>JGVQ01000149.1:0-334348 GCA_001007845.1 Nigrograna mackinnonii
GGGGGGGTGCTGGCTTAGAGGATCGTTGCTGTTTTGGTAAAATTCGTTTTGAAACCTTGGGTTATTGGTTTTTTTACGGCGGTCGATGGACCGGCGGCGTTCTACTACTCCGCCCGCACCACTGGGTTTGGGCTGGGGATGGGGAGGGGAATTATGCAGGGTCCAAGGACTAATAAAATGACTATGTAGATGTGCGGGTGGGTGCATCAGGTTTCCTCTTTTTGCCCTTCATCTGGGTTGGGTTGGGCTGGGCTGGCGCAGGGCTTCCAGGGCCTTGCATGCCGCGTCTGTCTGCGTCGGCTTTTTGCGCGGTTTTTACAGCTTGCAAGGGGAGCTGTGAGGCCTTCTTCTTCTCAGTTAGTATATCCACGAGTAAGATAAGATAAGAGCATTATTCTAGTTCTGGTTCTTCTGCCGGGATATGAATGGGGATGGGGATTGGGATGGGGAGCTCGGCCTGGATTCCGATTCTCCCCTCCGAAACTATCTTTGTACCTATCCTGTTTTTGATATTGATGTGATCTGATTTGACTTGATTGATTCATGTGCACTGGTACAGATGGCATGATGGGGTGATGATTTGCATTCTGTCTAGACTAAGTAGTCTTATCACTACTGCTTTTGGTAATTAGCATTTTTGGATGCGGAACGGTGGGGTGGGGGCGATCGCGGAATATGTTTTCCCCATCCTCACGTTTTAGTAGGTCGCAGTTTCTGGGGAGTTTCGGGGGTAGGTGCAAGTGTGTGCGGAGGTTTATTTGGGTTGTTTTGGTCGGTGCGTAGGGATTGGGAAATGGGAGATGAGGGCAGATGAGGAGGATTTTGGTGAGTCATTGATATAATAGGGGTTTGGGGATAGATAGGGCGACGTTTGGGGTCGTTAATTGATGGTATGGAGAAGTGAGATGTGCTAGTGCCTTAGTTTTGGTCTCTTTATTCTTGCCTCCTATTTCCTACGTTCTTAACATGCAAGAGATTAAGTACAAGCTGTCGTGTTAGCACAGAGTTCTTGGGAACAACTACAATCGTCACTCTACATGATAAGTGTGAATATTAGAATAGACATGTTTTCAAGCATCCATTTAAGCTACCTCATATCTGTGTTGATGTCTAAGTCCCTGTTTCAGGCTTGAGAAAAGGTTAAGCCTAGAGCATGTCTAGAGCTATTGAGTTTATGTAGTCGTGCAAATTGAGATCATGTCCACCTTGAGCTTCCAGAGAATCCACAGATGAAAGTACGAAGGAAAGACCGTCATTGCCTAGTTTTAAATTCCATTACTGATAGATTGAATGAAGGAACGGCCTGAGTGTATTGAGTGAGTAGGAGATATGTATATTCTTCTATTGTACGAACTTGTGAACTGCAAAGAATATCTTACATGTATGGGCTTGTTGTCCGAAGACGAGGCACTCTGACGCAAAGTATATATGTTTACATTTTGTGAACAGTCAATGTAATGATTTTTGGGATTAAAAAGCATTTTAATTCTCTCCTTTCTCGGTCCTTGTTAGTTATAGGCAAATACTCGCTACCTAACTTCCGAAGTCTGTGAAGTTTGACTTTCATTGTTTGGAGGTGATGTGGCATTTGAGGGAGAGTATAAACCGTGGGAGCCCACTTCCCAGACTGGGTTTTCTATTCTGCTTTTCCGTTCCTAGTAGTGTAGTATAGAGCTTAGTGTGTGGACTAGATATGAGGTTGTCCTCCGAGGTGGTATTGCGGCGGAAGGTTGCAGTATGTGTTCTGTTCCTGTCCTATGGATCGCCTGAAGGTTCGATGGGGACGTAGAGATAGGGATGGTTGTTTACGTTGGGATTTCGTGGATTCGTTTTCTCTGGATAGGATTGATATGCAGGATAGAAGGGAATAATGCGAAGTGTCAGGATGACCCTATTCTGACATATCCAAACCCAGGTATACATGCAAAGAGTCGGTCGAATCTAAGATGCCGGCTTTGGGATGATGTCGGGTTATTCGGTTCTGGACAGCATGTAACAGTTTTACTCACTTGACTGGACTTTAGAAGGTGGACAACCAAAAAGGGTCTTTCACTTGTTCATCACTCTTTTACAAATGGCACGAGTCCCAGACACTATCAACAACGCCTTTGGACCGCGTTCCACTGGTCACTGGCATATCAACAAGCAGCCACCAAAACACATATTTAACAATTCCAGCCTTATTAAAACCGCCATTGCCCAAAGCTGTGGACCTTTCTAAAGCTTCTGAAACTGGTTTTCTTGTCTGAGAGCCTGATGTTATGGAGTGCCTTCTACTCCAAATCACCCAATCCCAAGCCACCTAAGCACCACCGTCGATCTCAAGCCCCATATGGTCACCCCACTCGTATGAGAAGAATTGAGAGGGGGCGGAGCGAAATGCAGGGACGTAGATCTCGGCGATGATCAGGTCAGATCAAGATGTCTATTATAGTTGAGAGTCGATCACCGATCGTTGTGACGAGACGCCCATTCGTGCAACATGTATGTTTATTTCAGATAAACCCATCCCCTCGTGCTGCTAGTGATTCATTCCGATTCGAAGGCGGAGGCAAGCTCCATTTTCATACCACATGTACAAAGTGTGCGCGAGACGCAGATCTTACTTTCTACGCTTTTTCTTTTCATTGCAGATTATCTGTCTATAGGGCATAGTACAAGACCGGCGACTTCAACTACTAGAACCTCAAACCAATCCATTCATTTGCCGTTGGGAGTGGGTGGTACTTCTCCCTGCGTCACAAGCTGTGTAAATAAGACAGCTCGACTTCCGAAGTTACATCTCTTGAACGTAACACTCCAAAGCCAGATCGCGGCAGTGGTTGGCTTCTCGGCATCGAATCTCAAGAGCATCTGTTCTAGCCTAAAACTCGTTCTCATCGCTTCCGGCGATAATCACATTATTGACCTGCGCACCCTGGTTAGTATTCATATTATGGAACAAGTTGCGCGATGACAGATTGGAATATACGTGTACGAAAGGAAACGAGGGATACACGGCACACATGTCACGCGCCAGGGCCACGTTAGCAAAAGAGGAAAAGGCAAAGAATGCCATTCTCATCCCTTCAAGCAAGGCCGGCACACGAGGGTGAATATGCGGAATTGGTAGGTTCGGTCGCGAACCCCGCAAGCTCCAAGCATGCGGCTCATGGTTACCACGAATACAACACGTCATGGTGGTATTATACTCGTGTGTAACCCGTGCTTTTTGACTCGTGCGTGCGGTGCCTATTTCCCCGCTCTCCGCTCTCCGCTCCCCGCTCGCTGGAAGGGAGGGGTCCCGATAGAAGCAAGGAATGTCTTGGGATGGGGAAGTAAGGAGTGGGTGTGGTGGTAATCGGATGGTGGGACAACAGGGTGTGGAAACGAGGAGGGGGTGTGGGACTGTCAATACTAGAGTGGATGCAGGAATGATAGGGTATACGGCAAGGGAAACGATGCGTGTGAAAAGTGAAATGAAGAGAAATGAGGCAAAGTAACGTACCTTGAGCACCATCCTGCACAGCTGCGTCGCAAGCAATAGCTGCTGCCTCTTCGAGATTAATGGATCGATAACGAAGTGCTCCTTCATGTCTGCAATTCCCACAAGTTAGCCCTATCTCTGTACATGGGTGAACTAAGCGACCCGTGGGCAAGGTACAATGATGTGTAGAATCCGAGAGAAGACTGCGAGCTCCTCCACACTCGCTTGTGCTTGTTGATTGTGTGTAGGACTAAAAGCTTGACAAACATGAAGCGGAGATAATGCGTGGGGGTTTTGTCTCAGCACATCCCACGTTGGCGTTTGATGGCTGGCGCTTGCACAAAGGAACATGCACCACGGGACCATGCATTGCAGGGAGTGTCCCGCTGTGCCAACAATAGCTAACGGCGGTGTATTCGGGAGTAACAAATGAAAAAGCGGAAAAGCATGTCGTGCTGACAATTTCGAACGTTGTGACAAGGACGGGCGGGATGAAAGACATGTCACCTGAACGATGCCCACGAAGGATCGGCAGAAAAAGAAATGTTCCGAGGAGGACTCACCATTACTTCCGGTTTGCATACAATCGACGCCCAACCTTGTGTTCTTCTCCTTGGCTTGACGAGACTTGATGTTGGCTAACGTCTCAATAGGACTTAGGCCAGAATTCTCGGCCAGTGCCATAGGAACAGAGTCGAGAGCATCGGCGAACGCGCGCATTGCATACTGTTCGAGGCCAGGGCTCTGCATGCAGTCAGAAACCAGCGCACTCGAGAAATCAGGTGGGACATTTGTTTACCTTCACCGCTGCATCCTCAACCGCCAGGGAGCACGCAATTTCCGCTGCACCACCACCGTAGACAATGCGGTTGTCTCTGACCAAATTTCGCACGACGCAAAGTGCGTCATGTAACGATCGTTTCGCTTCGTCAATGATCTGAACATGAAAAAGGTTAGCGAGGTTCCAGCCGCAGCTCTGAATATCTACTTCTACGACTCGTTACGTACCATCTTGTTGCTGCCTCGCACAAAGACTGTGACTGCTCTAGTATTGGCACACTCCTCGATGACGAGCATCTTGTCTCGCGTTGTTCCGAAGGTCATCTCCCGCACAATACCAGCAGTTCCCAGCTTCTCCGCGCTTAGATCTTCGAATCTGGGTACGATGCGTCCGTTCGTTGCGATTGCAATAAGCTCGATCTCTGGGCCTCCAACCCAACGAACAGCGGGCAGTTTGTTGGTAAGTAGGAGATGATTGGCCTCGTCATCAAAACCCCACTGACAAATGACGACATTGGCTCCAGTGTCCTTGATCTGTTCGATCATCTCAGTGAACTTTGTTTGTTCGTAGTTTTGTAGCTTCCTGTATTCTTCCACGGTAGTGATGTCTAATTTGTGTTTGGTCTTCGGCTTTGGAGGTTCAAAGGCGCAGGTGAGGATAGCAAGTTTTGCATCTTTGACTTCGGATGGCATCTGGGGATGGGAGAAGTCCTTGTCTATTATGACACCCTTTACGAGTAGTGTGTCTTCCAACGAGCCACCGACTTTTCCATCGACCTTGATGAGTTCGAAGTCTACATCTTTTCTTGAAAGGTCTGCAACGGACAGTACAGCGTCCACGGCGATGTTGGCAAAGTGGTCATGTGCCTTTGAGACAATCTTGCTTCCTAAACTCGTCTTTGCAACCCTGAATAACTCCTCCGTCTTTCCAGGAGCGAATTTGATTTCGTCGCTGATCTCATCAAGTTTAGCGACAGCCACTTCGCATGCTTGATCATATCCATCTGCTATCCTGATGGGGTGGATACCCTTATCGATGAGGTCTGCAGCCTGTTCAAGCAGGGCACCTGCGAGTACCACAACACCGGTAGTTCCGTCACCAATCTCATCATCTTGTGATTTTGACAGTTCGACTAGAAGTTTCGCAACGTGGTTTGATATTTCCATTTGGGATAGGATCGTAGCGCCGTCATTCGTCACTGTGATATCGCCATCAGGGGAGATCAGAATCTTGTCGAGACCACGAGGACCCTGTATAATACGTGAGCTCAAAATTTACTTGGTGCTTCACTTCGGACATACCAAAGACGTCTTGACGATGTTGGCGACCGTCCGTGCTGCCAGGATGTGTGATTTAACGGCTTCGTTACCGTGCTGTCGCTTCTTCTTCCCTTGGCTGAATTATCAATCAGTGCCTGCCTTTGAACATTTGATTACCCCCTCATTCGCGGGGACATTTACGTACTCTCGCACGATGATAAACGGCCTTCCGGACTCATCCTTCATCACCTGGGCTAATATCGGACATGTTAGTGGGGTGTTCGCAGCTATCCTATGGCGTATTCGGCCGGTAAGTTGTGGGAGGCATACCGTTTGACATATCGAGCTCTGGAAAGACATTTCAAGTTAGCAACAAAGCTCAAGAATATATTCAGAATGATCTGAAAAGAATATGAAGCTATTTTGTAGCCTACAGCACTTACGCATCGCCATATTGAACGTCTACCCCGCCGCGGGGTAATGGTAGTTGTAAAAAGTTGTATAAGAGCTCTAGCGAGTGAAGGAGACCAAATAATCAGTCTATCGGGGGTGAGTAGAACGTGTCGTGGTGGTCGAGCGCGTGTAAACAGCAGCCTTGAACATTTCGTTGTTGAAATTTCTCGAATCCCCAGTCTTGGCACATGGTCCGTGCTCTTTCGCGAAAGCCCTATTGACGCGCCGCGCCTGAAGCTCTACTAACCTGGTAATTTACAATCAAACCCACCCTGCCCCAATCCCAAACACCTCACCAACTCGGGGCGCCTTTCCGCAGGACGTCAATTGAAGCTTCTGTACTGTCGCTGCACCTCGAGAAGCTATCATTGTGACGGGTGGGCAGTCCCCTCGTCTAATAATCACATCCTCGCTATGCCGCGTGAGAGCGCCTTTCTCAATGATCAATACCAGCGCATTGGCTGACATGGAATAGCTGCCCTTAGTGAAGACGAAAACAGTTCCTCTTCGGGCGAGGAAGAGATCCCGTGCCGTAGCAAAGATGATCCCCCACCAGCCGATGCGAGCGACGATGATGAAGAAGCACCGGAGGAAGACGAGGAGTATGCGCAAAGCTTCTGAATTTATATCAAGATGCAACAAGCTGACAACTGAATAGATTCGTGGTAGAGAAGATTCTGGCACATCGTTTCGTCAGGGTACGTCACAGCCTCGACGCGCCCCAACTTGAGATATCAAAAAATTGATCAGAATTAGGGCCAAACTGAATACGATGTGAAATGGCAAGGATACGATGCAGCTGCCGACCGGACATGGGAGCCCGAAAGCAATCTGTAATAAAAGTCTATTCTACTCTTCGCGCACGGAAACTGATATTCTGTAGAGAGGGTGCGATGGAAGTTCTACAGGAATACTGGGATGACATCGGAGGACGACCACAACCCGGGAAGAAAAAGCGCAAAGGAAGGAAATCCACGGCCGACACAGAGACTCGGGATTCGACGACGACGGCTGCGAAGCGCGTGAAGAAAGAGAAGGAATGGTCACCGCCTCCAGGATCGTGGGAATATGACGTCGACTATGTTGATACAGTGGAAGAGTCCCCGGACCCCAAAACGGGCATCCTTACGAGAAGGGCATATTTGGTCTGGCATAATACCAGGAAGACCCAACATGCTCTACAGCAGGTATATCACAAATGTCCACAAAAGATGTTAAAGTACTACGAAAGTCATCTGTAAGTTGCATTTTCTGTTTCTTTAGCTCTTCTTGGTGTAGACTGATGTTGATACAGTGTCTTTACGCCAAACATACCTGACAACGAATTGGCGAATGGGGAAGAAAATTCTGAAAAGCCAGCGGAATAATTCAAGGCAGCAGCACGATACTGAAAACCCTCTTTCCGCCATTTCTTCATTACGTCAATCAGCTATCGCGTCATTGTAATCTATCCCGTGATTCATCTCTCAAGACACGGGGCTGTTCTCGGAGAGGACGTCATCTATATCCCTTGTTTCAGGGTATGTGTACTTTGGCCCTTTGCTAGTGGATGGATTCTAGCGACGGATGGGTCGAATTAGGAGTTACTTAGGTTTGTTCCAGCGAAATCAGCGACGGAGTAAGCATCGGGTCTATTCTGACGTTTGTGCGGCTCTCATCTCCTGGTACGCGGTTTGTATTGCGGGGGCCTCCTTCATCGGAGTTCCAATATAGTACGTGTGTATTCTAGATCAGCACGGAACAGTCAAAGTGGGACAGTCTGATGCGAGCGTATACCAAATCTTACAACATTGATGTTTAATGGAGATTGTGTGAGCTTCTTGTGAAGACTGTTGCATACAAAGGATTTCGTTCGGTTAGTATCACATATTATGTCGTCATCATTCGACTAAATTTTTTTGAGATCAAGGCATATATCATTATCAACTTACTCTAAAAACAAGGATGAGCGAAGCATCACAAAGGCAGATTTGTCAAGAAAGTCAATAATAAGATATTCATTTACTCGGAGGTCTTCCATAATCCTAAGTCTACAAGAATAATTGGGCGAAAAGTAGCGCTTGCTTTGGTGGCGGCGGTGGTGATGGGGGGTATCCAAGCCATATGCATTAAGTTCCATATACAAACATTCGCGTCACTTCAGGTTTCCATCAATAATAACAACAAGAGAAAAGAGAATAAGAAAATATATCCAAGAACGCCATCTCGCTATGCCCAATTCCCATTTCCCTTGAATTTGCCCGGGTTTTTCTAAAATGCATTCATTTCATGAATAAAAGTCGTGGATCCTCGGTGTTAAGGATCGTCATTGCTGATGATGATGCGCCGATCTTTCTGCGTTGCGTTGCATGGTGCGTTCTTCGCATCCGAGAGGAAGGTTTGGTTGGATTACAGAAGATCACACTTCACTTGTGACGTCTGAGGATGCGGATGTACCGCCTACTGCCATTCGGTTTTGGATGTAGTAGATGACGTAGCCGATGAGTGCGATGAGGATGAAGAGGATCAGGATGATGAGGAAGATGACGATGTTTCGCTTCATTTTGACGGAGTGGGGCGGGTGGCGGATGGAGTGTTTGATGGAATAGAAGTCGAGCGAAAGTGCACGGCTTCAGTAAGTTGGTAAAGAACAATCGACAATTCAAATGATTTGAAGGGGTCGACTGCGATAATGTCTTGAGCGTTGTCTGAGAATCGTCCGAGTGATGAGATCAGGCGATTGAGAGGCTTTTAAGACGGAAAACCTGCGAAAGTTAGCATTTGAATTTATACACCGCAAATATTGGTGAATAACATACCTCTGGTGTTTCGATTGGATCTTGTGAATTCTAATCCCCAAGATTTATAGTATGATGGTGATGATCTGTGCTCCGACTAAACAAGGCTAGGCAAGAGCTCTCGGGGAATGATTGAGGATTGAAGATCAACGGTGCGCTGCGCAAAGCCGTTCGTCGTACAACTTTGAAATGTGGATTGTAACAATATGCAAGTGTATGTGCTAAGGAAAAGCGTGGAATGCGGCTGCATTGGCAACTTTTGTAGAGTCGTGGTGGGTCGTGCGTAGGTGGTTGGCATGGCGTTGGTGGTTGGTAATTTTGTGGCTGGGCGCGCCACACGTGGTTGGGAGCGCCAAACAACGATGATGTCGGGTGGAAATTGCCAGGATTTGAAACATCAGACCAGCAATCGAGAACTTGGAATAGGTCGCATTGATGATAGGAACTGACTCGTTTAAGGGGTAGCATACGTTTGGAGGTTGTGATGACGCCCGGTCCGCATGCAAGATATCTAGGCTTGTCACGTGATTACTCCTCAATTGAATCCTGTCGCATTCTTGCGGCGATTGAGACTGCAACAATATATTCAAAGAGATTAGAGGTTGCTTATCCATTAGAAGGCTCTTATCAGTCTGTTTCATTATTATTATCATGTACTTATTCCCTGCTCCCGTCGGGTTTCTGAAGGAGCGGCTAGGCGAATTCAACAACTATGGCAATGCACGCCATATTCCACTACAGATCCTCGCGAATTTCCCCACTAAATGATTTAGTTAAGTATGATAATAGAGGTGGGGAAAACATAGCGCGTAGAAAAGTTTAAAATAGAGTGCGGTAAAATAGTTTCTGTAGGATCACTGCTTGACACTGAGGATATCCGATCTGAACCTCACATATCTCGCAATCGGTGAGAACATATACTGCGGTGCATGAAGCTTCTTTGCGACGCTGAATTTTCTATGGGACGGCAGAGAAATTGATCAATCGCGCCGGTAATCCATTGTTAAGAAATCAGATCTGAACCTTCCCGATCCGGCAAGTTCACAAAAAGTGTAGAAAATAGGCACTTTAAATCGCCTTGCGCCCTGGCTTTTGGTTGGTCGCCAAAGGGATCAGCACGATGTACTGAACTTTAGCGATGGTAAGATGGGTATATGCTAAGACCTTCTAGTCGGTCTTTTGGTATCAATACACTAGAATAATATATAGAGACACCTTCTTCTATTCTATGTATTCTTAATGCTTTCGAGGTTTAGTACTATTGTTAGGGCTATGATTTACCAAATGGTTAATCGGGCCTTGCATGCATCCTTGAGATATCATAGTAGAATGCTCCTATTAATGTATAAAGATATGACAATAAAAAGCATGTTGAGTTCAAGCGGATAAACAATACTAATATTCAGCCCTTCCGAAGCTTATTCTATGTCATTTGCTGCGCATTTGACCGTTGCGTTTGTATACAGTGCAGTGCGTGCACATATTATGGCTTGAACCACTACTGCGCGCAGAGGGTCCTTTTCTGCGCACCGAAATAGGGTTAAATCTACTCTGTACGTTTTTGATTCACCTGAGTAGTAGAGCTCGGTAATATGGAGAGCGCGTTGAGGAAATGACGGTTGAGGTGAGGGGCTGGGCCAATAAATAGAATGTATCTGGTTAGTCAAATTTCGCGACTACCCCCGCGTGAACCCTTAGGGTGCATTGGCTTTATGTACTCGAGAGGTACTCACTACTACTGGATGTCACTAAAGATGAGTCGACCAAACTCATTCTTCCTCACAGTCACTACAGCATTTTTGCCTGGGAATTAGGGCTGTGTTTGGGGCGCAGCTCTTGAAGAAAAGGGCGGGAATGATGTATTATCACTCATTTTATACCATCTACTGCACCACTCTCTATGAGAAGGGAAGCACTGCAGAAAATTCGGACATTCTCTAGTTTTCGTGATCCCTTTTCACCCTTTTATACGCAAAAGCAAATGCAATATATGCGCTAAAGCTGTGCACGAGCCAGAATTAGGTGCGTGCCATCCATGTAGCGGCGGACACCTATCCTATGCAAGTTAGCGAGGCCAAATGGCTCATAATGAGCCATACTGAGCCAGACTGCGTCTTTCTGAATCGGGACAGTCGTATATAACGGCAGTCTGGTACGCTTGGTTAAGGCCACAAAACAGCTCAAGGCCTCAATTCGCCATACAAGCTTATGCGACCATATACAAGCTAGTGACATTCACATTACAACTTCAAAATTGAATTCCATTCGATATCAATCGCCAGCAATGGGTGGATCAACGCCCGGTAACGACAAGTCTGGGCTTAACCTTCCAGTGGACAGTTTTAGTCACCGCGAACCTATCTCCATCAACGACGATGCATCCAAACCATCCTCTGCCATGGGCGACGAGAAATCGGATGCTCTTGAAGTAATAGGAGTTGACAACAACGCATCTGGAACCCTTTCAGATATCCAAGATGAGAAGCCAGAGGAAATTGTGTACCCCTCAGGTGCACCATTGATTTTCATCATCCTGGCTCTCATTTTGGCCATCTTCCTTGCTTCCTTGGACATGGTAAGTGTCACTGTCTCCTAGCTGAGCCCCTGGATCGATTCACAGATCGCTGACACTACCCAGACCATCGTAGCAACAGCCATCCCTAAGATCACCGACGAATTCGGCGGCCTAAAGGACGTCCCATGGTACGGCTCTGCCTTCTTCATGACCAACGGTGGATTCCAGTCCTCCTGGGGCAAAGGCTACAAATACTTTTCGCTCAAATCTACCTTCCTTGCCGCCGTCGGCATCTTCGAAATCGGCAGTCTCGTCTGTGCCGTTGCACAAGATTCAAAGACCCTGATCGTAGGACGAGCTATTTGCGGTATTGGTGCTGCTGGACTGGGCACTGGAACCTACACGATCATTGCCTTTGTTGCTGAGCCAGCTAAAAGGCCGATGTTTACAGGAACTGTGGGCATGGCATATGGCATTGCTTCTGTGCTAGGCCCGCTGCTGGGAGGCGTCTTTTCCGACAAGGTGTCCTGGAGGTGGTGGTAAGTTCTTGTCCAGTCTCAATTTTAAACTTCCCGAATACTGATACACTTGTAGTTTCTACATCAATCTCCCTATTGGCGGCATTTCTGCCCTCATAATCTTCTTCTTTTTCCACACGCCGGCCTCCGCGAAACCAGTCGTCGCAACATGGAGGGAGAAGTTCCTGCAAATGGACTTCATCGGTGTTGCACTAATCATTGGCGGCATCACCTCGTACATCATCGCACTCCAATCCGGTGGGCAGACCGACACCTGGAACAGTAGCGTCGTCATCGGCCTCATTGTCGGATTCGTCGTCATATACATTTCCTTTGGGTGCTGGGAATTTTACCAGGGTGAGCGTGCAATGATTGTCCCTCGCCTCTTCATGAAGCGCACTGTTGGCGTCAGCTGCATGTTCACACTGTTCTTCTCGGGCGCCTTCTACATGTCCATCTACTACATCCCGATATACTTCCAGAGTGTGCAAGGCGCTAGCCCAATTGCCTCGGGCGTCCGTAACCTGCCACTCATCCTATCGGTCACTGTAGCCATGATTTCCTCAGGATTCATCGTCACGGCGACTGGGCACGCTGCCCTCCTCGCCATCATTGGCAGTACCATTGCCGTCATCGGGTCCGGCCTCTTCTACCTCCTAGACTTCAACACCGACACTGGAAAATGGGTTGGCTACCAGCTCGTCGCCGGTGTTGGCTTTGGACTCGCCTTCCAGATCCCCATCATCATCAGCCAGAGCGGCGCAGCAGCTGAGGACATGTCATCCATCACCGCCATGATCCTCTTCTTCATGAATATGGCAGGCACTCACTTCCTCACTGCCGCCCAGTCCGCTTTCGTCAACACAATGATCATCAAAGCTCGCACCACCGCGCCTGATGTCGACGCCATGGATCTCATCCACACTGGCGCTACCGACATCCGTCGCCTCTTTTCTCCCGATCAGGTAGATGGCATTGTCGTGGCCTACATGTCTGGTCTCAAAGTCGCTTTCGCTATCGGTATTGCAAGTACCGGTGTCGGATTGATTGTTGCCTTATTCAATAGGTGGCAGAAGCTCAATGCGGAGCAGGTTAAGGATGCTGGCGCTGCCGCATAGACCTAAAAAGTTTTTGATATGTTTCTGCATCTGCGTTTTAGACGGTTTAGATTTTAGACTTAGGATTTCTAATTATTAATTTTTTTTGGCTTAGAGGGGAGAGTATGTGCTCTCCCTTGAAAATATTGTTCCGGTTTTGCAATGTGTTTTGTTGATGTGAATTCGATTGGGGTTGGAACGAGGCATTCAGATCATCAGCAGCCATCACATTGTCGACTTTGCAAAACAGACAATCAAGTATAGGAGACTTATCATCGGTATCTTCTCTTCATTTTTACATCATCCCTCATCTCATCATCACAAATACATCTAAACTACATTTTCGACCTCGGTCTCGAATCTCCAGATAGTCACTCGCCCTTCCCCTCCCCCTTATCCTCCGGACTGAAATTAATACTAACACTATTCACACAATGCCTCTCATCCTTAGGATTCCCAAACCGCTCCCCCTTGAAAATATGTCCCAAATGCCCTCCACAATTATTACATACGATTTCGATGCGCATCATGCCGAGGCTGGGATCGGGCTTTTGACCCACAGCATCTGGAACCGCGTCCCAGAATGCGGGCCATCCGCACCCGGAGTCGAATTTGTGGTTGGCTTTGTAGAGGGGTGCGGAGCAGCCGGTGCAGGTGTAGACGCCGGCTGATGGGTAGTGTTTGTCGTATTTGCCGGAGCCGGGGGGTTCGGTGCCTTTTTGGCGGAGGATGCGGAATTGCTCTAGAGGGAAGATATCAGCATGTCTCTCAATAATTGTTGTGTTGCTCGGAATATGGAGAGGGCGGAGGAGCAAGGTGATCGCATCGGATGGAACGTACCTGGACTTAGCTGGGCTTGCCACTCGCCCTCAGTCTTTTGTACGGGGAAGTTCGTGTTGTCTGACATGGTTTTGGAACTGGATCCGAAGAGTGCACCGAGGAATGGGATGTTGTTCATAGATCTCAGGACCGTCGTGCGATGGGGAGCTTGATATAGGCTTGGTGAGACGAATGCTGGTTTGAGCCGCAAAGTAGCGTTTGAGAAGGTGTGCAGTGTGCGGATGAGGGTTGGGATGGATGGAAAGCGCATTAATGGAGTCTGTATGGTGGTTTATAACTTTGGAGGTGAATTTGGAATTAATTGTAAAAGTCCAATTGTTTTGTTGGAGGATTCGGGGATATTCTGGGGGCGGGGCTTGCTTGCCGCAAGTGGCGCGGGGCGGCTGTGTCAGGAGCTATTTGGAATTGCGTCATGATCTTTGCTCCCATCATCAACATTTCCCCTTTCGTCTTCAGATGCGGTATCCTCGTAGTAGCTATGCAGGAGTAAATAGATCCGGACCGACCTGTTGACTAAAGTAAGATGTATCAATTGTTCGGAATATGGTGACGTGCGCAGTTGGATATGTCATCGCCCAGATCTGAAAATGGAGCTTTCAACATATTTTAATCGACACATTGAAGGGGACAAGAAAAAAGCGCATGTGAAAGGGCATCCCTGAATCATTGCATCTAGAGTATGGCTTTCAAGCTCTGGAGAGACTGCTGTGAAAACTGTACGTTGAAATAAACCTCGTGGAATAGAACCTGGTAACCGATTGCTCATTATTGGAAACGATTTTATTGCCCGAGTGGACCCGCATAGTATGTATCCTTGGTTAGATAAAGCCTGATTTTCCCTGGGAACATGTTTGGGTTCAACATGATCTACTAAGATCGCCTCCAATGTCTAGCCCATCCTCCTCTTACTTTGCCCTGCAAGGGTAGATTGTGCGGGAACGGCAATTGAGACGTGGAGCAGGACGCAAGTTTGACAGATTATAGATTTCCGGGTTGAATACCGACCTCCCCGGTTCTTGAACCATGTTCGATGTGATTTGGTCATGGCATGGTCACACAACATCTGCAAATATATCAAAACACAAGATCAACATCGTGAATCAATCAAACAACGATCCATCGTCCTTGAGGATCTACCCGTCCTTCGATTGCTTACGGCAGCGCAACACTCTTGTTCCCATGGCCAAAAGTCTGATTCGCCCTAGAATGTCCGAGCTTGACGCTGTGGCGTTCTCCCGGCTAGCTCGAACGGTTCTACCGGCATACTCTGCAGGTGACTACTCACTATCCCCGGCCGAGAAATCTTTTGAACACCAATTACATAGTGTCGAGTGCGTGGCTATGCGTCGTTTCAACCATGTCGGCATCGCAAGCTTTCCCGGAAACGCAGTCTAGTGTAGTTGCGCTTTTTTCACGCAGCGAGCAATGAGTCGTGTGCTTTCTCACTCTCCCTCCAACACCTCTTTTCTTACTTTGTTGTGTTCAAGCTTGCCATATCACATTTTTCAAAATCTTACATTCCTACCCCACTTCTGATGACCGTGGGACAACATGCACGAAGCACTTCTCCGAGGTCTTCTACCTCAACGGAAAACTCCGACAACGGATCGTTGAATCGAAGCGTTGATAAAAAGCATATTTCGATTTCCCAACAGTCCGATAGAGAGGAGCTTGAGCGCCTTGTGGACGTGAGTGATACCTCTTCTCCCGTCCTGGGAGAGGAGAGTACATCAAGTCGGGCGGGCCGAACTCGGCGGAATCGAGACTTAATCCTCAACACCAACGTTCGAGCGGGGACAGCTTTGCCACACGTCGATGAGACAGAACAAGCAGAAGCGGCCAAAGAGAAACCCATCTCATGGCGTTCATTGCCGCGGAAAGATCAATTGCTTATCCTGACTTTATCCCGTCTGTCGGAACCTCTGACCCAAACCTCGCTTGGCTCCTACATTTTCTATCAATTGAAGTCCTTTAATCCAAGCTTGCCGGACTCTACGATATCTTCTCAGGCTGGTATAATACATGCTGCATTTCCAGCTGCACAGTTCTTGACTGCGATTCTATGGGGAAGATTTGCGGACTCTGAGCATGGCGGCCGAAAAAGAGTCATTTGGATCGGACTATTAGGGACGATGTTCTCAATGCTTGGCTTTGGATTTTCTCACAGCTTTCCCATGGCTGTCGCCTTTCGGTGTCTTGGAGGTGTACTCAATGGAAATATTGGCGTGATGCGGACGATGATCTCTGAAATCATAAAGGAGAAGAAATATCAATCTCGGGCTTTTATCATCTTACCCATGACCTTCAACATTGGCGTCATCATTGGGCCGATTCTTGGTAGGAAAATCCTGTGGTGTAACAGGGAAGAATGTACTAACAAAACTCAGGTGGCATTTTAGCTGACCCAGTCGGTAGCTATCCCTCAATTTTTGGACCCAATTCTCTCATCGGCGGTAAGACTGGGGTGCAGTGGATGATGAAGTACCCATATGCTCTACCCAACTTGATGAGCGCCGTCTTCCTCCTAATTTCTTCATGCAGCGTCATCCTCTTCCTTGAAGAGACAAGTGAGCTCTCCAAGCATAAACCAGATCCTGGACTCCGAATAGGTCGTTGGATTAGAAGACATATCTTCCGCCAGAATATTGCCGATGGATACGAAGCAGTGCCCACAGAGGAACACCTACCATCGGATCTGGAATTGCAGCAAACCCCAACTTCGGCACACCCAGAAACACCAGCATTCGATAAATCAGCATTCCGAAAGAAGCTCCCCTTCAAACGCTTATGGACCTCCAACCTGATAATGACCCTCATCTCCCACAGCATCCTCGCCATGCACGTCGGAACATTCAACAGTCTATGGTTCATCTACCTCTCCGCACCCCGCTACGATCCCAAAGACCCCCAACCACCAAATTTCAAACCACACGGCCTCGTCCACTTCACAGGCGGTCTCGCCCTACCACCACCACGGATAGGACTCGCACTCTCCATCCTCGGCGTAATCGGCATAACACTCCAACTCTTCCTCTACCCGAAGCTCTCGCATCGTCTAGGCACAGCAAAGAGTTACAGACTCTTCCTCATCTTCTTCCCAATCACATACACCCTCGTTCCCTTCCTCTCCACAGTCCCCAGCTGGGCCAAACCTCCAGCCGGCGTCTCCGGACCCTTCATCTGGACCGCAATAACCCTCGTCCTCTTCATCCAAGTCTTAGCACGCACCTTCGCCCTCCCTTGCACCACAATCCTAGTCAACAACTGCTGTCCCCATCCCTCGGTCTTGGGTACTGTGCACGGCATAGCGCAATCCGTGTCCAGCTTAACACGAACATTTGGGCCGATAATGTTCGGTTGGATCTTCGGACGCGGATTGGATATGGGTGTCGTTGGACTTGCGTGGTGGATTCTAGCGTGTGTGGCTGTTGTGGGAAGTGTAGTTGGCAGGTTTCTGTGGGAAGGCGATGGGCATGAGATTCTGCTCGAAGGAGAGGTTAAGGGTGAGGATGGGGTTGTCAGACATGTGGAGTAGATTCCTATCAAAGCATATAAATATATATAGAGGTTACGTTACATTAGCGAATATCAAAGTCACATAATTAAATATCATGGAAAGAATGTATTCTCGAGAAATAGACTGAGAATTTGAATATGAGATCTGGGTATAGTACATTGCATCGCTAACAAACTAATAGACCTTGGGAAAAGAAAATAGAACCTCGCTATTCCATGCATAGACTAAAAACAACGATGCTCCCATAGATATAGAACCTTAAAAACTGTAAAACAAAAGAGTAGACAAAACCAATTAACAACCAGATTTCCCTCGCCTTTCCCCATCCCACAAACCGCTTTTAAATCTGACGTTCTGTATCTATACCATAATTATTTCAAACCTTAACTCCCCATTATTACTTTCTTGTATGCTTTTCGTTCATAATGTAAGACCTAGAATGACTCGTAATGCATAAACTCATATCTCAGACCCTTCTAAATCAAAAATTGACAAAACAAAACCCGAAACCAAGACAGTACGCTAGTTGATGTCGCTTTCTAATTCCATTATTCGTTAGATCTCTCACATTTTTCTGACGTTTTCAGATGTTTCAGTACTTACGTTAGTACTTTACAAAATCTTATGTTATCCGTGATACATGATCTAGATACGTGATCTTCCTTCTTTTCTTAAAAACTTCATTACAATTCTCTTTCCTTGTAATCATTTTCGTTTTCTCATTCATCTTTTTTTCTCGTTAAATATTTTAAGCCTTCTAATCTAATTCCATCTTATCGCGTTGGTTTGCTAAACGCTTTGCGGCGCCTCGAATTCGAAACCCACCGCGGGAGTTCCAGT
This sequence comes from Nigrograna mackinnonii, assembly GCA_001007845.1. Lineage (NCBI taxonomy): Eukaryota > Fungi > Ascomycota > Dothideomycetes > Pleosporales > Nigrogranaceae > Nigrograna > Nigrograna mackinnonii. Next base: position 18,064 of record JGVQ01000149.1, read on the forward strand.
CTGGTTTCTGGGGGCGGTGATGGGTCTGCTGGTGGTGATGGTTAGAGGTCTGTGGGCTTTGCGATCTATGGTGTGATGGTGGTGATGGTGGTGGTGGTTGCGAGGAGAGGTGTCTGAGTTGTGGATATGGGTGTCGGGGTTCTCTAGGAGGCTGCCGGTTGTTGAACCCATTGCTTGCGTGGTGTTGTGGTGGAGCTGATAGTTGCTGATGTTGTGGCTTGGGCGGGAATGGATTTCGGGGCTCATTTGAAGATCGCCGGTGGTTGAAATCATATCCTGTGTTGTGTTGTGGCTGCTGCGAATTTTGAGAATGGCGTTGTGAGGCTATGATACTGTCGAGCTGAGCTTCGAGAGTGGCGTTCTGTATTTCTTGTTCCCGCCCCTTTGTGGACCCGTAGCCATGCTGTAGATGACTGGCTTGTGGTAGTTGAGGACGAAAGCTATTGACGCCGGGATTCCTGGGACCTGTTGGAACCGCGACTGTTGTATCGGAGGAAGTGTCCATGATGTCGTCACGCTCTACCACAAAAGGGTTTGCGACTGCCCTAGGAGCAGTTGACGCCTGGGGCATCTGTAGCAGTCGGAAAGGGACTATTGAGGGAGCCGCTATTGATGGTAATGGTGGATCGACTTCCATCTCGGAAGCGGTTTCACTAGATATTTGGATGGGTGCTTCTTGTGTTAGTTGCTGCGCATTGCCCCGAGATGGTGAGAAGACCTTTGAGGAAATGTGTTGAGTATCCTTATGCCTCTTTGGAATTGAATCAGACACAATTGCAGGTTCTAGCGCTCCAAAATCTGATAATACTCGCTTCCTACCCGGATTGGGAGGTTGCTGCCGCGGGCCAGCCTTTGCTGTCCTAGAATCCTTTGCGCTTCCAGGCATAGTCCTTGGTGCTGGACTCGAAGGGCGAGAAGATGGGAGAGTACGAGATGCGGAGGGCGTAGCGGGCGATGATCGTGATCCTGAAGTTGTCGTTTGATCAGTCACGGGAGGCAGTTTCTCTCCCTTCCGCACAGTCTCTAAGTATGCTACCAGTCCAGGATAGTTTTTCGCAAGCTCGGTGGGTACAATGATGTTTTGAATACCATCTAGATGCTTGAGAAGAAAATCATCGTTCGTAGTCTTGCTATGGTCGAAGTGACAAGAGACGTCCTTGAACTTGCAATCACCATACATTGCCATGTTGCGACAATCTCTTCTACGGTATCCAGCGCCAGCCCACCACGCCCTGACATTCTCAGGCACTTTCGAGTGGACAAACCAGCAGGTGCTCCGGCGTGGACAGATCTCCTTTTGAGAGTCGGCATTACATGGAACACCCTCTTTGTCGTGCGAATGGGGGCATTTCTTTGCTTTACAGCCGGCCCGAGAATTGACTTGGGGACAAAGCGCGCGTGAATGCGTTAGGATTTGCGTCCCACCCAGATACTGCTTCTCAAAGATAGCAATCGCTTTGAGGATACTCTCCCAGCCGCTCATCTTCTCGCTTTGGAGGCACTTGTCGTGGTTGATCCGCATTGTGTCGATTACCCTCTTTGTCCTAGTAGCCAAGCTGGTGGCCAACGTCTGGTACAAGTCTTGCTCTTTCGGGTCCAAGCCCTCGTTCAGTAGCTTTGTGAGTTCGTAAAGCGTTTTACCCCATACATTTACTATTAAGGGGTCGGCTAGGCTATCATTAGATTTGGCAGACCATGGAATCACCCGATCGATTGGACTTCGTGTGGCCGGGCTGGGGACCGAACATAGACCTGTTGCCTTGTATATTCCTTCCAGCTTCATTATCATATGTCTCGGGAGTTTTAGTGGAATTCTGAAGGCATTGAATGCTGGATCATCCTCAGAACCAAGGATGATATCCTCATACTCCCACTTCTGATCATCGACATCCTCTTCAGCATTCACCTGGCCGACTTTTTGCATACCAGCACTGTTATGACTGGAGATATTTGAATTGTCGCCCTTCTGGGCATTCGAGGGTTGTTGCGGCTTACGATGAAGTTCTGCATATTTGTACTTGTATTTGCGGCTGCAATTCTCCCCCATACGACAGAAGGAATTACAATACTTGCACCGCAACACACCTTGACAGTCTTCCTTCAAGCCATCACCGTCCATACAATACTGTGGTTCACTTTCATCCCAAGCCCGCTCAGGAAAGAAATCAAAATGTCGATCTGCAGAGAACTGCTCATCAGCGGTTAAAGGATTGACTCGTAGTGGAGGTAGGATTGGTTGAACGGTAAGGATTCGAATCATGTCGTCCAACACTTTCACGACTTTCATTGTTGGGAGTTGCTGTCCATAAATACCTGTATTGACCGTAGTAAGGCAATCTTCCAATGACCCAAGCATGAACCTTGTGATCCTGTCCTTGTGATTAGGGCTATTCTTTATAGCCATCTTTATCAATGTAAGAATATACCTCAGCTTTTGTTCGAGGTATTCGAAATCGGCGCCCTTTTGATAAGATTCATTTGGTTTGGGAATATGCGCTTTCAGAGTTTCGTACATAGATAACACTCTCTGAACTTCTGGGTCTTCCCGGAACCAAAGAGCTCTTCGAAAAGCACGTCGAACTCGAATCTTTCTCGTAGAGGCGACTGCTGCATCCAAGAGGAGTTTCTTGTAAGTGTCATAGCTGAGAGGCCGGGTGGGCAGCACCAGATTTGGCGCTGTTGGTAGGTCTTGCAAAGGCTGTCCAGCAACAGATAGAGCCTTCAGTGTTCTTGTGGTCCTTCGAACCTCAGAGGATGAGTGAGGTAAAGAGGTCTTGTTCGAATTGACAGTGTCGCAAAGTGGGGCGCTGGGATTGACTGGAGTAGCTGGACGGTCGGAAGGAACGGGGCACAAAGATGGCGGAGTCGAAACCACTGGAGAAAGGCATGGAGAAACGGACGAGGAGCTTCTGGCAGCTGGAATTTCAGGCGTCGAGTCCTTTCTCTTGTTGTTAGACGACAGTGGCTGTATATCTCTTAACATAGGAGCTGCCGGTTTCGATGGTACGGTAGCAGAAGCTTTGTTGTCCGCGAGGGAGCCTGAACCGGCGATCTTCCCCTGACCTACAAGTTCAGAGTTCCTATCACCTAGAGTATTTAGATGCTGTGCTGATAAGCTCGGGTCAGCTTGCTCGGGCATAGCACCAACACCCCCATTCACAAATTTATTCAAGCGTGGAGATGGGTTAGGGGTCTTTCGAATGCAGTTCCTGAAGAGGAGAGAAGTATTGGACGGTGTTGATTGCTCGTTCTTCTGAGGCTTCAATGAAGGCTTATTGACCTTTATTGCGGCTGCGTCAGTGGGGTGCTCGTCTTCTGCATTGGGAGTATTGTTTTCGTATGAGCTGGTCTCGCTAGATTGACGAGTGTTGGAAAAATCAGATCCCTTGATAGATGGAGACGGAGTACTAGTAGGCTGGGGCACGTAGAGGGGGTTATATAATTCGTTGCCGGACGCGTCGTAGCATCGATGGGAGGAGAGCCAACCAGCCAGGGGGGATTTACGCTCGGTTGGTGTTGAAGGAGATGGTTCTAAATTTGCTTTCTTACGTTTCAATGAGGCATGCCACCGTCCCCTCGTGGCTTCTTCAATGGTCTTTGCAGGAACCACAATATTCTGGGATTTATTAGTTTTTCGTATGTTGTCGGAGCTAAGGTACTTGTAGGATGTGTAAGCTCTCTTGAAACAAACGCCGGAAATCCAGGAAGGACTCTTCTTTGGAATGAATGAACATGATACCCCAGGAACATTGTGATCCCCTTCGCGAGCACGCTTTCCGGTGAATTTGATGGGCATCATGGAGTTGAAGTGCGAGATTGTAGTGAGTGAGAAATAACAAAGGAATAAAAACTGGGAAGTAAGTTATATAAAAGAGTTGAGCTTTGTAGGCCCCTCAAGTAGGTAAGTGGGTTGGTCGTCTTTATAGGACAAGCTAAGACAAGTTTGTGTGTGCGTTGTGTGTTTGTCTTTATGAAAAGTAGAGGGGGCGTGTGTCAGGTCCAAGTGCGAATAAACAACGCGAATGTCCAAAAATTAATTAAGCGAATTCAGGTATTTGCTGTGAAAGACAGTAAAAGTGATAATATTATTTATCTAATCATAAGTATTTTCTCGAGCTCCTATCCGATTTTGTTGGAGAAACATGATGAATTCACTATGCCGGTTTCCAATGTATGCTGTGCTCAGAAACTTCCTTAGCATTGCTGAAGTACCGTCATCACTAAAAATAAACATTGAACGCTCGAAAAAAAGAAAGACATTAAGCAAATTTCTTCGTAAAAGAGTCTTGTGATATAATATCAAGACGAACGTAAATTTCTTCGCATATGTGTCTTGTAGTGAGCATTCGGAAAAACAAACTCTGAACGCTCGCAGAAAATCTTGAGACATACAGCAAATTTCTTTGCATACAGTCTCGATCATAGTAGCCATAAGAATCGATGGTCTTTTTGAAACATGCTTCGTCTTCGCGCCAAGTTTCTTGCCTATTCTTTGTCGATCAAGTCTTTGACCAACCCCACAATGTCTTCTTTCAGCGGACAATAGGTCGCCAGATTTTTAACGACATTGTTCTTTGACTCGTCATATTTGCTTTAAATAGAACATTCAGTAGAGTGCTCTAGTTATTTGGCCTCTTCCGCAAGTTATCCCATTTGCGCCCGCACCACGGCCGTGAGAAAACGGATTATACTATCGGGTTTTTGAAAGTATTCTGCGGCATTCGAGAATCGTTGCCAAAATCAATCTATGGGCGTTTAGATTCTGCAAACGATGTGAGCACTAAGGTCGTGCAGTCAAGTATCTAACCCTTGTGTATGCGCACCTTGATTCTTACCGCCAATTTCTTATGACCGGAGTCTGGAGGGGATTTTGGTGCAGAAGAATTAGTAAGGGCGGAAGTAGAAGCTCCTATAACCGCCTCGGGCTCCTGAGGTTGTTTGGCCTACCAAGACCCAGCCCATAAAGTGGGAGGGCGGAATACTGGATTTGGAGGTGATTGCTGTGGGATAGGTTAACAAGAATCGAATAGAAACGGAGGAGTAGGCAACATACCTGCTTCACCTCTGTAATAGGACTGTCGACGTCCATTGGCTCCGTCTCGGGACATGGTTGATGGTGGTGGTGAAGGCGACATGCTAATGGCAGAATCGTGCATGCCTGTGTCTGTGTCGAGGCTAGAGTCGGAGCCGGGATAGGAGGGAGGACTGGAGGGGATGAATGGAGACTCGGCGTCCTGAATGTCAAGCATCTCGACCAACTCGCCCATATCATCCACCTCGTATATCTTCTGAAAGGCCTGCGCCGCATGAGTGGCTTGGAGCCATTGGGCTCGTCGAGTCGCATGGCAGCGGGTATCGTAAGAACGTCCCTTTCGAGCTGCCTTGATGCGCTCGCGATAGATAGAGACCTTTGCAACACGTGCTGGCTGCGCAGGCGTGACCGTTGCTCCAACTGGCTCCTCGATGAGCACTCGACGCTTTGGAGGACGGCCATCGCCCTTGTCGCCGGCGACGTTGTTGCGGGCCTTGCGTTTCCCGAGGACGGGAACTCGCAGGGAGGAGGGAGAGAAGGAGGGGAAGACGAGAAGAGGAGAGGAGGAGAGGAAGAACTGGGTGGAGGAGGACATGATGTTGATTTGAGGGGTGGAAGTTGGTTGGTTTGGAGGTTGTGGGTAGCGAGAAACTTGGTGTAGGGAGCTGAGAATGCCTGGAGCTACTTGTAGCTGGGCAGGCAGATCTCTAAGAAAGTTGGGAGGCTTTTAAAAAGCTGTGAGAGACTGTATGAAAGGAGAAAGTTGTATTTGAAGATGAGTGTGATATGTGGAAGAACTGAGAGTATCAAGAAGCTGGGGAGAGGAATAACTGGGTGGAAAGAGAGAACAGAGGGGCGGACTGAAATTCTGTTTAAAGCGCTCTCTGGAACTCTGGCGCCCGGACCAAGTAAAGAGTTATTTCGCTTATCGTGACGTCTTGGTTTGGCGGTGAAAGTTGAGGTTTTGGCGCGGATTTGGAGGCCTTTACTGTCACTTTGCCCACCTAACTCTACAGTGCAAGCCCATAACACCATCGAATCTGACAGGGATTCGTCGTCCCCCGCAAAATAGTCTTGAGATATTTAATAACGTTTTTCTCAAAAGAGTATAGTCTCTGCAAACGATGCCTTCGTTGCCATTGGCAGTGGCATTCATGGTGTTGACCGCTACACGTGACAAATTCTGTCGTTTCCCCTGGCATCTTGCAATCCCGCTCCAACCCCGCAGAAGCATTACCTTTTAGACTTTTCGTCCTTCCGGCGTTTAGTATAATCCTCAAGGTATCTATGCGAGGGATAACTGCAAAAGCCATCATGCGGAATCATCTCAAAGTCTTCTCCCAAGCCCTCGCCCTCACGGGCATTGTCTTTGCTCTTCTCAGTCTCTCCGGGCAACATTCGCCAGTCTGGGAATATGTATTCGAGAAATTACTCTCCGATAACATTCATTGGATACCCGATTAGGTATTTGTCGCTCTCTTGCTCGCCGCTGCTAGACTTGAAACACTCTTGACTTTCTGGTTTCGTGCTTATAGTGATACGTCAAGGGGACCTTTGAGCGCTGCAAATGCATCCTATACGGCCATTGAAGGATACTTCATCAGTATTATCCAACATCCGTATACTCTCAATGCAGCAGCATCAAATTGCTAGACCTCGCAGCTCCGCGCCACCTTCCACTTCCTAATCGAGCGTCTTCCAATTCGCGTAGGGTTCCCCAGCCTCTCAAGAAATTTCCTAGACCTTCCTCTCCACTGCAGCGTCTGGACAATCTATCAATTGAGTCCAATGTTGCACGAACTGGCTGACCAACTCGGTGGACTAGAGCTTGAGGCCTGCGCAGTCTCCGTCTTCGAAGCTGTCGGACGGACTTGGCAAGCATATATGTACGGATAGCACAAAACTGAATCCCAGTCAGTGGACTTTAATCAACCATCAAATATGTACGCTACAATACTCTTACATACAATAAATATAACAAACACATTGTCATCGAACCAAAATCCAGCGTGATTTTCTGCGTGTTCGAAGTGCAGATTCGCTCGAACTGAAAGCTAGATCCTCGAGCCGAGCAAAGTTCCAGGGGATTCCATCGTAAACTGTAGTTCAATTACCTTTATACCCCCCAAAATTCTCGATGATAGTCTCTACACCTAACTCAAGCACTTTCTGCCTGCAAAAGCTGGTAAGATTGACGAGGGCGGCGCAGCCCATTTCTCCCAGTCCTACCATCGTCCACGAAGCCGAGTACCCAATGAGCAACGACGATTATGCTAGCTATATTCCTATTCCTGGAAAGTCCGGAAGTAAATGTTCATGATAACCAGAACATGGATTTGACTGAGGTAGTTGGAGTTCAGAATTCTCTTCTCGTAAGGTGTGTATACAGCAGCTAATATGCTTAGTATATAAAAATGAAAATCTGAACACTTACAGTGAATCAGAGGGATGATGTAGCATGCTGTGTTAGAATCTTTAAATATTACCTCAGTGATGGCATTTGTTCTATACAAACTGAGTTCCAATCGTCAATTAGATATTTAAGAGTTCGCAAATGTTTGGATGATAGATACCATCTTGGGTGTATGTAATGCGACGATATTGTCAAAGTCGCTTGGTTAGGAGTGTTAAGAAAACACTACGGAAGTACTTGATTTGTAGTGTAGACTAAACACCCACATCACAAAGATAGTAAAGTTTGTAAAGAAAGATCATTGAGAGGATATTTCATTTTGCCGAAAATATAGACTAAGAGCCAGCTCATTAAACGTGTGTGGTTCAATCGTGTAGCGGAACAAATCAAAAGGGCCTCCGAACAAAAAACAAAAAGACAATTTAATCAACCCATGTGTCTACCAACCCGATATCGATTGTATCCAAGAACACCTCGCTTACTTGTGATTGCTCCCTGATGTGCTGAAATCCGCCAAATTGGATTGAGAAAAACAGATGGTCCGCCCAAAAGACAATTTGAAGTTAATGTATACGCTTTCGCTATTAGGAGAGATGTCGAAAACCGAACTATTCGTAAAAACTCAAATACCATTATTCGCATTCAAGAAAGAGTGCCAGAGCGATCTCTTTCTTTCCCGGCTGGTGCGTTACCAACTGCCTTCACCCTCTCAGCCAAGGCACTGTCGAGGTTTCCCCTGGTTCGAAGAGGGCTGGTAGCGTCGGCAGCACTGTCATCAACGTCGAGCTCCTTCTCTTGTCGGTTGGTCACTCCGCTGATAACCGATCCCTCATCTCCATCCACATTTGTCCTCCTTTTGCGTTCGCCTTCTCCATTGCGAACTTCGATTGTTACGTCAGTGTCCTGGGAAAATACTCGAAGTCCAACAACACAGACTGCGTTCCATGGATCACGTTCGAACTCATCCTCTTCCTCTTCGTGTCGGCGATGACGGTGGCCATGATCGTAGAATCTCCTAATATCATCATCAGAAGCCTCAAGATCAGAGTCACCAGAATCTGGCCCATCGAGTTCGGAATCCCAGGATGAGCCATCAGAGAACTCGGAAAGGGAGTATACGCCCTCTCGCGCGCGATGAGAACATGTGCTTGTTCCTCTTCCACGGGTGACCTGGATAGCAGGGAGGCCAGGGATAGGGGAAAGGGTGGCGCGGCGGGATGGTGTAGGTGAAGGGACTGTTGGCCTGCGGTCGGGTCGCGGGCTGTACGTCCGCTGTCCTGGTGTACCGGGACGGAACTCGTCGCTTAGTGGAGTTGGTACAGGTGAGTCTGTCTGGCCACCCTCATTGTACCCATCTCGTCCATTATACCCATCGCGGCCGTTATACCCATCCCTTCCGTTGTACCCATCGCGGCCGTTGTAGCCGTCACGACCTTGATAGGCGCCGGGGAGCTCGGCGTTGTAGCCATCCCGGCCCTGGAAAGCTCCAGGCATGTTTTGGTTGTATCCTCCACGACCTTGGAAAGCCTCGTTGTAACCACCTCGTCCTTGTAAGGCGCCCGGGGCCTGGTTATACCCTCCGCGGCCTTGGAGAACCTCGGCCATACTTCCACTCTTCTTCAATTCCGCATTGTAGCCTCCACGACCTTGGAGTGCGCCGGGCATACTGGCATTGTAACCGTCTCGTCCCTTGTTGTAACCGCCACGGCCCCCGAAGCCACCCCCTGGACTGGTTGAACGATCGCGCGATTGCTCGACTGGAAGGTTTCCAGAACTGGTCGCCCTATGATGAGATGGTTTATGCTCATCGTCGCTTGTTACACGAGTGTCTTCTTCTAGGTTGATCCCGAGTCCACTCATGTCCTGCAATTTACGGCCTACTTCTTTCATATCATTGTGTCGAGGCTTCTGCTTGGCGGCTTTCTTCTGCTCCCGCAGCTTGGCCTTCCTGCGAAGTTTAGATCGTTGTTCATGGGCATGTTTCAGCTCTGCCTTCTTGCGCTCAATTTTGTTCTCGCGATCTCGTTGAGCCTTTTCCTTTTGCTGCTCACGGAATTGGCCCTTGGCATGGGCAAGATCGTAAGAAAGGCCGATGTTGAGCAGCTTTTCACGACGCTTAGTGCAGGTGCTGCGGATGATCTCCTCTGGAGTGGGATTCGGTAGGCGGGTTGCTTTAATCTTGAGTAGCACAGTATAATTGCCGGCCTCAAGGTCGAGCTCGGTAGATACCGATCGCTTCATGTAATAAGTACCATTGCTGCGCACAATGTACTCTTCTTCGTCGTCTTTGTGGAGTCGGAATTGCAAATGGAATTCATACTCCCCTTCAAGGCCGGAGTAATATCGATCGTCAAGCTGATTTAGCACAATGACCACAGGGCTGGGCTTGGAGAGATGGATCTTGAACTTTGTGTCGAGATAGTCAACGGACCAAGGCACGTTGACGCTGGTCCATTGCTGGGATACCGTCCATTCAGGGCCGAACAGTCGAGTACGATCGAAGTGTTGGTAATGTCGAAGAAGATCCCGATATGAAATCCAGAAAACACCGTCGTCACCAAACTTGTGATTGAGCTTCTGCATCCATTCAGGAGTCCACTCCTCGGATCCGTCACTCCATCGTCCGGTCCATTCACTCCTTCCCCATGGGTTTCGAAGTTTGAGGAGACGGTGGCCATCGATCTCGCGGGCTTCCATGATAGAGTAGGCATGTTTCTCTTGAATACCCTTGCGCTCACCATAGATGCCTCCCATCTGGCCGCAGCCAAAGAGAAATGTCTTGTTGACATTTAGGAGTTCCTCGCGCCAGAATTTGTCCTTGTCGAGGATATCAGTTGCAAAAACTTCTGAGGTAACACCGCCAGTCAGATCTTCGATTCCTTCGCCTACAAAGCCTCCGTCGATAGCAGAATAGTCCCCATGGGCCTTGGCGTAGGCCTTCTCGAGCAAAGGCAGCCAGGTCTCATTGGGGTCGCTACATTGCGCGAAATAGAGGGCCCGAGATCCGGTCTGCATAACTGTGCGATATTCATCCTCTGGGCTCTTCCGGTTCTGTAACTCCAGCCATTGGTGGCGTCCAAGGGTCGCCTCGTCAAAATCTTCCTTTATGAGGTACAACTTGTCGTCGATGACCTCGGATATCCATTCGCCATCTGTATCACATCAGCTTGTTTTCTAGCTCATGCAGGTTTCGGGTGGCTACCTCTGTGGAAGACAAATCCGTAAACGCCGACCTGTTCATCCCGAGCGACACAAACTCTCTGGATCAATCCTTCTTTATTGCTTATTGTGCAGAGTGCTGACATGAACCAGCAATCGCCATCATTGCCTTGTCGGACGTCGTTTGCGGTGGCGCCTTCGATGAAAAAGCGGGGTTTATCGAAGATGTCCTATCATTCGGGTAGAGAATTAGCAAAGGGAAACCGAAGGACTATTCTCGGGAAGGTGGACGTTACCTCGATTCTCTTGACCGACATGGGCTGAAATGTGGTGGAATCCTCGTTCAAAGTTGTTAGACAATCGGGTGGAATCTCTGGAAACATTTGCGATCGCTTGAAGTCTGATTCAATGTCGAAATGAGGATCGCGATACTTTTGGTTAAGCCGTCGGCACTCCTTTACGATCTTCTCGACCTTCTTCCTGCAGGCATCGGCAGCCTCTTGGTAGGAAGCGACGGCATTCTGGCCTGGGATGGAACCCTTCGGGGCGTGTGCGGCGGCGCGCTTTGCGTAGAGGTTATCAGGCAGGATGGTAAAGATCTTGCCTGGGTGCTTGGTGGTGAATTTGTCCCAAAACTCGTCGATGCTTTTCTGGGGAGCTTGTTTCTTGCTCCTAAGGCGAGGACGCGGCGCAGGGGGTTCTGGAGCCATGCTGGGAGCTCTTGAGTGTGGTCTGGTGATGTTTACAATGTCAACATTGGAGATTTGCGAGTCCATTGTTAGTCCTCAGCTGGGCGGGGAGATTCCGGGGGTTAGCTTGTGATACTGGAGTCGAATGGCGTCCATTGGGGGCGTAAAGAAGGTTAATAAATGGACGAGAGCCTTGGTGGGAGAGGTTCAGCCGCAGCCCATGACGGCACAAGCTCTGTGAGATGCAGACTCAGTGCAGTGCAGAGCCAGCCAGTGTGCCAGTCTCCCTGGTGTACGGTAGTATTTTCAGAAATAGCACACCATCCCGGGGCTGGATAAAGTGGGGCGGTCAGACATCTAAGCACGATCCCTCGGCGCAGCCGCACGCTGCAATGAACCCCCCGCTCTACCGCGTAGCTGGCGAATGAGGTCCTCTGCGGCATGGGCGAACGATATCGGTCGTGCAGGCGACGTTGTCGTTGTCCCAATCCATCGCAGAGGGCGTCCTGGCCGAGTCCAAGGCAACAAACCACGCGAGCTGCCTCTGATGCATCTCCAGCAAATCGGCGCCCGATGCAACCGTTGGTGCGAGTAGTCATAGCAGTCTAGGCCCGGCACGCGGCAGCGTCGACCAGAAGGTCGCATTCGGTGGACGAGAAACGAGATGCTGGACCTGCTGGACCCCCATACCCTTCCGGAAGCCTGGCGGTGAACTAATCCTCTATCGGCCGGCCTCCCCTGCCGTGGTGTGCCAGCCTGACCGACATCTCGTCCACCAACCCTTCAACGGCATCTTGGACGGCCGCAGTGAAAAGTAGGTATGTCAATGTACTCTGGATTCATGCTTCTTTGGTCGACATGCATTGTGTTGATTCATCAGCGGCACGCAACCATAATTCCAACCCGCATTTTGTTTCCACATCGAGCTGCACATGTTGCGGACCATCGATGATTCAACGCTGTAGAAAATGAGAATGTGACATTCTCTCGGGAGGACACCCCGAAACGGTGCCTTCTACGGAGTACAGCTGTCTTGACTCTTGAAGGACGATCTGCCTCGAAAACTGAGGGTCACCGTTCCAGGCAGCGGCACTTAGCATCGGCATCGTAATAGATCGATTAATAAAACATGTGATATTTGTTCCCCTGTATGTGAAAAGGGCGCAAGCTGACCAAGCTCGATTCCGCAACGTTTCTAAAATCACTGTTAGAGCGTATCCATCCAATGGTTTCTCATAACATCAGATCTCAGCTCTCCACTTGTACGGAGTTCTGGACGATATTCCAGAAGCAGTGGAACGAACGACAATCGTATAGAGGCAAGGCAAATGGACCCAACGACTCGATATGTCTCATCTGGCCCAAACACTTGGATTTAGAACTCGGGGCCAACCGTTGGACGGCGCCGTTTGTCCCTGCATGATGCTAGACGTCATTTGCCTTTCACAACCAGGGAGATACCGCAAGCTGACCACCTCTTCCCTCTCCTTCACAAAACTGCGGTCAGGGGTCAAGCCTTGACTCAGATAGATGCGGGACCACCAAAGACGTTGCAAGCTGACTTTTGGGGCCAAGTGGAGATCGCCATGCCGCCCATGCTTTAGCGCTCAGCCCTATAAGACATGTGGGATTCTGTCACCAGCTCAAAAGTACACCGTCCTTCGATCCGCATCGACGAATGAGAAGCCTTCCCTTGACTCTTCCTCATCCTAGGCTACTGGAAGATGGATGCAAACTCTGCACACTGCACATATTAGCGAACGAATTGGAGTGGGGGATGGAGCCAATGGGCTCTGTTCCCGTCGGTGAGCTGAGGTAGGGTTGACGATAAGGTCCAATAAGGCAACTGTATCTCGTGACGATTCATGACGCTGCATGCATTAGAAATTGCTTTGCTGGAGAGCGCAAAATCAGCCTCGCGTTGTTGTTGCACTGTGTGGTTGATGAGCGGTGAATGCTAGAATGCCGATGTACCTTCCGGGGTTAGCTTTAGCCGAGCCGGCTMCCCCTGCCACATTCGACAGCCTCGCCCTTATGCCAACTTCAGTATACCTTCCTGCGATATGTGTCTAAAAAGAGACTGAAATCTTTTGAAAAAGTTCAAAGTAGAAGTAGCATCCGGCTCTCAGTGAAGTATGATATCAATTCGTTTTCAGACGGCGGGTACGGTTCCCATTTGAGTATAGAAAAGGCTAAATCGATGAACATCCTGGCAGCGCATCATGAATCACCGGGAACCAAGATCGTGATGCTAAGCTTCACATCATCGCTCATTTCGTGCCTTAATGATGTTACGTTCGGTGTTGTTGTGGCTCGCCGCGTCAGCGTCCAGAGTGCCCACAGTATTCTCCATAGCAAACCCTGCTTCCTCATGCTCTGAGTCCGTATCAACCACCAACGGTCCAGTCACCGGTCACCAAACAAGCTCAAAGCCAGGGACTTGCGAGTATCTCGGAATACCGTATGCCTTGCCTCCACTTGGGCCACTACGATTTGCTGCTCCAAAAAGACTGAGTGACACTGCCCCTTACATTGCTGCAAACTTCGTAAGCCTTCCCCACCAGTTCTGCCACATGGCTCTCATGCTTACCATGGATAGTCAGCGTGGGTCACATCCATTCCAAATTCCAGTCCATGCTAAGCATACCATTGTAGGGATTGTCCCCAGCCATTACCGAAGCAAGTAGTATATCCAAATGCTACTCCTCAAGAACTTCGAATTATTGGGCATTTTGCAAATCAAGCCAATAATCACACACAAAGTGAAGATTGTTTAACGTTGAATATCTGGTCTAAAGCTACTAATAAGACAAATAAACCGGTGCTTGTCTTCTTTCATGGAGGACGTCAGTATCAGATCCCTTTCGAGCGACACGAAGTATTGCTGACGTGAGTAGGTTACACGGGTGGCACGAGCGACACGCCGTATTATGCTGGTCAGTTTTTGGCTGACGCCCAAGACGTCATTGTCGTTACGGTCAACTTTCGACTAAATATATTTGGGTTCCCGGGTGCTCCCGGCGCTACCCAAAATCTAGGCCTACTTGACCAAAGGCTGGCCGTAGAATGGGTTCGGGATAATATTTTAGCATTTGGGGGCACGTCTTCTAAGATCATTATTGTTGGCCAGTCATCGGGGGCCGTGGGGGTGGATTTTTGGTCTTACGCCTATCGAGATGAGCCTATAGTTAGTGGGCTCGTCTCACACTCGGGAAACGTCTTCAGCTTCGGTGTCAACACCCCTGCACTCTCGGCTTCGAATTGGTATAATGTTTCCAGGCAAGTAGGCTGCGGGGGCTCGGGAGATGTTATGGCATGTATGCAATCTGTCCCATTCACGGATATCAGAACGGCCGCCGCACTTAGCAAAGCTCCGCCTTCAGGCAGCATCGCCCGCTCGAATCCAGCCTTTCAACCTACGCCCGATAATATCACTGTATTCCCCGACTATCGCGCCCTCTCATACTCAGGTTCCTTTGCTAGGATACCTTACTTGCAAGGCATCACCAATTACGAATCAGGCTACTACAAGATCAGCGCCTATGGTAACACCAACGCCACAGCCCCTGAATCTGTCTGGGATACTTTCCAATTAGAATCGTTTACCTGTCCAACGGCCGTTGAGGCTTATAATCGTGCCCGCTTCGGCGTCCCCACTTTCCGTTTCAGATATTTCGCCGACTGGGAGAACCTGCGTTTGTATCCAGGCAGCGGTGCCTATCATGGCTCAGATATGAATTCTGTAATTGGGAATTCGGAGGAAGTCAGTGGGCTGGCTGAAAGTAAGGAGCAGAAAGCATTGATACGGACAATGATGAAGGCCTGGGCGGCGTTCGCAGAGGACCCTATTAATGGATTAGTAGAACAACTAGGTTGGCCGAGGTACGAAGCCGAAAACCCTACTCTGATTAGGTTGGGTTTCGAGAATTCACCTGACCCGGATTTTGTAATGCCCCGGGTGTATGATGCCCCCTGTGCAGGATTGAATCTCTCCTTTTGGGATAAGGAGATCTCAGCTGCTCATGCGCAGCGCACTTACTGAAGATTCGACAAATCTCAAATTATTGGTAGTTCAATAAAGACCTGCGTCCGGCGCAGCAAATGCCATTACTGGAAGTAATCATACGTGGCCCCCAATAAGTTCAAGGGCAATACCCGTCTGATATCTTGCCTGCAAATAATGGAGGCAGCAGCTGCAGGAAAAGATTTTCTCCAGTCAGAAAGAATAATGAAATTCTGTCTTTTGACATCTAGACCTCTAATAAGATATCCATGATCACTGTACGAATTTGTCTTGCAGTGACGAGAGAGTCTAGGCATCTGCCATTGTAACATCTCCGAACGCTACTTCGTTCATTCATGCCACTCAAGTGGAATCTCCCGATAGTTTCCCCCGCCAAAGCCATTCATGAAAATTACGCTAAACCAAGACTGCCTTACGGGAGCATATTCTGATTCTGATTCTTCCTCAAGCGTATTATGTTGGGATTTTATGCTGTTATTGAATGATTCTTCAGCTTCCGTACTGGGCTGAAATAGCACCGCCGACTTGAAAGAAGCTGGTTTCCGTTGTTTTGATTTGGTCTGGGCCGAGTGTCGGGATCTAGCTGATGAAGCACGGGAAGGTGTGTTAATAATTCTGACTGCCGACCGATGTACTTCTGTGCGATGTTCTTGTTTGAGTGAGGCTGTTTGATAAAATCAGTGTTGCAAGTGAAATTTCGAATAGGAAGCTTTGGTACCTTCTTCCGTCTCCCCTTCGGGATTATTCCATGTTACTGGTGCCAGAATATTTCTACTTGGCCCTGGTACGGTGGCCTCAGATTCTAATGTTTCACTATCCAACTGTGATCTAATATCATGGAACACATGAGACGAGGCCATAATATATCCTATATTCATGCTCTCAGATGCCGCAACAATATGGCCAAAATTTCCACCTTCTTTAAGGTGCCGAACGATGACACCACAGTCGCCCATGTTGATCCTGTCTTTGAACTCAATCTTGTAGACTTCCTCGAACAATGTACTTCCCGGAAGACACATATACAACGGTGTCTCAGAAAGCAGTCCTACCACTCGACCATGGGATGTGTGAGCCAAAACCCAAGCAGCTGAAATATTCGGAATATCGGGTGTACGGATAGATTGAATGCTCTGTTGATATCGATGCATCGCCTCCACAACCGCCCTGGCAGTTGTGTCGGTAATTGAGATGATTGCCCAGTCTTTACTGATCGAGTACTTTAACAAGGTTCCCAGAACATGGATTTCATTGTTCGTAGATGTCGATGTGTTGAGCATTACCGATGGTAGTCCGGACGTGGGGTGTACAGTTGGGCGCATTCTTTCCAAAGTTTGCCTAGTCTCGCAGTATCCGCGAGCGGAGTCGTTCTGCATGGATTCATCGTCATAGCTGCCGTCAGTCAAGGCAACGCTCTCCTGCGATGCTTCATAACTCTCTTCCAGGTCATCTCCATCGCTCACGTCGCTGTCAATCTCATAATCACTATCGTAGTAATGTGAAATACCCTCCTTTTCGTCATTTGCCTGCATGAAGATGTGAGACACCGTGAAATATACTAATTCTGATCCGATATCAAGGACGTTTGCCGTTGCTTGCCGTAATGACCCATCGGGACGTTCAATATATATGGTCATCCCGAGGGCCTCTATTGACTCTAAAATGTTATAGAAGACTTGTATGGGCTTAGCTGGAGGATTGGGAAGTCCTAAACCATGGCTATTCGTTGCGGGCTGAACCAGGTTCTTGACGTGAGGAGGCATTGCCATATTGCCGATTTTGAATCCTGGATACTTTTTGAGAACGCCTCCTTTTTTGACTGCGCTCACGGCAGCTTTTCGCGGTGCCTCGTCCCTGCAAAAGAATATGATCGTTGGCGATGCAGTAGCTTCAGACTTTCCAATCATATACACCGAATAAGTCAACCAACCCGACTCGATAGTCTTGCAACAGCCTTGTAATTGCGCCTCGATAAGTCTCCTGGAATCTTTGAATGCTTCTAGAGCCGGCCCCACAGCCTCCCACCAGCAATCTTTACCATGTATAACACCGATTTTGGGGCCAATCGAGGCTTCTGCCTCAGGATATGGCTTGCGACGTCTGAATGGCAGTGACAGAGCCTTTGTGACTATGTCACCCATAGCGCTTCCGTCAGCGATTGAAAAGAATGAAGCAGGACATTGCCTCTACTACTCAACGTTAACCAAGAGATGCGCATGCGGAGAGGAAAGAACATGGAGTGAAGTGAACTTGATCTCCGGAGGCAGAGACACTGCAAGGGGAAGCGAACAAGATGGTGAATGATTGGATATCGACCTTTGGTGGCGTACAACCGGTGAGGCTGAATCAAAGACCCGAACACTGTACGATTGTCTCAGCTTCAAATTTACGGCGTCTAGTCAATGAATAGAAACATGCAGCGACCGCTTTATAAAGACATCGCTTTTGTACTCGTGCTAAAGAGCTAGACTTCGTTTAATCCTACATACATTGAATAGGGAAATCTGAAAGCGCATTCCAATTTCCGGACAGGGCTGCAGACGAACAGTATAGATGTAAATAGTCATTATAATTATTACATTGTCTCAAAGTCTGATCAAGGTAGTAGTATACCTGTATTCCGAACTTTTACCAGAGACTTGGATACCATCAAACATGGCACTCAGATCTGATCTGACGAAAGCAATCCCTGCTGAAAGTCAGTCTGAGATTATTCACCATATGTGGGGAAGAGCGGCAACCGCACAACTTGGACCGGATGACCTTGACTGGAATGCCTATTTTGCCTACTATACTCTTGAATGCCAGCATGCAATACTCAACGAGAGCGGGAGATACATCGCCGCAAGAACCCATGAAGACATCACGAGCATAGCCAAGCAGCTGGAAGCTCTTCAGACAAAGCAGGATATCAAAGAAAGCTTGCGCTCAAAATTAACGCGACAGAGGAGTGTAGAAGATGAGGACGTTATGCTCGAAGGCTCCATCAGACTCGGAACACGACTGTTCGCCATGTTGGATACCTGGCCGATGCCCAATGGATTTTCAGGACGGCCTCAATTGATGTGGGAAGAGGGTTCTCTCAAAGATTGCGTACACAGATACTTCGATATATCTCCAGAACGAGGCCATGCAAACGTAAAGCTTGATTCGCACTTTACGGCTCGAAATCTTACACGTATTGCTGGCATCCAAATTGGCTGGACGGACAACTTGGCGGATCATTTACGGCTGGTAGACGATGATAAGAAGGTTTGTATCTTTCATCAAGTATCGTTCTTGAAATGGCAACAAAGGTAACACATCACCCTCAAGTTTTTGAACAGCAAAAGCTAAGTTCTTAAAAGCAACATTTATCCCAAGGGCTTTGTCCAAGAGACCTTGAAGACTCTCGCCCTCTTATTTCCACAGTCAGATCGGGATACTCAAAAGTGGCTTAATTCCTTATTGGCGAATCCCCAAACCTCCATGGTCCTCGATCGCGAACTACTCAAGTGTGGACAAGTGCGAGCCGAAGGAAGACAACTAGAAGATTTCCGGTTCTGGCATGATCGACTGGTAATCTTGAAACAGGAATTCGATCAAGCTCGGCCGAAGACTTTATCGCAATGGTGGCATGATCGAAGAAATGGTGTTCAGTGGTATACGTTTTGGGTTGCTTTGTGGGTGCTGTTGCTGACGATATTCTTCGGGCTGGTTCAGAGTATTGAGGGTGCTTTGCAGGTTTATAAAGCATATCATCCTGTGGCCTCGTAGCGATTGCCAGATTTTAATTTTAATTTTTGTAGTACGTCTCGAAATAGAATTAGTCCCACAGACCAGGGAATTTTGAGAGGTGTTCCATCGTTCTCACAAATCACACTATCCTTCGTCAACTCATTAATCCTTCCCATCCTTTCCAAAGAACTAAATCTCCCATCAAAAAGAATACTACATCTGCAAAAGTTCGCGTAAAATACATAAATACGGCAGTACTCCGAACATGTTCGGCCCCGACTCCAACCCTCCACGAGTCATACACCACACCCTATAAGCGAAGTCCCCCAAACACTTCAAGTTTCGTCCTCACCCATAGTCCAAACAACAAAACCTGATCAAAGCGCTAATAAGTTTTACATTATGCCGAATGAACCGTTGGAAAGCTATCTGAGATCTATATCATGGACTGTGTTGTTTATATAATCTATGCAAGGACTATAGGCAACACAGAGATCATCACTACGATATGTCTATGTGCAAAAGCGACTCTCGCCAGCCCAATACAAGAGCCGACTCTAAGACTAACATTTGTTCCCCTTCCGCAAATCGCGCACGGTCTGCACACTTACAACCCACTCAATTCCCGCGTTCATATCCCCCTTCTACCCCCTTTTGCCTCAGCCTACGAGTATGATCCCCGAATAGTACGTTTTATAGCTAGCCGCTGGAGTCAATGACTTCCCTAGCGGCAGCACGCCGAAATAATTTACCGCCTATCCGAAGCCACAAGTTTAACTGCAGCCTCATATAAAAGCCCTGAATGACCTCGTATAGGATACATTTCATTCGATTTCGACGACATCTTCATTACCTTGGATTGCGCTTCCTTTTTTTTCTGTTTTCAGATTTCTTAATTTCTTTCGATTCTGCTTGGCTGGTCCATTTTCGCTACATACATACATAGCCTTCACATCACCCTCTTTTCGTTTTAAAAGAATTTATAAAAAGAGAAACCCTTTCTCACCCACCGCCAACATGAAATTCACCCCCATCATCCTCTTCACGGCCTCCGCCTCCTCAGCCGCAATCCACATCCGCCAAGCCAGCGCTCTAGAACGCGGTGCGCAAACCCTCGTCTTGACTGAGATTGGAGGTGTACCGGGCAACGAATGTCTCACATTCAGAAATAATGGTAACTCTTCCCCCTATGCTAACCTCAAAAGAAACCGAGCTAACCGTTCAAAAAGGCGAGATCGTAGACGCAGCCTGTGTCCTCGAAGCCGCCGACCGACAACTAACCCCCTCGACCCTAAACGGCGCCGACGTCCTCGCCGTCGAGCGCGACTTCGACGCCGGATTTCGACCCGACTTAGTCGGCGTAGACGCCTGCGTAGGATTCGACGGCAACATTTTCCTAGCCCAGGACTGCGCGTTGCCGGATTTGGATCCCGTCAGTTTCCAGAATGGCCAGTTGAGGAGTGCGAGTGGGGCGTGTCAGAGTGGGCATGATGAGCTTGCGCAGATTACTGTTGATCCGACTGGGCAGAATTGTGTCGAGTTGACGAGTACAGATGTTTGAGGTGGTAAGAGAGGGCTGGTGGTTGAGAGCTTCTGTACATATGTCCTTTTTCCAGATGGTGTATATACGATACGAAAGAATTTTGTGGGATGAGGAAACTTGAAAGAGCAGGCAAATCCAAGGTAGTTGAATGATGATTGTTGAAATTGAAGATGGTGCTCTATTTTGGTACTCCGGCTGATGCTCATCATATGCATGCCATTATACGCCTATCCCTCTAGTAATCCCGCGGCAACAGTAGTTCCTCCCTCTCGTAGGACTACCCTTGTCCCAGCTTCGAGAGGTAGCTCATGCTCTAGCTCAACTACCACCCTGGCGACCTCCGCTGGTTTGATGATCCTTGGTTTCTTCTTCAAGATATCGCCGCTTGCCTTGTTCAATGTCGCAACCAGCTGATTGACTTTGCCTTCGGCCTGTAACCTCCCCCGGAATACGTCCACAGACATTGGCATTACGTGGTCAAATGCAAGAATCTTGCATGTGAAAGATTTGACTAATTTCACCGGGTCTTTGGGGTCGCACATGATATCTCCCAGCCGTAAGTGGACAGGATCGATATCTGAGAGGTGTATGGTAGGGATCTGCCCAGCAACCGCCCAATCGACCGGCTCATTCTCGACCTCGATGCCCTTCACAGTGGCACTTTCACCGGAAGGCATTGCGAGGAGACTGTCTCCAATCTGGAGAGATCCTGCCTCAATCCGGCCCGAGATGCTAAGAGGGTTTGTGATACCACCTCGGAAGACGTCCCCTATCGTTAGCCTCAATGGTTTCTCGACATGTCGTTTCGCTGGTTCCGATGAGTCAAGAGCCTCTATGAGCGTTTCGCCAGTATACCATTTCGCATTTTGATCTTCCACCTTTGTTGTTACATTTTCCCCAGTGAGTCCGGCACAGGGAACAAAAGTTATGCTTTTGCCACTGAAACTAGCCGCAGTGAGGAATGCTGTCATTTGTTGTGATATTTCCTCAAATCGTTCTTGCGACCAAGAGACAGTGTCCATTTTGTTGACGGCAACGATGAGGCGCTGGACACCGATACTACGAACTAACAGGGCATGCTCTTTGGTCTGACCTTTGAGACCAGATTCAAAGCTGTTTGTGCTTGCATCAATAACAAGCACCGCAAAGTCAGCTTGCGAAGCACCTGCAATCATATTGGGTATGAAGTCTTTATGACCTGGAGCGTCTAGTATGGTGAATCTCGTTTTGTCCGTTTCGAAATAATTGGTTGCAATGTCCACAGTGACTCCTCGACTTCGCTCTTCGCTGGTTTGGTCCATTACCCAAGCAAGGGCAAACGAGGACTTGCCAATAGTTTCGGCCTCTTTGCGAAGCTTGTCGATCGAGCGTTGGTCGATTACCTTGAGATCATACAGAAGACGCCCCATAAGTGTGCTTTTCCCATGATCGACATGTCCTGTCGCGTTCAGTAACTGATCTGGATACATTCGACGAATATTGCTCACCGATAACGACAAAGTTTGCCATTCGCTTCATTCCACTTTTCTCATACTCTTGTACAACATTCAAATTCTTACTCTTTACTCTCGGTGTGTCTTCAACAGATAACTTCTCAACTGAATTTGCCAAGTTCTGTGCATCCTTCTTTTTCTGCTGTCCTGACTTGGGCTTATTTCCTATTTGGGGGTTTAGACTTGGTTTTTCAAGATTTGTCAAGTTAGCCTTGCACCGCACCTTTCGCCTGGGCGCTTAGGACAATATCATCAGGGCTCGGCTTAGAGAAAGGGTTGGCGCCGTCATAACCTTGGACATTTGTGTATGGTAAGGAAAATGAAGTGGATTCCTGTCGGCGTTTCTTCGAAGGGTGAGGCTCAATTCCGCAAAGAGTGGAAGCGAACGTAGAAGGACCAATGCGCAGATCCGGGAACTGGAGTGAAGGCGTGCTAGCTTCTTGAACCGGAGATGCTTGCGGTTCAGGGGCCGGTTTTGGTGAACTGGGACGTTTCCGAAGTGGATATCGGGCCTGAGTTTGTTTGGCTCCTACTTCCCTGGCCTTTGTAGCGGAATCTTCCTTTCCCTTCATTCCGAGTTTCTCAAGAAGTGCAACGGCCTTGTCCGTATCCGCCTTAGTCTCAGCTGACGCTGACTGGGAAGAGGCAGCAGTCTTGGAGTCTTCCTGTTTCTTCTTGCGTGCGGCAGCAAGAGCGGCCAATTTGGAAGGTTTCGAGGAACCACCTAAAAGGCCACCCCGGGGATATAGAGGTTCTGCGGTGATCTGGCCAAGCCGATGTGGAGGGACTTGATTCCAAGGAGTGTCCCAGAAGAATTCGGAGACACTCAAGGGGGGTAGCTGAAGCGGAAAATGGTGTGTGGAAATCGAATCGTCTATGCAAGCTTTAGGCACGCATGTTCTCGGGCGGGATAGTCTTTTGGAGGAGGTGAAGGCTCCCAGGCGCGGCGCGGTGCAACAAGACTGCTGGCAATAGGAATTGAAAGGAAACCTAAAGCACTTACCAGTGGCCGATTTCGTCTCCACTCCTGCGGCGCTTTGTGCTTGATCAAATCGAGAGACCAGTTTCTCTTTCTTCGACTTGGTGGTCGATTTTGACTGCTCCGGCGCATATTTATCTGCAAACACATTTAACAGTGGTCTTTCATAATCCGGTTTCTCGTACTTTTTAGATATGTCACAGATTTACCAATGTCATAGTAGTAATGCCACAAAGCTTCTTGTATCTGGGTATCTGAAACGCTTATGCTTGAGTCCAAAGCCTCCTTGACCTTCACTGTGCCTATCCGCATTTGTTCTAAGATTTCGTCGTCAGCACGGGAAAGAGTAGTTATCAAGGCATCTCGGCAAGGTATTGACGCGTGATTGTATACGAAAGGTGAATCTGAGAAATAGTACCTCGATCTTCGTCGGTCATTCCTAAGGGAGCCGTCAGTATAATTGGAGTGGATTGTGGAGCTGTAATGTACCATCGCCACCGCCGCCTTCCTCTTCTTCGTAATAGTCGTCATCGCTGTAGACATCGTCATCATCGTAATCAACGTTTTTAGCTCGATGATGCCCAGATTTCGGAGGCATTGCTTAGGTTGCGGAGACGGCGCGGAGGTGGGTTGGAATCTAGGTCCGAGTCCAGGGGGTCGTCAAAACACTGGAGGTCTTCAAGTATAATGAGATGCAATGCTGGGTAAGGGAATGAAATGTAGCACTTTGCAACTACATGAAAAGGTCAATGCAGGAGGCTTGAAAGTGAGTTGTCCTGAAAAGTGGGTTGTTGCTCGAGTCGCGGGGCATCATAGACCTTGACAGCTGCCCCGCGCTAAGGTCATATATTACGCTTTAGTGGAGTCAGGGAGTCTGTCGGGTCAACGTATTCCCTGCCGGTAGACAGGTACTGCACTGATTTCAACAAAAATTCAACAAGAAGCATTTTGGTATGATGATGTTGTTCACGCATGATACTTTTATTAAAGTTTCTGCATGGTTTTCAGAGTAAAAAGACCATTCGATCACTCGCTAAAAGTACACAGCAAAGGGGTATAGGTTGGAGGGAAACGACAATAGAAAAGGGGGAGAAATAATATCCTTCGCATGAGCTTTGAAGCTTGCAGCACTTGGTCGGATTTGCAAAACATGCTCGCAATGGTCAAGATATCGCCCCAAGATGCTGCTGCCGTGGGTTTAACGAGATAATTTGCTTGCTGGAAGGATCATAGCTCTCGCGATTAACACAGGCTGAACGATGTTTCGAGGCAATGAAATCCTTTGGTTGTAAAGAAGAACAATGGCCAACCCTAGCAACGTCATCCTATAGTATTTTGCGCGAAACCATGACGCCTTAATCCTATCCACGCGCTTATCTCACGTCTACTTCTTCTCTTCGGGTGCAGCTGGGGCTGCGGCGGCAGGTGCGGCAGCAGGTGCGGCAGCAGGAGTAGCTTCGGGGGCTGCGGCCTGTTCATCCTTTGCTTCAGCGTTGAAGTCGAAGTTATCGTCCAATGGTCCGCTCGTCGCACTCATGCCTGGTGCAGGTTTGGTGGCAGGGATCGCAGGGGGCTCCTCAGCGGCAGCTGGAGTTTCGGTAGCCTTTGCCTCGACTGGCTTCTGTTCAGTTGGAGCAGCGGTGGCCGGGGTTTCAGTCTGCGCAGCGACAGCTGTTGGTGGGGCGGGAGCAACTGCGCCGGCTGGTTCGGGAGCTGGAAGTCAGGTCAGCTGTTGGAAATCTAGAAAATCATGGCGCTAATTCGGCCAAGGGGTTGTGAGATTATTTGATGATCAAGTGAGCAGAGGTTGTGGGTTGAACCGGCTTTTGATGGGATTGTACGAGCGCCATTCGAGAGCTCTTGGTCCTGAAAGCAGAGTCACATTCACCCTGCCTTCTCCGGCACCAGCATCCCAATAAATGCCTCTCATAAGTTCAAACCCAGACCGACTGGTCACAACAACCATCTACAACTTGTAATCGCCATTTGAACCCGCACCGCTCAGTATTGTCGTTGTGGGTCGACCGGGAGCATTTGTAGTGCTATCTGAGCTGGGAGCGAACGTACTTGCAGTGGCCTCCTTCACTTCCGTCAATGGTGCCGCCTCCTTGTTGGCCTCGCCTTGGGCTGGGGTGGCAGCAGGAGCAGCAGGTGGCGCCTCGCCCTTGGATGGTTGGGGAGCCTCTTCTTTAGCTGGCGCTGGAGCTGGGGCAGCTGCGGGAGCCGGAGTGGCTGGKGTTGTCTCAGTAGGCTTCGAATCTGCCGCCGCGTTTGTGGTAGCCGTCGGCTCCTCCTCCGTCTTTTTTGCCTTGTCCTTCTTCTTGAAGAGACCCTTGAAGGCCTTCTTCACGGTGTTGATCGCATCGGGAGCTGTAGTGAAGGAATACCGTCAGTATTGAGGCCATTGTGGACTTGACTGCGCAAGGATTGTGACGCGACTGGAAGGATAGACCAGACGCATAGTCCAATACTCGCAGATGTAAAGTGGGGAGCTAGGCTACCGCACGCAGCCTTAAAGTCGACCGTGAATTGGCAATGGGCTCGTCGCATGCGCGCAACGCCTATGGCGAAGGAAAAAGTGGGAAATTGAAGTCATCGATGGGTACTTACGAACACCAGGCATGTTGGCGAAGCTTGCTTCTAGCTAGTAGCTCGACAGGTTACAAGTAGCGTGATATTCGAGAGGAGGGTCGCCTTAGACGTAGGCGCCGACCAAGAGATGCCGGCAAGATGAGGAGAAAGATCAAAATGCTGTGAAGAGGGGAGAGGAGGGGAGAAGGTGCGAACCAGCAGCTGAAGAAGGACGGTGGTGGACGGAAGAGGCCAGAAGGGGTTTGAGGGTCGAGGTGTAGCCAAAGGAAGCTGGAGCCGCAGCAAGGCGTAGATCCCTGTCCCTTGCAAGCAATTAAATACACTCCCGCCTCGGACGCCGAAACCACACCAATTCCCTTTCCCTCCCCCAACAAAGCCCAGTCAAGTTCACAGTGATGTAAGATGGAGGTTAATTCGTACCTTTAGTACGATTATTGGAAAGTACTTCTTCACCTAAACCTACCTTACAAAGCATGAGTGACTCTTCCCTATTCCAATTCTACATTCCCAACCATGTATCTCTAATCATTGGCTTCGTATTATTATCTCATAGCATTAAGCAAGTTTAGAACGCTAGAGCAGGTAACTTTCGACAGCGCGGGCATGGGAGACGCAATCTTTCTGGCCAATTGCAGGCGCCGGGCAGGCATTGCTCTCTATTTTTGGTCAGATAGCTAGACCTCTGCTTTCTTCGGGGCCATAGCACGGGCAATGGCAGACGCACTTGTGTTTCAGACGCGGCGTTTCATATCGACATGTCTACCACACGTTCCATTTCATTCGTGAGATGGTAGTTGATGGCGCCATTAGTACGGCGAGCTACGTACGTATCACGCTAGGAGCTTGCACTGCCCTGTGTTGCCAGATGCACTCTCTTGCAAACCCCATAAATGCGAGCCGCCGTCACACGCAACCCCAATATCAAATGCACCACCTCTCCGTGTGCTAGTGAACCCGCTGCGTAGGTATGAATGCCGCTGACAAGCCCATCGCTCCGCCCCATGCAGTGCATCTCGATGCGTGCTTGACCGCAACATCTCCATCAATCATCCACAACAATACCATCACTTTGTCACACTAACCCTGCCGTTTCTCATTTGCGGGCGGTTCCCGAGAGTTTGGAACTGCACTCTGGCCTGGCGCAGACATTCTTGATGAAGCCCACGGCGCAGCTGTTCCCCCAGAAGGCGGGGGCAAGGGAGTCGATGATGCCCAGGGAGCTTTAGTTGGTTGATTCGGCCCGCTAGGGACAGATGAATGTCCACGGGAGGGTAATCGATTTGAAGCCCACGGTGCTGCTGTGCCACTGGCTGGTGGCGCTCCACTACCTCCAACCCAAGGGGCACGAGTCGTCTGGGTGACCGGTTCTGCCATAGGATCCCGCAATGGTGGTTGGGCCCTTAGTGTGGTGGTGCTTTGTTTTGAGGGCTGTGAAGTTGTGTGTATACTCGCACTTACAGCGGCAGCGGCAGGATCCTTCTCCCAGGCAAAAAGAGACCCAAAAGGGAAGTGCTGCACGACTGGGAATTTTGACAACACTTCGGCGTTGTACATTTTTAACATACCCTGACGCAAGATCAATTAATCGAAAGCGATGGACAATCCAGTCTTGATGAGCGCTTACCTTGTTGATCTTTGCCCACCCTGCCTTGACGCCAGATATGTCGAAAAGAATGGGGCTGTGCTCCCAAAACGGGCCCTTCTTCACGTCGTAGATGAAACCAATAGCGCTGAAGTACATATTGCGTTCACGCTCCCGTTGGACAGCGGCAGACTTAGCGACATCCCCCGGATTGGGGGCATTCGGCAGGGACCCTTCCAGAACGATATCAGCGGGAGACGATATCGCAGGTGAGAATTGCGCGGATCCGAAGATGTAAGGGAGAAACGAGTGGTCATCTAAGCCCCAAACCCCGTGAGACCCTGCCGGCTCCAGTGTGTACGTCAAGATTAGGCGTCGAATGAGACGCAAATAACTGTAAAGATGATCAATCATTGTGTCTCCAGAGATTTGGTGATACACACGGTTCGATAACTCCTAATACTATTGCGCGCTCCTGTTCGCCTCTTTCAGTGGGCGGGAATGCACCAAGTTTCCATAGACAGCCCAAGAATGCGAGGAAACTAAGCTCATGTCCAGTGCCGTAATCGAGACGCTGGGAGCTCCCAAAGCTTCCCATCAAGTAAGCTTGCACTTCGGCCTTCGCAGTCGCTTCTTCGCTTGCATTCGAGGCGAGCACTTCAGCCGGGATGTATTGATCCAGCAGACCTGAGATTCTCTCGTTCACCAGATCATACCATTTTCTGAAACTGATATTGCCAAACCGTCGGGGGCCTGGGTCAGGTGGCGCCTCATCGATATAGGTACCAAGAGTATCCAGAAGCTTTGCGAGGCTCTGGACAACATCGGGGAAGGATACATCTGGGTCTGATAACCTCCACTCCTTAATAGTTTCTGTCTTATGAGATGTATTCTGGGGTTTCTGAGGGAACATAGAAGCGTTTAATTGGAAGATGAAGGTCATGATGTCTGTGTACGCTTTGGAAGCAAGGAAGAAAGTGACGTCCTCGCCATCGTTGATGCATTTTGCTGGAACCGCAAACTTATGGCTGGATTTTGACTTTAGGACTTCTAGAGTTCTAGGTTTATCCTTTGAATTTGCCATTTCGTGGAAGCTGTTTGGAGATGAAGATGATGTAGATGTCTTGGCTCTCCCTAGCTGTTTTGAGTCCCCGTGACGGCGCGTTGGCCACCCGCACCTGCACCCGCCAGCCACCCGCATTTGCAAGGTCCAACTCTCCCCACTTTCGATGGCATTCCACCACTGCCATGACCCACCTCAGCTTCAGATCACTCTCGCAGTGATGCGACTCAGAGAACATGTCACGAAAGAGGGATAAAGGTACGCAATACAACGTCCCCATAGTGTCCTGCAGTTTGGCGGAATCGTTTGGAGAGTGGATATGCTCGCGCGTTGCGCCTCGTCCCTACGTTGGGACGTCAAACAATGTCTTGATCCATCTGACTTCTGCTGCTAGTGACTATAGACTCCTCTCCTGTGGCATCAGATGATGATCCTGCCGACCTGCAGCTTCTCGCAGAATCTCAAGCTTCGCATTCAATCCCTCGTCCGACCGAAAATGCTGTGAGAAGCGCAGGTCTCTTGAATGCCGCTCGAGTCGGCACATCTTCGAATACGTCGCGTTTAAAAGCTCCCGCTCCATTCACAAGAACTGCTAGAGTATCGATCATTCATAGTAGTCCCGGCCAATCAACACAAAAACGGGCGACAAATGGTAAATTGAGCCGGCCAAGTTTCTATGGTGACAATCTGGCCAAGTTGAGGACCAAGAAGGCAAGGAGGGAGAGCAACATCTATGAATTCCCAGGATCCCCTAAGAAGACATTCTCGGGGACACATCCGGACAAGGAAATACATGATGACCTAGAGCCAGTTGAGGAGCGTCTCAGATCATCACCGGCTCTCTTGTCAACAGCACAGCCGGACATTGTTGGTAAATCAGCAGGCACTGATATTGCCATTAATCAGACTGCTTCTTCGCCGCCGCAATCCGAGGATCTTTTTCACGGCACCCCGATTAGAGCTGCCCGATTCGAAGTTGAAGAGGCAGATGTATCAGATGCAGAACAAATCAACGATGAGCCTTATTCCCGTCAACCGCCGAGATCAAAGTCAAAGAGGAAGGCTGAGCTAGACCGAGCCCAAGAAGAACCAAAGAAGAAAAGGGCAAAAAGAGGAGACGAGTTAGAATCGAAGATTGGGCGTGCTGGCAGTCGTAATCCATCTGCGCGAACGACTAGATCACAAGCTAAGACCGTCCAACAAGCTTCCACCTCTGACAAGAAGGCTTCAAAGCAAGCAGCAATGGCAAAAGCACGAGCGGCGAAGACGTCACGTGCAGCGCGCCATCGAAATCATCCCGGCCTGCAGGGAAGTGGGAACGCCGTCACGGAAAAGGAAACCCAAGTGCCTAGTCCTAACGAAGAAGATGTACGACCGAATGGCAAAGACCAGCCACTTCCTGAGCAAGAGAAGCTCGTGGGAAGATCACGCAAAACCCAACCATCTCAGCTCGCCAAGAAATCCGACTTAGTCTCTCGTCCACCAAAAGGCCGTCATAAGAGAACTGGAATGGAATTCGAAGGACCAGTCAGCGGCAGTGAAGAAGAGGGTCGCGCTCGGAACACAAGGAATGGGCGTGTTCACTCACACAAGGCTGTCAACCAGCAAACCACTGGGAGACTAACCCATCCTTCAAGAAGTAGAGGGAAAGCGTCCAAGTCATTTGATGTATCCCAAGTCGAATTAGACCTCGAAGAGGAAGCTCAGATCAGTGAAAACTCTCAACAGACCGAAGAAGAAGATCTAGCAGATCAAAATTTATCACACGGTGCAGATCTCGATCGTTTGTTCAAATTCATCAAATCGAGAAACCGGGATGGAGATTGCCTGACCTCGGAAGGTCAGGATCTTCGAGTTGCCTGTGCTGAAGCCTGCAAGCTTATTCGCAACTACGAGCAGTCTCTACAAGAAGTTACTGACACCTTGGGTAGCATTAGAAGAATGCTCAAGTCTTCCACAGTAGGTGACGATCACTATCTTCAAGAACTCAAAAGCGATGCCTTTGGTTTCTTGTTCAACCCTCTTGGCCGATTATTCAAAGCTGTGTATGATTGGGCTCGCACAGAATATGGTGAACCTTTCCAGTCTATCTCGGCATTGAGGATCATGTCCCCACTAGCTCGAGACATACTCTACTTCAAAAACAAAGTCTCGTCCGCTAAAGGTACAGTAACACAGCAGCACCAGGGTGAGCGCCCCGTAAGGCACGTCGAGCAGAAATTCATAGTGCCGCTTCGCAAAGTTGAAGCATTCCTGTACTTTGAACTAAGGAGACTCGAAAGAGCAGAAGAGGAACGTGATGCCCGACGTGAAGCTCAAACAATGCAGCATCAACGCGATGTGGAGCTAGCCCAACGAAGCAAGGCGCTCCAACACCAAAAACAGAGGTGGCAACGATGGCAGGAACTCCATCTTATACGCCTTTCATGTGAGCCCAGCATGGATCCTGAAAGGAGGCGTCATCTGTACTGTCGGCCCATTGAGGAGCTGGAAGAGAAAGATTCGAATGGTGTTCGTTTCGAGCGTGAGCCTATATTTCGACCACGCCTGACGCCATTTGCGCATCGGGCCTCGCCGTTCGAAGGTGTAGACTGGTCGGAGACGCAGTTGACAGCTCTAGTCGATGGACTGAAAAAGCACGCAGGTATGTCATCGCCGCCCCAGCTCGCCTGCTCTATTCGTTCTTACATTACCAATAGGGCCACATGTTTTCGAGCACATAATAAAAAAGCACTGCAAGCCGGGCGGGCTGTTACGGGACTTCAACGTGGCAGAGATAACGTCACAGGCAGCATACATACGATCGGTGATGATCAACAGCAGCCAAAGCAATGACTGGCTAATTGAGCAATGGGTGGAACGAATTCCCATCTTGCCATAGCATCTAATAAGATAGCATTCACACCCAGCCCACACATCTCTATGTACTTATCCTGCTAAAGTATATGCACGTATCTGATGTTTAGGTCGCGTACTAGGGTATTTTGTTGCAATTCTTATACCCGCCACCATACCTTAGAAAAACTAAGATAGAGAGCGCCCTATCGCTCAATACATATTCTTCTCATGATACTAGCGAAACAAATAATAGTTGGACACGAAGTTACTCAGCTTGCGCACATACATATCACGTGTTTATCAAACAGGTTATACAATCGACAATCGCAAGACAGACGTCACCAGTGCAAGCAGATGATTCATGGAGACTTCTAACGCAGCATGTGACTTATCGCAACAATATTTGGGATGTTGGATAACCTGAATAGTGTCTCAATCCAAAGTACAAGGACCAATTTAACGTCAGTGTACGATATGAGCAAAGCTTAAGACAAGTGAGTCACGGATATAACCTCATTCTACAGATATTAGTTTAATATTAAGATGTGCAAGTAAAATGTATAATATAGTTGCAGAGATATACGGCTAAAGACTTGATGGCACAGGTTGCGTAGCTAGGTCGGATGCCTTTTCGCAATCACCGTGCGCCGCTCAAGGAAACTTCGCGCTTTCACTGCGCTCCAGAATGCCCTACGTGATTAGACTGACCAATTTGCCACCGTTGCCAGGCGAAGCACGTGCCAAAGGGTCTATTTAGTAGCTGTGCAATATTTCCTTCGCCGGCACGGACGCGTCTGTCTTTATACTCTGGAGTGTTTGACTCTCTACCTACGCGTAGGTTGTTACAGAGGCACTAGGCTATAACTTAAGCACAACTATCATATCTACGGCATTACCCCTCTCCCACTCGTAAGACATTCCTCATACCCATCTCTGGACCTTGTAAGCTTGCTCACAAACACTATACCTTTCGAGATACTGACCCATCTACAGCACCATGTCAACCCCATCACCAAAGCCAACCAACCTCATCTACTCCCCAGATGAAATGAAGGCTATTGTCGAAGAAGCTTTATCTCCAGTCAACCTACCGGCAAGTCCATTGGCATACAAATCACGCCTTCCCCCCAGCCCTCTAAAGCGCGAACTCAATCCAGACGACCTATCGCCAGAACCCACCACAACCTATCAACAACGACCATTCGACTCCTCCTCGCCCCCAACAGTACCTATCGATCATTACCCCCTCTCCGGAACCATCTTCAACCAATTCCACAGCAAAAACTACGACTCTTCCCCCATCCGACCGCTAGACTACACCCCTTCCCCACAATCCTCCCCAATCCGCGCCCTCGACCCACAGATTCCAGGAACCCCACCTCAAACCTACGAAGTCGAAGCCCCTTTCCTACACGCTGTGATCGGGCTTCTAGAGCGTCAATCCCGCATCATTCCCGAACACTTGTTTACGCGTACCGAGGTCCAGGAGATTGTTCAATCGGAATTGAAGAAGCGCGAGCAGTGTGTTAAGAGTGGACGAGGCTATTGTCATCATGGCTTTGTGAGTCCGTCGTGGATTCTGTCTGCTGTCTTGGGGGCTGCGGGGGTTGGTGTGTTTCAGAGGTTGTGGATTGCGCACCCGGGGGAGATTGGGTGGTTTGTTGATAGGGCTTTGAAGGGGGGATTGTGTGGGTTTGTTGGAGCGTTGGCTGCTAAGGGGATGTTGTGGGGGGTCGGGAGAATGATTAGAAAGTGAGTTGGTATGCAAGTATCAAGTTTACGAAGGGCTGGAATAGTAGGCAACGTAATGGGCTGTCCAGCAGGGACGGAGGTCTAATGCCGCTTCGAGGTTTAAGGCCATTGCTGGGGTTTTTGTAACGTTGGAATCTGGCCGAAAAGTTTTTTCATGGCAAAGTATGGAAAAGACGGGGAGTAAACGGAAACAATTGGTGCAGGAGGGCGCGGGGTGGACCATAGTTTACTACTGATGGTGGTGTTTTGGGGACTTTGTGAGTGAAGGGGACAATTACAAAATGCTCCCATAAGTGAATGTCCATGCTCAGAACGACACATCATGGCTATAAATCAATGACCATAGACCCAAGGGAAGTCAAAGTCTATCTCCTACGCTGCATGGCCATATAGAGGCGCAGGACTGTACACAGAACCAAAGCTTAATATCCTGACTATTTCATTTGGCGGAACATTACAATAGCCTACGAGGGTACACGAATTAATCAATACATTTTCCCAAGATTGGCACCCAGAAGTGCAAAGCTGCTACCTATCCAACGCCACAAAATGCTTAATAAGAAATGGGGTATCATATAACTCAGAAAACATCATCCATGTTCACGTCTCTTCCACTTACTGCTGCGGCTGCCGCGGTCTTTGTTCCGATTTTCGCGCTCCCAGAAACATCCTGTAGATTGTCTTTAGCTGCAATCTCGTCATCAATGAAGACACCAAATCCGCCGAATGCTTCGCAAAGAGCCCTGGAGTAGAAGTCCCGTATATCGTAGCCACCTGCTAAATACGCCATTTCGTTCTTTGATTGTGTAAGCCAATCCACATTGTAGTCATCCTGTAAAGTGTAGTACTGCGGCTCAATGCTCCACCCGTCATAAGGATCGTACGGTTTTTCTGGTTCGGGAGGAACGTATTTTTTGAGGCCGCGGAATGTGAATCCTCGATCGAATTCTCGATTCTCCCCATTGGTAGCGGGATCTAGTGTATTTGCGGAGGACGGGTTTGGACCTTTTCTCTGTATGCCTCCTTTCTTAAGGACTACATGGGATGTCTCAGAGGGTAGTGACGGATCGTTCTGATAGGCACGAATTTTGGCATTCGGGTTCTGTTCGGCCTTTTGGGCCTCTTCCCATTTCCTTAGGCGTTTTTCTGTATCCTCTGCATCAATTTTGAGAATCAGATTCCATGTCACCTCCTCCACAGTTTCAAGATAGTCGTTGAAGTCTTTCAGTGTTTCGAAATCGGACTCGACTTTGTTGAATCTGTATTCGCTCATTAGCACACGCACACACCACTATATGTGACTGATTGCCTTACGCTCGCGCTACCCTTCTTCTGATATCCACCTCTCTCTCGACCTTCAGATCTTCAAAGGTCTGGCTTCTAAATTTCGCCTTCCTCAATGTCCTCTTGCATCCCGCAATGGGACACGGCGCAGGGCCATGAGAAAAGATTCTGTCCACACAAGACTCGCACATCTTGTGATAACATTCGGGATTTACGAGGAATCGCATGTTAGGGTTTAGATAACGGGACGACTTGCAGACAGGACAGATGTCTGAGGAAGAGTCAGCGCGCGGCTTGGAAGAGGAGCTTTGCTGAAGGGAAAGGCCCAAGAAAGACTTGGATAGAGGAGACGCACCTCCATCTTTGCTGGCCCCGCCGCCAGTCGCGCGGGAGGCGGGTTTCGACATCTCGGGGAAGGTGAGGGCAGTAGAGTCGTGTTGGCTCGCGGCCGACTCAGATGAAAACCACCACCAGCCGACGTGGTTGATGACTAATGGTTCGCCACTGTAGATTTAGTAACACAGAGTTGCATTCAAGATGAGCTGTTGACACCAGCAAAGCTCATAGAACTCAAGACTGCTTGCTCGTTCGCCGTTGTGGGATGTTATATCTTCTCTCTACGTTCTTTCGTGGAGGAAGGACCCTGGTCCGAGCTGCGAGCTATGGCCATTCGCCAAGATTTCGTGCAGGTGCCTTCCATCTCGCACACAAAATCTGATTCCTTTCTTCCCCTTCCACTCTCCACCCGCAGTGTACCTTCTCTAACCACCATGGCTACGTATCTTGAGGAAGATGCTATGGAAAATGTCGAGCGGCGCCGATTGCAGCTTGAGGAAAATGTGACCAGGCTGCAGCAGGCGCTGAAGCATTGGCATACTTGGGAGCTGGAGTACGAAATGCTTAAGGAAGAGATCCAGAACGCCAAGTCACCCACATCCTCACAGATGGTGGAGATTGGTCGCAATTTAGGCGGTAAACTCGTCAACGAGAAGGAAGTCCAGGAGCTCCTGGGACGAAATCAGCAGACCCTGCGCACACCTAACCAAGTCATTGACATAATCTCGAGACGAGTTGACTATGTACAGCAGAATGTTACAGCCATTGGAAAGCAGCTTGATGCAGCCGAGAAGAAGTTGGCTGGAGCGTCAGTATTGTTGGAGCCTGACATGCAGAATGAAGAAGGCTTGCCTTTACTGGACATCCAAGAGGAGCTAGATGAGGAAGGGAATGTCGTTTCAAGCGCTGTGTTACAGCCGGGAAAGGCAGCACCTGAGATCGTGGAAGCCTTGAGAAAAACCAGCCTGAAGAAATCCGAGACGGAAAAGGAGCATGAGCCTGGAATGGCAAGTCAAGCTTCACAAGACCAAACCTCTTCTACAGCGGACCAATCATACACTCAACCTTCCACAAATAAGCCCATCTCCTCGGTCACGGATCCAGCCTCTTCGAAAAAATCTGTTTCGTTCACTGAAGATACCAAGCCAGATCCCTCCAGGAAACACCTGTCTTCGCTCGAAGCTACCGGCTATAACGAGGCGCTGAAAGACTACCGCTTCCCTCGTGGTTCCAAGGTTATCGAGGTCGACGATGATGATATTGAGATTGCATCCTATCCAATTATCCCCCAAGACGAATCCCCGGAAGACGCCACCCTTCGTAGACAGATGTTACAGTATGGTCTTTCTGAAGTCGGCCAGGT
Source organism: Nigrograna mackinnonii (assembly GCA_001007845.1). Taxonomy (NCBI): domain Eukaryota; kingdom Fungi; phylum Ascomycota; class Dothideomycetes; order Pleosporales; family Nigrogranaceae; genus Nigrograna; species Nigrograna mackinnonii. The sequence continues at coordinate 53,923 of JGVQ01000149.1, forward strand.
GGTTGCTGAGATCGATCTTGACAAGTCTGGTGATGATTACTCTGATGACCACATGGAAGAAGAGGAGAGTGACGAGGAGAGCGAAGATGAGGATCAGTACGGCCGCAGCACGAGGCGCGAGATCTCGGACGAGTATCGTCAGCAAATGCTTGACCTGGAGAAGAAGCTCAACGCCCGGATGCTTGAAAATCTCGGGCCTCGACCAGATACGCATCCACTAGCTGGATATGCAGACGATGTGCGGAGACTGGTTGTGCAAAAAGATACGCCGGGCAACGAACCCAAAGACGTGCCTTCAGATGCAAACGCTGGATCAGATTCTAAAAGGAAAGGAGTCAGATTTGCCGAAAATTTGGATATCTCGCCTGATCCACAGTCCGCCCAGGAAGCTCCCAAACCGGGTCCAAGACCTATTCCTACTATATCCGATACGATTGTTGAGCGGAGTGGTGCAAACCTTGAGCCTTCTTTAGATCCATCCCAGTCTCATAAGGTATCTCAGTTCAAGAAGTCTTATCACTACATCAAATGAAACTAACAGCAACAGCCCGTTCCGGGACAGCAGTCGAAGACGCGCGATTCATTACCTCGCACGATAGCTAACACAATTGTGGAACGCCCAGCTTCTACCGAGGGTCCGCAGGCTCCAGATGAGTTTAGTCCCGAACTCATCCATCGCGAAGTTCAGACGCAGTACCATAAAGCGCGCAACACCATGATCCAACAACGGGGTGGCTTCAAGCCAACTGCTGAAGAACAAGAGGATCCACTGGTGGAGGAAAAGGATGGGAAGGTCAAGAAAGTAAGTCGTTTCAGGGCAGCGAGGATGCAAGCAGACGGTTTGTAATTTCTTGTCATACCATCTCCCAAATGATATCCCGATACTATTCCCTTTACCCCATTGTCTTGGAGCGGACGCTTCCTCCTGCTCAGTGGTGATGTTAAGGAACATTTTTATGCCCGTGAGGGATACTTTTATCCATGTATCTGAGCTCACATTTTCTTCGTTCCGAGATCGAATCCGTAGGGCTCTCTGACGTGTAAAGCTTGGCAATTTTGTGCTTTTCACGATTGTTTACGCTCCACACATTCTTCTTCCCTTGGGGACTTGATACTTTTAGTGCAATGAACAAAAGAATGCAATTGTATAGAACTTGTAATTGTCGAAAGCGTGATACGGTATAGTCCAACTACACCTTGATCTGCGAAGGTTACTCTTATAGTGAGACTGCGATTGATGGATTCTTTATGTCAAAGTGAAGTCACACTAGCATTCAGTATTCTAGTCGGAAGGTCAGTATTCAGATGCCAAGAGTTCTTTCGCCTGTTGTGATGAAAGTCTGCGGGGTTGTCAGCCCCAAACCTCCGATGACGAACCCTGCCCTAATTTTCTCCGCCGCAGAATTGTTATTCCCACCCGCATGAGCTCCGCCGGCGCTTGTGAACTTCGCAATTACGGCATCATTCCTATCGGTTAGATTTCCACCGCCCCTCCAGACTGTTCTCGCCTACAGTACGATCTCTGGCCTACATGCGTAGGTCCCTGCCATCATGGAGGAAGTAGAGGCAGACGAGAAGCCCACCATCAGACCCTACCTGACCCACTTGCGATTGGCACTGGGACCTTACGCTGTGCATTTTTCGCACCCGTCATACATGAAGGAAGAGACTCTACGCACATTGGATCTAAATGTGTGCAAGAAAACTCTTGAGGAAACTCGAAAGAATCTAGATCTTCGGTACGGGTTTTCACGCTACCCAAGGTTGCGCAGATACTGACGTGCATTTAGTGAGGAACTCGGCCACTCTTATGAACTATGGGACGACCTATCTGGTGTCCTCAAAGCCGCGATACCTTCTCTAGAGCGACGTTCCTTCGCCGCGCCAGACCCCGCTACACCCGAGTATGAGGGTTACTCAGGCCCTCTAATCGCTTCATTCTCCGCCAGTCTTCTTAAGGACCTCGAAAGACTTAATCAGATCGTCGCGATCGCACGTAATGTGCTAACGACTGGTGAAAAAGCGCAAAATCTTGCGGCCGAGCGCCTCTTTGACAAGGACATATTCACTCTTATCAATGTGTGTGTAAGGGTAACTGCTAGGGGCTATGATGGCGAGGCCGGCACTCCAGATGAGGATAAATGGCAAGCCGTTATAAATGCTTGTATGCAACCGCGCCCATTGGCATTTGAGTTGTTGCTAACTAAATGTGCAGATAAGAAACTACTTATAACTTGTTTACAATACCTCAACAACCTGACCGCGCGAAACGAGCAACGGAAACTTATGCTTTGGATTGAGTTATTCGATAATCATCTAGACAATGAGCTACCGAACTTTGCGGACATGAAATACAAAATGGACTTTGCTACGGATCCGGAAGCGTCCCCTAAGTCCCAGTCTGATCAAACGCAAAACGAAGAAAACACGGTGCAGAGACCAGACACTCTCAAGATTCCACAGCAACCAGCGTCGTCGCCGTTCCTTCTTTACATTGGAGAAATCGGAAATGAAGTGAAGAAGACGCTGGCTAAACAAGGTAAACCCATTGGCGCCACGGAAATTGCTCAAGAATGCCGAAGAAGATGGCAAACCATGACCGAAGAAGAGAAGAATGTACGTCCGACAGAGAAAATTAGAATATTTTTTTGTGCAAACTTTTACTGACAATTTCAGAAATGGATCCTGCTCTACGCGGACGTCGTAGCAAGATATCGCGACGAGCTGACTCAGTCGAGTGCATATAAGAAAGTAATTGACCGTCATTCCAAAAATGAAGAAAGCGTCAACGCACTTGCACAGAGTATTAACCAGCTCCAGGTCGAAGTTGACAGGATGCGGTCTGCCATCTCGACACAAGAGGCAATCAAATCAAGCCAGCAGAGCCCTTCTAAAGACGCCAAACACCCTGCACGAGACATAATAGACGATCCCACATTGGCTCCTAGTGTCAAGCGCTCTCCGGCAGGTGAGATGGATTTCCGCGTTACTTGCTCACCAACGATTGGAGCGGAAATCTTACAGAGAGGAAAAGAAGATCTGCTGAAACGTCTAGAACCCGATCCAGAACGTTCAACAGCAGCACTGACAAACGATGTAGCCTCTCCAACCTCGCCTCCTCCCGAGGAAGACGACGATGACTATGATGATATTCCTGGAGATGAGAGCCGAGGCTTACTTACTGATGTCCCCTTGATTCTTGGTCCAACCGAGATCGAGGTGTTGCCAATGATCATAATGGGCGGGATCGTAGAACCAACAGAAAATATGCCTGGTTATCCAACGGACCCAGCAGTCTTCAATAGTATCAGAAGCATGCATGGTGTACGTTGTCACCTTCTCTTGGCGCAAGATAATGGTCGGAACCTTCTTCGTGAACTTCTTATCTTTGTTGCTGCGTGGGATCTGAGGGAGGAAGAGCTGTATTTTAAGTTCATGGTCAAGATCATGGAAGCAATTTTGTCAAATCAGTTGCTCCCATTCGCATACCATGCTTTTCGAGAGTCAGAGTAAGTTAAATGATTGATATTGACCAACAAAAGCTCATGGGTGTAGCAGATCCAAAGATATCATCTCTCCAGCCCAAGCAGTAATAATGAAGCTCCTAACAAACATTTTCCGCGCGAGACAGGCCCGGGCTTCTCCCAAAGGAATGCTGAAGCCTAATCCTGCGCTAGTTGACCAAGGCGATGCGCACATGGTTAATTTCCTGCTCACCGAATTTCGTCGACACATTATACCGCAGACTTGCGCGCTTATATTTCTCCAAGGACAAATCCGAGCCGGCCATGCACAGCCCGAGGATTTTCCATTGAACCTGTGGGACATGGAACGAATGTATGAAGGGGTTTATCAGTATCTGGAGTTCTTTGCCATCCTTACGGAACATGAGATGTGGAAGAACATGTTGAGCAACTGGGAAATATCCAACGAGCTTATCACGCTCCTGAAGGAATTAGACGCAGCAATACCAAAAGGCCAACTATCTGTACCTCCACTTACGGCTGCCACAAGAACTTCTTCGCAGCAAAATGCTGACGCGGAGACATCCCAGCCTGTGGCAGTCGAACGACCCTATGAAACAACAGCTTCCGGACCAATACCAGAAGATTATATGCCTTCTCCCCGCCCGTATATCGACGAGGCACAAGACGAGCCATCGGATTTTGAGTGGCGAAACCTCAAGAAGTTGGCAGTGCTTGTTCTCTCTTCCCTCGTCTGGAAGAATCGACGAGTGCAGGACCAGGTTCGGCCCCTCGGCGGCATCGAAGCGATCCTCAACTGCTGTAGCTATGACGAACACAATCCGTACATTCGCGAGCATGCAATCATGTGCCTCAGGTTTTTGATGGAGGGCAACAAGGAAAACCAAGACCGCATTCGTGCGCTGGAACAATATTCCAAGGATCAAGCTGCGCCATCGCCATCTTCAGCGCCGACGAATGAGACCAAAACCCGACCATCTCAACAGAAAGTCAGGGTCCCCGACGAAGTCCTTGACCAGCAAGGCTACGAGACATACATGGATAGTAAGGGACAGGTGATGCTGAGAAAACGGGAGATCAAGTCGTCCGTAGCAAACGCTGCTTCTTCCAGCTCTGGAAAGGGCAAAGCTAAAGTAGAAACACGAGATCCAAAGGACCTCGAACAGCTAGTCCAGCAGGTCATGAGGGAGCTGCCCCAGAGAGTTGAAGGCGTTAGACATGATGCAGAGAAGGCTGCTGCACTAGCAAAGTTAGACAAAGGATTCGATGGAAAAGGTTGAAGGATGGTTGAGCTAGAAGGAGAAGATTATCACACAGCAAAAGTATGCGAAGCGCAGGATCTGCTCACCAGACTCGGCTTCGTTGCTCAAATGCAATGCAGCGCCTAAGAGTCGAGATAAACGCAAAGCCTCCAAGCCTAGCGTCATTCGCACTCCAAAAAGAACGAGCGGTGAATCCCAAACATGGTGTAGCGGCCATGATAAAAGGAAGAAGTAGATAGATTCGGGCAACAGTGCCTGGGGTAATTCCTAACCAAAAAAAAAAAAAAAATCCCTAAATCCCAGTTTTGACGCCAGAATGCTAGATCCTACGTTGCATATCATACAACATGTGTATTCCCATCCCAATCATCTTACAGCCTTCGAAATTCTAGACTAGTATCCCTGCATTTATAGCCTATCCTCCACACTTCTCCTCCCAACCTGTCCCCCCGCCCCAGAGTACCCCATATCCTCATGATATACGAACTGCTCATCCGGCACCGCATAACCCTCTGTACCCTGCCTGCTCTGCTGTCCTCTAGCCGACGGATTCGGATTCGACTCCGCTGCCTCGTGATCATCCAGCGCCAGTACATTCCCCGGCGCATCGAAAGCCCGCTTATTATCCAGATTCTGCAAGGCTGTGAATTTGCCGCGAACTGTGGAACGACGGCGGACGTGGATGTCCAGGATTAAAGCGAGGAGGGTTGAGAATCTGTGAATATATATGTATCAGCTGAGGATTCCATTCTTGCGAATGAAAGATCGGAGACATACACGCCAAAAAGCGCAAAACTGAACAAAGCTTTGTACACCCTACAAACAGCGATTCCCATATCGTCGTCCCAGTTCTTGCGGTTGCAGACGTGGGATAGCGTTCCTGATGTCCACCATGATAGGAGTGCGAAGCTGACTGTCCAGAGTATGAAGAGGGAGGTGTTGAGGGCGAGGTTTAGGAGGGGGTTTAGGCCGTAGAAGCAGTGGAGGGCTATTGTTGCGGTTAAGGAGAGGAGGGTTAGGAGGGAGACTGTCAGGAGCTGTGGAGGTTGTTAGATCAGGCTGTAAATCTTGGAGGGGGAAGGGAGGGTTACGAGGATAAAAGTCCAGGGAATCCCGTAGTTGTCTTCTTTCAATTCTTTTATGAAGTAGCTCATTATGCTGGCTACTATTATTGAAGAGACGAGCTGGGCGGTGCGCAGGATGTGGAAGGGGATCACGGGGTAGTGGGTCGGTTTGACCCTGTCTTTGCGCGGTGGCATGGTGGGTGAATGGGAGCTTCCAGAGCTTGTATGTATGAAGTTAAGATGGTATGGAGGAAGATGAAGGTTCACATGAAGAGCAAGGAGTGTTGTTGGTAAGGAGCGACAGGGTTGAAGGGGAGAAAGGTTGAGGTGAGGTCTGCTGAACTCGGGGCCTGCAGAATCGCGTATCGTAGGCGGGGAGAGGAAAAGAGACTAGGGGTCCTTATGTGTCGCACCTACTCAGCTCCCCGGTTCAGCTCGACAGCCACGATTCGCTTGTTTGTCGCCAGATGCAAGAAACATGATGGATTGAGTGGCTAGATGGCTGCTCAGCCGTAGACGTGGAAATATGAAATGCGCCTGTCTCACAATTGTATGTACTTTTTTCCTGGTGGACAGCTCGTTACCTCCAGCACCACGCGCATTTGCGGAAGGGTCTAGAGTTCTGACAAAGGGCACCGACCCTGGATCGACAATACGCCCAATCTGCATCTGGGGAGTTCCCACCCATGTCGGTTTGGCGTCCATCTTTGCGTCTTCCATCAATGACAGTCGATGAGTAAGCCAGCCATTTTTCTTCCTCCTCCTATGGACATTCGTTCCTGCCTCCCCGCGGCCGGGAGGAGATAGATTAGTAAATGCCGAATGGCGACATCCCCTTGTCACGCAATGCCGACAGATCATATGCCAGCGGCATCTCTTATATTTTTTGTGAACAACGAAGTCCGGATTGAGTTATGGAATCAATCATCTCGTAAACTAGTTCCAGAGCAAGATTCGTAAGCACTAATCCTCAAGATTATGAAGACATTGGACACATGGCACGATTAGCAAATATAGTCTGCAGCTAAAGAGAAGGAAGGTTATTAAAGACTGCTCAACCCAAGAAATATATCAAGTCCAGAAAAGTACGATTATATGCGCGCACAGTTGCCCCTCATGGCATTCACAATAGGCATGCCCTGGAATCAGGGTGAAGAGGAGATGCACAGGCTACTCAATGTACCGAATCAAGACAATCCCACGGCCAGCATGTTGACCCAGCAGGCGTCATTCATGCTACAACAAGCACCACTACTTGCAATAGGTACCTTGGATTCTCAACAACGACCCTGGACTGCGCTTTGGGGAGGTCATAGGGGTTTCTCGGAGCCTCTAGGAGGAGGAATGATCGGGACACGAACCATCGTCGATGGCAAGAATGATCCCGTCGTGCAGGCCCTGGTTGGTGGTAGTGAGGGGGGCGAAATGATACAAGGTCACCAGAAGATGGTTGCCGGATTGACAATCGATCTAATGACAAGAAAAAGAGTCAAGATAGCAGGACGTATGTTTGCGGGCTCATTGGGAGAAGTTGATGTCGAGTTCGAAGATGTGGTGGAGAGACCAGCGGGTGCCCCAGACAAGCAAGATCAATTACAGCTCGTCACCAAGATTGAGCAGAGCCTGGGGAATTGTCCAAAGTACCTCAACCAGTACGAGATTCAGCCCGCGCTGGTGACGTCCAAGCTGGTATCCAAGTCATCGACATTATCGGCAGAAGCTAAAGCAGTCATTTCAAACGCGGACATGTTCTTCTTGTCAAGCACTACCGAGGAAGACATGGATACAAACCACCGTGGAGGACCGCAAGGTTTCGTCCGCATCCTATCAGACACTGAGTTCGTCTACCCCGAATACTCGGGCAACCGCCTCTACCAATCCCTAGGCAACCTCCGCATGAATCCAAAAATCGGCATCACATTCCCCAACTACGAAACCGGCGACGTCCTTTACACAACAGGAGAAGCCGAGATCCTCGTTCTCAACGACGCCGCAAAACTACTTCCTGGCAGCAACCTCGCCGTCAAAGTGACCATCTCAGAATCCATTCTCGTCGAAGGCGGACTCGCATTTCGAGGCACCAGAAAGATCCCCTCCCCTTACAACCCGCTAGTCCGCACCCTCGCCACAGAAGGCAACATAAAATCCACCCTAAGCGGCTCTCAAAAAACCGCCCAACTGATAAAAAAGACAAGCCTCACACCTTCAATATCACGCTTCACATTCTCCGTCGCCGAAGGAATAACGTACACCCCAGGCCAATGGGCAGCCTTGGATTTCTCCCACGATCTAGATTATGGATACTCACATATGCGAAACGACGACCCACGGAGTCTAAACGACGACTTCGTACGCACATTCACCATCTCTTCAACCCCGACAACCACCGAAACCGAAACAGAAACCAAAGATCACGAATTCGACATCACGATGCGAGAAGTCGGACCCGTTACCAGCTACTTATTCCGTCAAAACGAACGCGCGGGCTTCGAAATCCCATTGATTGGCATCGGAGGCGAATTCAAGATTGACCAGGAACCAACAAAGTTGACGCCGTTTGTGGCTGGKGGKGTGGGTATTACACCGCTTTTGGGTCAGATTAATAAACTTGATGTTTCCCCCGAGAAATTCAAATTGTTGTGGACTGTGAGGTTTGCGGATGTTGGACTTGTTGTAGATACACTTCAACTTTATCCTGAGTTAGCTAAGGCGACGGAAGTTTTCTTCACCGGAACAAATGTGTCTGGTGATGTTGAAGCGAGGATTGAAGGATTGCGAGATAAGGGGGTGGTGGTGCATAGGCGAAGGATTGGGAAAGAGGATCTTGCGGGTTTGGATAAGGATGTTGAGACTTGGTATCTTTGTGCTGGCAAGGTGCTGAGGAAGGTGTTGTTGGGTTGGCTCGTCGGGAAGAAGGTTTTGTTTGAGGATTTTGATTATTAGTTTGAGGGGTGTATTGGGGAGATGTGGAGTTTTGCTGGGTTTAACAGTTGGGGTTTGCGGTATGATACCTCTTTTTGGATTCTTTCCATCGTCGTTTAGCTGTAGCTCATATTCATGTAATACTTGAGATGTGTCAGGAGAAACCGTCTAGAAACTCTCGCTAGGAACTGCTCGAGAAAAGATTGATCTTACACGCTTTCATTCAGCCAGCTACCGTTCAACTACCCTCCAATACCTCTAGTTGTACAGATCTATTATATGATACAAGTAGGTGCGCAAAAAAGCGTGAGTAGAGTGCTAAAACGCCAGACCGCCGCCCTACCTGGCTAAGCGGGATATGCAACCCATCCAGAAAAAGATGACTCCCGGGAACCAAGAAACCCAGTGCCGTTGTGCTAGCTCTTTTTTCGTACACTGTACATGAATATGACTTCTTCACGAATCCATCAATCAAAACTTCCCTCACTCGCGTCATGTCTTTTTATGCTGCCATTGCTGGTACGCCAGCCCCAACGGGTTCACCGGTGCCTGCGGGTGGCATTGGTGGTGCGTCGAGTCTTGTGTTGTCTGCCATCATTCTGTTGAATCCGATTCCGACTCCTTCGATGACTGCTAGAAGGATTGCGCATGATATGGCACCGTTTCGCATGGACTTGTAGCCTCCTCGTACCGCGAGCGATCCACCCGTGAAGAACCCTGCGATGATGGCATTCCATGGATCCTCCTTCTTTCGTACACCTTTGACCGCGCATTCGTATGTATTGAAAAGACCACCCCAGACTCCAAAGTTACCGCCGAGGACAGGAGCGCGCGCTTTTATCGAGGTGATGGCACCGATTCTACGTTCGCCATAGGGGGAGTTTCGGAACTGTTGTGTAGATGTCAGTGTGGAGCAAGATAGGGAATTGAGAACTGACTTACGCCTTTGATTCCGTGCCATACTGTGCCTCCAACTGCCTGCGTATCGTTGTTAGTCTTGGTCGTTGTATGGTGGACAAGGTTGAAGATTTACCCCCATAGCGAATGCGCCGCCGAAATCATTCAGGATGATCCACGGGCACGGGTCTCTCGAATGGTCCATCATCTTGATTATATTATACTGGAAAGATGTACACCAAAATGAATGGAATTAGAACGAAGGTGAAGGTGGAGTCTCGTGGTTGAAGGGTTGTTTTCTGAGCTGTAGTGGTGGTCGCCGTGGTCGCGCAACTTTTTCCTGAGACCCCTGCTATTGCTCGGCGATCCGGCTCTCGGCGAACCACGTGAGCTCGTGCTTCGGCCCGACGTTGGACTTCAACGTCTCGACAACTGAGGAGGTTGGATATGTCACGACATTTGAGATGTGATTCCTTCTTCCCTTCAACAATTGACTGAATATGCTTCGATCAATCTTCTACGCAAGGGCTGTCGTCTTACAGCGAGAGCATGGAGAACCACTCAACCTGCATTGGGCTATGACCAATGGTTTCAAACGGTCATTTCCTCTTCCTACTTCTTAAAGATGTGACGAATAGCATGCATTGGGTGTCGGAAACACTCCATCAATTGAAATCGTACGATTGTGTAGCTCGACACGCTGGGAATTCCAATCGTCGATCTAGGCCTGGACCAAGTTAACGACGGACATGTCCAGCAAATGAAGGCTTTAGGTCTAGATGATAGACCTTGCTTGTCTGCAGCGCACGTCTGGTCAGTGTAACTGTCTATCTCATCCGAGAGGAGAGTAAAGTCTGTCTTGGAATAACTCACGTAGTCCAAGATAAAATGTATGTGGATTACCACCAAGCTGTATGACGCTTGGCGCCCTTCTTTCCAACAGTCACTTCTTCCACCTTTTCCTCGCGTGTTGCAACTTAAATTAATCTCCTTGGTTGTTCCGTCTGTAAGCCTAAGTATCTATGAGTCACTTCTTTCTCCTTTACACCGCATGTAAGAGGCTTCATTTCCTCACCGCCCTCATTACCCCTCTCTCGTCGTGCGCTTGCACGGAGGCATTGAGTGAGAATGCAATCGAGTATGGGATCTAGTATGGTCATGCCATCAGGAAGAATGGAGTATCGTGCTCCTTCACGTATCTCAAGTTTTCAAGAGGAACGTGAGAGTACTGGCTCTTCATCTTGGGACAGCGGGCAATCTGCCCAATAGCTGCCCACCAAGCTATAAGATGCCTTCGTCCCCCCAGCTTTGACCTTTTCACCTTCCCTCTCACCTCTCTTCGCGTCGTGGCTGCGTTTGGTGCCCCACTTTTTTCGACTGTCAACACTGCTTTTGGCTTGTTTGGCTTGCGCCCTCTCTTTACCTCCCTTCCTCTTCCGCCATCATCTTGTGTTTGTTATCTCTCAAAGCTTTGTCTCCGCACGCTCCGTAGTGTCGTATCGACAATATGGCAGGCCCTACGAGGTCTTCTGGCCGCCTCAGTATTCGCCGAGCGGCGACACCCGCGCTAGTCGCATCGTCCGGCACGAATGTAACCGATGAGACTACGGATACGGTAGAATATGCCCATGCACAGGGACAGAGCCAAGAGGCTTCTTCCAGCCTGCAAGACACGAAGAGTAGGTGACTTTGCTACGCGTAAACACAACGAGTACGCACCGCTAATGCGGGTGAATCTAGGCCCACGGTCTTCAAGCGCGACTGCCCCTCCAGATGTAGACAGTCTCGGCGCAGACATCAACGAAATCCGTGACGCTATCGACACCATCAGCAGGCTAGAAGGGCTCGGAATGGGCCAATATGATATCCCCTTGCCGAAATGCGTGGTGTTAGGTATAACAATCTTTCCCGTCTTCTAATATCGATTAATGTTACTGACGCAGACCATTTAGGAGAACAATCGACAGGCAAAAGCTCGGTCATTGAGGCTATCTCTGGCATCAGGACCCCGAGGTCAGAGGATACTTGCACGAGATGCCCGCTCTTCATCAAAATGGAGCCCTCCACAGATCCTCGACAGGAATGGCATGCAAGAGTATTCTTACGCCTCATATTTGAGCCGCTCGAAGATGGAGACTACCCTCAAGGACATAAAAGGGCTACACTGCTCAACGGATCCCACGCCTATCGATTTCCTGGCTGGCAGGAGGTAAACAATTATGAAGAAAATTTTGCCACAACAAATCGTCTCGAGGAACTTGAAGACCTCATCGCACGTGCCCAGATGGCCATCCTCAACCCTAATACGGATCCGAAGACATTTCTGAATGGCGAATTATCAGAGCTTGAAATGCAGCATCGAGGACGAGAGTTTAGTCCAAACATTGTCTGCATCCATGTATCAAAACCGAACCTGCCCTCGCTGTCATTCTATGATCTCCCAGGAATCATCGGACAAGCGGAAGATGCGAAGTCACAATTCCTTGTGAAGTTTGTCAAAGACCTTGTGACAGAATACGTTCGGCAATCCGATTCAATGATTCTAGTCACTTGTTCGCTTTCGAATGATATTCATAACTCCACAGCAGCTGGAATTGCCCGAGAAGAGTCCGCCACGCATCGATGCATTGGTAAGTGCCATTGAAGTTGTTGCTCATGTTGTTCATCTGACTAACGAGTGTAGGTGTACTCACGAAACCCGACTGTCTCCCACCAGGGACACGGAATGAGAAGCTTAAGCAGATATTCGAGGGAAGGAAATTTGAACTTGGTCACGGGTACTTCGTTGTGAAAAATCTCGACCAGGATGCAGTTAGCCGTGGATTATCGCATGGGTTCGCGAGGGAAGATGAACGCCGTTTCTTCGAAGACACCGCACCTTGGGCTACGACATTCGCGCCTTATAAGAACCGATTTGGCACACAAAATCTACAAACTTTTCTCTCAAAAAAGCTCGCCACGCAGGCCCTCCACGCTCTCCCACAAATTCACGCAAAGATTGATAAGCAGCTGGAAAATGTTGAAACGGATCTTGCTGAGCTCCCGGAGCCTCCGACATTCAACGCCATCCATATTGTGTCTGATTTGTTAGGGAAGTTTGCCAGGAGTGTAGAAGCCGAGATGGAGGGGGACCACAACCCGCACTGGCGAAATCAATGGGAGCTACTCCAGAAGAAATTTTCAGATGATCTGAATAGTCTTAGGCCACGCCTAGTTACCAATGGTAAACTGGATTCAGGGCTGTTCGGAACAACGTCTACGGGCAAGTCGGTGGACACATCAATTCTCATCAATTCTGATGAGGAGGATGAAGCGGGTCCAGCAGTTCAGGAGTCTCCTGCGAAAAAGAGAAAGATTGAAGTGGATTCGACCACTTCTACCCCAGTTAGAGTGCGAAACAACGGAAGTAGCATGCCTCCAAGTGGGTCAAAGCCGAAGAGCTCCAAAGGGCGATTGCAACCCAAAGGAATCGTCTATAGACTAGATGAAGTCGGCGCCCAGCTTCGTGAATCTTCGAAGTCCAAGATGCCCGATCAATTGCAGCCAAAGGTGCTCGACAAAATGATTATTGAGACGATCAAACATTGGTCATCTCCCCTCAAAACTTTTTTTGAGGCGTTAGAACGGGGAATCACCACAAAGCTACGAACCATCTTCGAGTTCCATTTCGGCATATGGAAGGATTCGGACATTCACTCAAAGTCATGGAGAATTGTTGAGGAGCTCCTCAAAAACCATATCCATGAGCAACGCTATGCCATGGCGAGTGAAGCACTAAATGATGAGTTGAAGGGACCCTACGTCTTCTTTCAAGACCAGCTGAATGAAGAGAAGAAACGACTCACAGAAACATATGTCCAAGCTCGTTTCAAAGCACGACTCAAGATATATCTCGCCGAACAGGAGGAAATGACTGGTAGACAACTTGCGGCAAATGAAGAGGCAAAAGTGATGAAGGACCAAAATCTTGTAGCGCTGCTTCGACAGGAACCGTATCCGAACGAAATTGATGTCGTGGCGAAAATTACGTCGTACTACATCATGGCCTCAAGACGCTTTCACGACGCTGTGTGTATTCGCATAGAGTCCAAATTCTTCGAGTGCCTCAAGACCCAGTTGCTTGGGGAATTGGTGAATCAACTACAAACTGGCGGAGAGAACGGTAAGTGTATATCCCCATGACTGCTTCTCCCCTACTGACATGTTATAGGACACCAGAATTGTGTCGAACTCCTAGCCGAACCACTGCACCGTCGAGAACGACGACAGAGGTTGCTTGACCAGAAAACAAGGTTGTTGAAAGGACAAGAGCTGTTGACGGAGCTGGAGAATAAGTACAACGATGGCACGTATACCAAGAAGGGTTCTGAAGACGCTTATCAGACTGGTTCCGCATCATCCATTGACGACGATGAGGAGATGGAGGATGTGACGCCGAGCAAACCTTCTCGACGTTGACGTCCCCATTCAGTACCACATTGTCGAATTGTGCTTCAGGCTCCCCTATTTTCTCCCCAAATGGCTCAATCTTTTTCTTTCCCTGTACGAATATTAAAATCACCCAGCGCCCAGATGATTCCCCACCGCAGCTTGAGAGGAAGCTGGCAAGAGTTCTGTCGACGTCTCTTATGTGAATGACTAGTCGTTCTACTACGAGATGCTTGGACTGCTGTTTTACCTCTTGGTGCTCACATGGATGGATTTGGCGTGGAATTGCTTACTGCAAGGGAACAGTTCAACCACTGGACTTGGTTTCAACAATGATGGTTAGTACTCATGATCTCATAGCATGGTCTTGGTTTGGTCTACTGCAGCGGTATCTCGCTGTCTTGGGGCTATGTAGCTAGTACTTTACAAATATTGGGGAGCCTACTTCTTCCGTTCTTTATTCAATTTGCGGTGATGTATGCGAAAGCGATCTACACATATCTATCTTTTCATTGCTCGGTGTTCGCGATAAGGCCTCCATTGTGGACCATTTCAGAGTAGTTTTGGCGGCCTGGTTTCATCAGCCTCGCTCTCAGCATGTTTGTACCTTGTCAGCACCAAATGATTGACATGCCTAGCTTAGTCAAGCGAGGTTTCATCTCCGGGCACCGATCGAGACTTTTTGAAAAAAATGGGCTCGTTAGGCCATATAATCGAATCCTATAGGTATTCCTTACACTTGGGTATACGAATTGTTCGCTTGGACCACAATGTTACATAATGTTAGGCTATATCTTTTCACCGTCAATTCGAATAGTAGATTGAGGAAATTTGCAAGGCTCCTGCTCGTTTACGGAACTCGATGCGGTCTTAGCGTAGATCAGCGGCTCATCAAAGAAAGAAAGGTGCCGAATCTGATCGGTCCGGCACTGACGTGCCATCCCAATCAATCCGTAATTCAATGCTCGCGTATTTATACATGTAACTGGCATTTCCTGATAGTAGCTCTCTATCATTAGTGCTGAATCAGATTCATCGACACGATTGTGCTTGGCTGCATGTGATGATCAAGGCCTCAGGAGGGTCATAGGAAAGTACCGCGGTCTAAAGCCTAAAAGCCCTAATGGTCAAGCGAATTGGCTTGGGCTTTCAGCAAAAGCATAAACGCGCTACCAGGCTTATCCCCGCAGCTAAGCTCGTTCCTCGATTGGTAAGAGAATTGCGAATGGGGGCGGTCCATACATAAGGGTGTATGAGCCCTTCTCCGCAACAGCTCTAATCCTCGCGTCGACTACAATCTCCGCATCAACGCGACTTACCTAGAAGGTTGGAACCTTTCATCATGGGTCTCGCCGCTTATCAACCGTTCAAGGCCGTGTATGGCCTTTGTGCTGTTGGATTCGAGCTCGTTCGATTCCCCCTGTGGATTGTCAAGTATGTTACGTCGTATGGCCGCCAGCATCCGAAATGGACCTTCAGACAAGCCCTGTCGGTGCGCTTTTTCTTCAGCTTTATCCTTCACGCCTGTTCCATGCGATTGCATATACCGCTTCCACTCAAGCCCGGCAAGGAAAAGGAGCGCTTCGTAGTCATCAGCCCGGCACCAAAAGAGAATTATACGGGCCCATTGACCCCAACCGACGACGTGAAACCAGTCGACATTGGCGCAACTTGGTACCCGGCTCCACTCACAGCAGCTTCAGATAAGAGCTCCGTCACAGTTGTCCTCCACGTTCACGGCGGCGCATATGTCATTGGCAACGGAAGAACTGAAGATTTCGGCTTCGGCGCGCGACAGCTCCTCCAGAACACCAGCGCAACCCACGTCTTCTGCCCCCAGTATCGTCTTGCGCGACTCCCCGTATCCAAGACATCAGATCCCTTCCCTGCCGCTATCCAGGACACTGTAACAACCTACCTCTACCTGATCAACACTCTCAAGATTTCCCCTTCAAACATCATCATCTCCGGTGATTCCGCTGGCGGCAACGCATGCATTGCCCTCCTCCGCTACATCACCGAATATGGCTCTGATCTAGGAATTCCCGCACCCTCTGCGGCTCTTCTCTGGTCCCCATGGGTCGACATCGCCTCATGCACCCGCAAGGAAACCGTCACGGGAAACAGGAACTACGGCACCGACTATATCGCGTATCCATTGACTGTATGGGGCTCATACGCATATGCCGGTCCAAAGGGCCTGTCTGTTCTGGACTCGCCCTACGTCACGCAAAAGAACAGGCCATTTAAGACGCAGGTCCCGCTTTGGGTTAACACTGGAGATGCGGAGTTGTTGTTTGATGATGATGTCGGGTGGGCTAAGATGATGAAGAGTGAGGGTAACAATGTTACATTGGACGTCGATGAGGCGCTTCCTCATGATATGATTTTGGTTGGGGATAAACTGGGATTTGAGAAGGAGATTAAGGCTTCGGCGAAGAGGGCTGAGGAGTGGTTGAAGGATGTCAGAAAGTAGATGTATGCGTGAAGTTAAGGTTAAGTCTGCTGTGTTACACAACGTGTATAGTTTGTGTAACGAGACTTACGCACCTGTCTCCGTGCCACCCTTTTCAAGTATGAAATGAACAACTACTTTTGAATCTGCGTTTATCTCTGGTCATTTCCATTGGTCATTCACGTGGAGCTCCGGGTATATGTGTTTTTCCTTGACACATCGAAATAGCTCACACTGTCAACCTTGAAAGCCTAGAAAGAGTATGTCTGTCCAATGGAGTGCGCCTTGCTCTTATATCATATGGCGAGGACAACACATCAAAGCGAAGGTAGGCACAATAGACGAATTAGGAGTGCAGACACGGTAGGCTCTTTCTGCATCCGCGACAAGGGACTTCACCGGTCGCTCGTCAATTCAGCCTTCCCGCGTCTACTCCTATTGCCCCTTCTTGCCGCCCATCCCCAATAAATTTCCACGATTCCTTCACCACCCTGCTTCTTCCATTCTCGCCTTTTTGTATTTTTGAGACGGACAAATCACTTTATGACCTTTGCCCTTGAAACACAGCAATGGCTGACCCAGGTACAGCCGTCGGCGTCGCGTCGCTAGGCGTACAAGTTCTTCAAGGCTTGTCTACTTATTACAAGCAATTCAGATCCTTCTCAGGCGACATCAAAGCTATAGCACGGAGAATGGACGACCTCTCCAACACTCTCGAACTTCTAGAGCCCCTCGAGAGATTCAAACAATACGATGGCCCAGTCTGTGCACAAGTCCGTCGTGCTGTAATCGAATGCAATGCCAGTATACAAAGTCTGGGACTCTATTTGAGCAAGTGTGGGGGTCTTCAACTCAGCCCAGCCTCGCTAGAGGATAAATTGCGACTTGTAACAAAGAGAGTGCAGTTCCCGTTTAGAAAGGCGACATTGGATGATTTGCAGAAAAACCTAGATCGAATGCAAGGACACCTTGACACTATTCTTCTTGTATTAGATGTGTATGGCATTTCCCAGATTGACTATGATATCGACTAACCGCTTTGGTTGTTTAAGAGATGCTGGGGTCGTTCGTGATGCGAAGGCGCAAGCGAATGCGGAAGCTGTCGCTCGTGTGCAACTTCGACTGCAACAGGTCCAGAATTACGGTATCGAGCTCGTCGAAGACCTTGGAAACAGTATCAAACCACAAATTACCCGGATCATTGACTCTAATGCACGTACAGAGGACTTGATGGATGCTTTTAGCTCTCGGATGGAGACATTGAGCGTTAGTCATGATGAAGTGGCCAAACAAATGCAACAGCTGGTACTCGCCCTCTCCTACCTACCAATGCACATCTCACAAGCACCTAGACCGCTACGGTAAACTTGCTACGTGATCGAGTTCTCTCTCCACCTTCTCTCACCGAAAGAGCATGCAATAAATACAAGGAACTCATTCAACCTATCAAGCAAGCTGTTAACAGCCAAAGAAGAGCACATGTAAATGCACCTTTGATGGAAGGGAACAGCGTTTGTTCATGCTCAAGGATAGAGAGATTACCAACTGGGATTTGCCTTCGCAAATTCGTCTCGATGTCCTGGTATCTCGACTCATGTCACTCACCGGAATGCACTTTATACGCTCTATCTCGACGGTCTCATAGGATGAGGCTCCAGTTGGCAGCATGCGGCCGAACTTTGGGATGTGTGATTGATGCAAACGTGACTTGGAGCAGCAGATCGATTTCTTCACGAGTCAATCTCTGGAATGTTGTACCGAGCACGTCGCCTGTTTCCGGTGTTCTGGGGTTACTGAGTGAATTTCTCCGTTACCAGCGTACACCGTATAACAGGCCAATAGCCATAGAGGACACAGAAATGGCCATTGAATTGGCTCATCGCGCAATTCTTCAACTATTTACAAGAAATAGGGCGAATTTATTCGACATCACTAGGGATGGTTATACGTATTTTCATGTCCGTAGAGTATTCTGCCGCTTTATGCTGATAGAACGCCATGGTAATGATCAACAGATGGTTTGCAAAATCACACAAGAAGCTGCCGAAGCAGGTACTACGCAATTTCAGACCTACATTGAACGGGTCTGGTCATTGTGGATCAATGACGAGTTCCCACATCAAGCGGCAGCTAATGTGGCGACGCTGTAAGGAATTTCAGAACATAAGTTTAGTACACAAACTAACGTTTGATGCGGAGCACACCTTTGGATTTGCTTATAGAATCTTATTGCGAGACTGGGAAGAACGAGATCCTGGATTGTATTGCTCAGACCAAAGACCTCGGATACTCATGGAGTGTTAAGTATACTGCCTTAGGGTTTTGGCATGTGGATGAACCAGAATATTCCAATTGCGAGAATTTCTTGCGGCTGAACAGGTTAGATAGTATGTCTTATCTGTAACAATCCTATCTCTGAAAAGCCGACTGACCTCCAGGAAAGCCATGGACCATGTCCCAAAGTCTTGGGATATACCGCAGCCCGCGATCGACCCGCAACGTTCGACCAATCACCATGGATATAGCCGATGGGAGGATATAGAAGATAGGTTATTATGCGCCTTGATACTTGAACCAGACGTCGCACACGGAATTCTATCTGCAATCACTGAGATCAGAGATAGTACCATGTTTGATGACATATTCTGGGTGGCTGTCAGACTAGAAGATGCGACTGCTGTGACTCTACTGCTACAAGCAGGCTATAGGGTTTGGAATATATTTGATGAAATCATCTCGTCAGATCGTCACACTGAGGACAACGCGATCCTCAAGCTGGTAGCAAGGTCTCTAGCGCAACACAATAGCCCACTCACCGACACTGCCACTCCACAATCAAAGAATATCGATTGTGTGTTCGATTGCTCGCCATACCATACGCTCGAACTTTGGGCTACTCAGGCAAATATACTTTTTGACGCTGGCCTGACTGATCTCAATACGTTGACATCATTAGGAACACCTCTATGGAGTGTAGCGGACAACTCCTCCCTGAACTTTTGGAATCCTGACCTTTCTCCAATATACGAGGACTATATCTGGTGGCTAGTCAGTAAAGGTGCGAGGCTGGATATACCGCATCCCGAATATCGTCCCGCAGCCGCGCAGCTGCTGGCTCATTCACTAGGGTTTGGAGTAGCGTCGCATTTCTGGAAAGATTCCAACCTTCTGAAGCCGGATTATGAAGCCTTTCATAGAAAGGTGTTCGAGAGTATTACAAAGACGGTTGTAGATGTGCTTGTTCGGATGGGGGTTGCAGCGTGTTGAGCTGCGCTGTTCGCGCTCTTCGAAGTGTCTCCTTCGAGGACGGCTGCTTTGGGAAGGATGACGAGAATCGCGTGCGCGGTATTTTATTCTACATGGACTGGGTTGGGGTAGAACTTGGCCGTGACTCTACCGCACTTTTCGTCATTCGAGCCTTGACATTTGATTGTCTTCGATTGACTCATACCTGTCATAGCCACCCTCCAACCTGCAAAGAATGCGGTTTTGATCACAGAAGTACTCCTTTGAAGGACCAGGAGATAGAAGAGATTCAGGATATTGAAGCTGCGGATCTTGAAAAACTCGAAGAGTTGATTGAAATCTTTGGTGAGGGAATGGAAAAATATCCAGGCTCAAATGTGGAATTCATCAGTATGGTCTGGATGGAAGAAATGAAAGAAGTTATGGACAAATCTCGGCGCCCTCTCCAGCAGGACCTCGAAGGCGCGACAAAACTTGGAGTAGTTTTCCAGCTACCAATCGGACCTGCAGTTGAGAGGGATCGATGCGGCCCGGAACGAGGAACATTGGAATGGTTTGAGGATGGAATCGAACGAATTCTCAACGGAGAGGAATTTGTCCCAGATCCGCTTAGTAGTTGTTGGGTATGGAATTAGATTGATTGTTGTATCTTCTCTTACCCGGTTTATGAAATTGCTCAAATTCAGAACTGGCCTTGATGACTCGTATAGGCAAGGACACATTCGATGGACAAAGTGAGGGCAAAGAACTACAATGCAACCCAACAAGCACCCGAATACACATGAATATCAAAAATTCTTCATACAAGGGTCAAACCCCGATCATTCGTATCCCATCTCCCCAAAGTCCAATATTCATCAGAGCTCCCGCATCCCCTGGATCGCGGCTTCACCGCCATCCTCAAAGCCCCTCAGGCCTCGTACACACAATCCCACCCATCGCCCCCTCAAAGTACACACGACCAGACTTAGCATTCATCCAAAAAGTGCCCTCGGGCTCATACGCACAACTCCTACCCCCCTCAACATAATCCCATGTCAATTGGCAAATACAAGGTTCTCGTGCCTCGAAGGATTCAAGATTATTGTAACTTTGTATTTGAGATTGATGTTAGTTAAGAAAAAGGAGGAAGGTATGTGGGGCGGGAAGGGAAAGGGGAAGATGGGAATGGACATACAATTGCTCTGGAAATAAGTCGCTGGTGAACATGTCTATGCATTGGTTTGAGGGAAATTCGGCGCGGATTGTGGCGCCGTTGAAGTTGTAGAGTTGGACCTGTGCATCGTTTAGAACTTATGTCGAGAAAATGAAAAGGGTTTGATGGGCGGAATTGGGGGCTAGGGCTTACGATGCAGATTTCTTCTGTTGTGTGTTTTGCTTGGAGAGGTACTGGGTTTGGTGTTGTGGGGGCTGGGATGGCGGAGGTTTGCGGTGTTAGGCATATGAGTGTGAGGAGGTGGAGGATTGTTATTGCCATTTTGGAGGATGGTTTGGATTTTTTTTTTTTGGGGGGGGGGGGGGGGAAGCGGGGGGTGAGTTTGTGTTGGGTGATTAGATAGTTGAGTTGGAAGTCTTCATGAATCCTGTGAATCAATCTCCCTTATAATTAGGAAACCCATAAGTTTTCCAGTTTCTCCTATTTTTATATCCTTCAAAGCCGGATTTTCTTCACACAGCGTGACCATCTCAAAGTTGGTCCATCAGTAGCACCGTGGCGTTCATCGCTGCCCAGCGCTATTTTAACCAAGTTTGACATGCACATATTTCGACCTCATGTGGGTCGTAGTCAACGTCAGTCCAGGTTTGCGTAAGTAGCATATGGAATTGAGGTAGACTTCATGATACTTTCGACTCATTAGAAATCAGTTCCAGATATCAGGATGGACGCATTCTATTCCTCATTACTTTGTTATGCTAATTTATATGAAAAGCGAAGCGATTACAGCCAAGCATGTAATTATGGAGATCCCGTAGTGTTGCGTTTGGATCAGATCTCTGCCTCCGACTAAATCTGAGACAGAAAGGTGTGTAGCACGATGATTTCACCATTCCAATTACCCAGCGATAGCTCGTGTGTTGCGTAGCAACCAATAGCTATGTAAGACTCACGTCAGGTTGCTCCAATCAACAGCTTCATACCTTTCCTTCAGATGACGAAGGGCAGGTGATACGACTATCTTAGCGCAGATCCGGGGAAGGCGAATCCACCCACGTCACGCAGCATATCATGTCGAGTCCGTGAGATTACTTATCGGGAATATCTCGTTACATTTTATCTACCCAGATTCAAAAGCGCCAATCCATTCAATCGTAGCGCCGGGAATCGTGGACCTAATAACTCATAAAATGATGTCTCCTAATGTTACATCTAAAGATTTTGCTTGTTCGAGCCTTTGCTGTTCTCCTCCTGCATCTGAAGCCCGTACTTCTTCAACCTGTAATGCGTTAGTGTTCTGGTATTGCGCTAAAATCTTTCGTATAACTAACCTGATGCTCTGGATAGCAATGAATCCAGTGGTATCCATTGGGCTGAAGTTGTCAAGAGTGTCCATAGAAGCCTCTTCTTCAGAGTAAAGCTTCTCGGTCTCGCTGGATCGGCCGAGGACATATGCATTGCCCTTGTACAACTTTAGGCGGACTTCGCCATTGACTCGGCGCTGAGAGAAGACCAAGCTGTTCTCGACGAATTCGCGTTCTGGAGAGAAGTACATGCCGTTGTAGAGCTGGTAGCTCCAGTGATGTGTAACGAATTGATCACGAATGCTGCGAACCTGAGCGTCCATCACGAGACCTTCAAGATCGAGATGGGCAAGGCGGAGTATCGTCATGGCAGGGGAGTCATAGCATCCACGGCTCTTCAAGCCAATGAACCTGTTCTCGACGATGTCAATGCGACCTACACCGTGAACATAGCCAAGTTTGTTCAAGGCGGTGAAGAGCTCCACAGAATCAGTGTATGTTTTATCCGGAGTAACAACCTTCACTGGGATACCCTTTTCGAAGTGGATGGTGATATCGGTCGGTTCATTTGGTGCGTTGAGAGGGCTATCGGTCATTGTCCACATGTCCTCAGGAGGGGACACATTGGGGTCTTCCAAGATACCTATGTGATTGGGTTAGGCATGAGTCAACAAATTGTATAGATTTGAGCATACCAGCTTCATAGCTGCAGTGGGCCAGATTTGCATCCATACTCCATGGCTTTGCCTTTGTAGAGGTGACTGGAATACCATTGGCGGCCGCATAGTCGAGCAGATCCTGCCTTCCCTTGAATCGGTCGCAGAATTCCGGAAGCCTCCAAGGAGCGATCACCTTGATGGAGGGCTGGAGGGTATAGAAAGCCAATTCAAACCTGACCTGGTCATTTCCCTTGCCAGTGCAGCCATGAGAAACAAATTGGCAGTTCTCCTGCTGAGCGACACGAATCTGGGCACGAGCAATGACTGGACGGGCCAAACTGGTGCCGAGAAGGTAACGACCCTCGTAGGAAGCATTGCACTGAACAGCGCGGAAGCAAAGGTCCTCGACGAACTCCTTCTGGAGGTCGACAATCACCATTTTGATGGCGCCGATCTTGAGGGCCTTCTTCTCAACCTCATCCCATGGCTCCTCCTGGCCAACATTGGCTAGGAAGCACACGACCTCGTAGTCTTGCTCTTTATATGTTGTCAGTTGCCTCCGTGGATTTGTATGGGCTATAGCGCGTACCAATAAGCCATCGTAGGATGGTGGAGGTATCGAGACCGCCTAAGTGAGTCAAAATCAGTGAATGTCCTACAATATCGACTAGAGAGGTGATGTCAAGAGAGAATTGATGGTAACATACCAGAGTAGGCCAAGCAGACTCGTCCTTTTGCCATTGTGTCGTTTTTGGGTGCTCAATTGCAGGAGAAGATGCAGTATGTGTTATGAGTCTGAGGTTTTGGGGATTTTGGCGGGGAAGGCGGTGGGCCTCTGATAGATAGATAAAAAAGTTCGGGCCCTTGCTACATTAGGATTAGCGCCTTTTCCCTTTTCCGCCCTGCACACATGCAGCACGGGCGAAAGCAATAGAGTCATTGTTCCGACTCTATCTTTACGAGCCCGGCTAGTACCAATAGGCAAGATATAATTTCGATGTCTACCCGAAGAAGATCGATCGTTAAGACATGGACGGACTATTTCGGACATACATCAATCTGAAAATTATTATGCACAATTTTTATGGGGGGTAGTATCAGTAACAATAATTGCTCTCAGCGTGTAAATCACTATATTGAGGTATCCTAAATCATGATATCGAGCGCCACCCATGCAGGACCGATCGCTGCAACCACCCAAAATACACGCCATGCATCTATGCAATCAGCTATGCGGCCCTAATCCAACAATTACCACGTAAGAAATGGATATGAACATATAAAGCATCGACAGGAATGGGAACATCATCCACAAAACGCAACGCCAAATCGTCAACTTTACGATCGAACATTCGTGCGTAGCCGTGCCTACAGCCCGTGGTCGTTGACAAAACCAATGACTATAGAGCACCACCAGCTACTCTCTCGCGTTCATAGAACACAATGTATGCCTTTTCATTCTGAAGACGGCTGTCAGATGGCAGGTTGCCTGGCTCGTAATCCGTGATCTTTTCGTCGTTGAACTGTCGCCAACATCCTCGGGCTTTGTCTTTGACATGAGCGACATAATGGCCACTACCCAACGTAGTCCCGATGTGCCAGACAACAGCGTATGCATTGTAAACGAAAGGCCCATTCATTGCGGGATCTGTCTTTAGTGCCGCCAGCTGAGCAGGGCCATCTCTCGCGTTGGCCATGACATGCGCCCCTTGCTCTTCTGTGATTGGGGGTTCCATGAAAGGACCCAGGTCCAGTCCGTGAAGCGGGAAATGGATCGGTGTTCGGACTTTGTGTGCTCGTTCAGTGTGAGAAGCGCTGAAACGTTTGAAATGTACAACAAGAGACTCGGGTGCTCTAGTAATGGTGATCTTCTTCATGGCCTCGCGGTCGCGCTTGCAACGAGGACACCGCCAAACCTCATCACCCGCCAAGCGTTCGGTTGAGCAGTAGGAACGGAGGCAATCCCTCAGATCAGCAGGCCGATCGCGAGGAATTTCAACGCTGATGCTCCAAAATGCCTCATATGTCGTGCTAGTCGTTCCACAGGTTGTGCATGTCAATTGTGATGCATGCTGACCGGCGAAGAGGTTTCCAATAAGGGAAGATTCGCGATGTTGATAGCGATTCCATTCAACCTTCGCCACGTACGGACGGGGTAGTCTCTCACGCTTGATTTCTTCGGCTTCTGTTAGCTGCTTGAGAGGCGGCTTGTTCCACGTCGTATTTAGATCTTCGTGCAGATGGTCCAGCACAAATTCGAGAAATTCTTTGGCGTCCTGCTGTTGATCGATATCCCACTGGGAGTTGAAGTGTCCGCATACTTTCTATTAACGGTCAGTAAGACTCAAGATGTTGACTCTGAACAGACTATCTTACCCTGAAAGTACTTGGTCGCAATGCGGATACGTCGCCTTTATACAGATTTGAGATCAACGTCGCATAAGCTTCAGGAAGAATACCCTTTGTTCCTTTCCAATTTTCTTTCTGTATGCTTCTAGCATACTGTCCTGATAAGAAAATGTCCGTGAGACCACTATTGGCAGATAGACATTGGACGATAGAATTCATATAACAAGTAACTCCAAAGTTCATCAACCCCGTCCGGTGGAGTCGAATTAGGCCATATCGGCCCGGGGAAACATACACGGGTAATTGTGCTGTACGTCCTTGGGGTGCAACCTGGCGCTCGTGGACACCGCTATAGCTCACCCTGGGTACCGATGGGGCTGGTCGTGAAGGTGCGGGGGGTATTGGGGGTGCGACGTATTGATTCGGTGGAGGTGAGGGGCGTGATGGTGGGTGCATCATCGATTCTTGAGCTTCCACATCTGGGAAACGACGTAGGAACTCTTCTGTTGTCCGATACATTGGGGATGCGGGTTCTTCTTCCTCGCCCTCTTCATCAGCGGGCTGTTCGAACACAGCCCTGCCCCTTCGAGCCTCCTCTAGCCATGCACGTTCTTCTTCTGGATCCATCGGCATATATTCTCGTATCCTTCGTTTCTGCAGGTTGATCTTGGCGGCCTGTGTTGCAGCAGGAGTTCTCCTTATATTGCGGGAAGGCCGTGTCTTACTGCTAGCCACCACAGTAGCGGTGGTTGACATCTTCAATGCTTGTGCTCCAACGAGATCAGCCCAAGCATCAATTCCACCCATCAAAAATATTGGAGGCCGTTGCAAAGGCTTTTCTGCATTGAACTCATGAAGGGTATCGTATAGCCTTTTGAGAGCGGTCTCCTTTTCATTACGATTATGTTTATGCAAAAAGGCGCTCGTCTTGGTCGACTCATCGTAGTAAACAACTAGATCATACTCGTTTCGGCGGTCGTACATTGCCTGTTCCTCGTCCGGCGAAAGGACTAGTCGGTCCTGTAGTTGCTCGGCAGAGTAGCCATCCTGCAGCGCTGTCGGCTCGATACACATTATTGAGCGTACAAAAATATGACCAGAGTCAAATTCTTCCCTCGACCGGACGTCGATGAGGAGCACATTGTACATGCGCATATAATCGTATAATTTTTCCGCTGGTATTTGGTGCTCAACAGGCTTGCTTACAGACGACTTTCGTCTTGCTGGCGCATATCCTTGGACGGTTGCTTGCGGTGGAAAATATGAATCTGGGTCGCCATTCGCGCTTGGTGTCTGGGAAGAGAAACTAGAGGCAGCCAAGGAATTACTTCGACCTCCTGTGCCGACAATACTTCTAGCAGAACTTCGAGGGGCATTAATACTCTCTGGGAGGGACATGTTCCGTGCAGGGCTGTAAGTAGGACTCGGCTCTTTTGGGAGTGAAGCCGCCAGTTGTGTATTCAATGGTAGTTTGGGGGGTGGTCCAGGGACGCCAGTAGCAGGCATATCGCGAGGACCCAGGGGTCGCCCGGAGGAGTGATAGTCCGAAGGCGATGGCATCTTTACAGAAGACCCAGGACTTGGTGAAGTAGTGTCAATAGGTGCGGCGACACCCCTAAGCTTCGCAAACCTCTCTACGAGGTCATTTGTGCCAGATGTCCCGTTGACGGAGGTAGTGCTCTGATGTAGAGCCCGGCCATGTAATGACTGGGGTTTCGGTTGTACTTGAGGCTTTTTTCGCGGAGAATCAGGCAATCCGGTAATAGACGCGCGGTTCGTTGGCTGCATTGTAGGTACATCTGGCAGCATTAGTTCGTCGTCACGTCGATGCACTTTAGAGCTGCCATTTGTCACATGTGATCCTGGGATACTGGATGTATCTGTGGCAGCACTGTACTGTGAAGCTGCAGAGGACGGCCGAGAACTGGACTGGGAGTATCTATGAACCGCCCCATTTCTTTTGTTGTCGTTTGCGATGATGTCTTTGATACGGACAAACCTCTCTTCGTAGGATCTGACTTCCTGCCTATTGTCAATTTCTTGTCATATCAAATAATAACTCACAAAGATGAGTCCCCACCTTTTGTAATTCCCTGTATTCGCGATGGAGCTGGCTGCGGCTCTGCTCAATCTTGTCATAGTAATCCCGATGGCGGGGGATTGTATCAACGACAATGTGATATGCGACAAGATACTCCCAATAAGTGGCTGCAAGAGAGTCCCGCCTACCGAGGCCTAGTTTTGCATTGGCAAAGTGTAGCTTGCCTTGCTCGAGAAGTCGCCCAATCTGCCATCACTTAGCGAAAGTCAACTAATTGGGGTTTCAAACGTATGTACCGGGTATTGCCCTTCGTCTTTGGCCCTCTCCGTCGCAGAGGTAAATATTTCAGTAATAGAGGGATACGAACCCCCTGAGGCTCCCGTCGCTCTGCTATCACCTGCTCCATCAGCGCCTCTCCAGCCTTCGGCGCCATTACTGGGCCCGCCAGATGGGTATCCGTTCATGGCGTTTCCGAGTCGGGGTCCTGGGGGCGGCAATGGAGCAGCTGCACTCATAACCGCAACTTATGAGTAAGGGAGCGAGGGCATGTTCA
This sequence comes from Nigrograna mackinnonii, assembly GCA_001007845.1. NCBI lineage: Eukaryota > Fungi > Ascomycota > Dothideomycetes > Pleosporales > Nigrogranaceae > Nigrograna > Nigrograna mackinnonii. Next base: position 81,744 of record JGVQ01000149.1, read on the forward strand.
GGTGTGGGCGCTCTGTGGAGGAACGGAGCGTCTTCTATCAAGGCTCGAGGACACGCGCGTCCTGACGCTGTGGCGGGGAAACGGAGGGGTGTGGTCGATACTGTTCAGAAGTTGTAGGAATATTACTCGGGCAGTAGCGAAATGCCACCGTACGCTGCGTAAAAAGGACCAGTGGCTGCAGTGAAGTCAAAGAGAGCGGAGGTAACCAGGTGGGGAGTCAAGAAGGTCGTCAATGAATGTGCATGGATGAGATAGGTAGGCGGTCAAACAGGTCTGGGTGTCGTCGGCGGCTCAAAGTCTCCGCCTCCGCCACAGAAAGCACGGGGCATGCGTGACGACAGGCGCCTTCTCTGTTAAGCTTCTACCTGTTGGCAACCTCACCAAACACCAAACACCAGCTAATCCACCCCAGATTCCCGCTTCGATTTGTTCCGGAATAGCTTCCATCACCTCTTCTCAGTTGGTGTGTCACCTCTCTAACCACCCTCCCTGCGGAATCCCTCCCCAACCGCCCACATCTACCGGACATCATGGCGGGCTGGTTTGCGTCCTCAAACAGCGCGTTCGATGAACAGATCGAGCGCGCTACCTCGTCCAGCTTGTATGTAAAACTTCTATGGCGCCTTCAGCTAGGCCTTCTCCAATGAAGCCGTACTGACCTTCTCTAGGGAGGATATGCCACTCAACCTCGAGATATCCGACCTCATTCGTTCCAAGACGGTGCAGCCTAAAGATGCCATGCGTGCTTTGAAGCGGAGAATAGGAAACAAGAATCCAAATATTCAGATCGCAACCCTGAATGTATGCACTCACACCCATCAGAGGCGTTGTCCACTTCGCTAACAAGCAATAGCTTACGGATACCTGCGTTAAGAACGGCGGTTCGCATTTCATCGCGGAAATAGCCTCGAGAGATTTCATGGATAATTTGACTTCTCTGCTAAAGGCCCCCCCTGCCGTTGCTCCCAATCAAGACGTCAAGAACAAAATGTTGGAGCTCATTCAATCCTGGGCCACCGCAGCCGAAGGCAGAAGCAACTTGATCTATATAAACGAGGTGTACCGTACGTTGCAGCGGGAGGGCTTCAGATTTCCACCCAAAACCGACGTCGCAAGCAGTATGTTCGACAGTAGTGCTGTAAGTCTTTCATGTTAGTAACGTGCCAGGCCCGGATTGCTAAAAAATGTATAGCCACCTGAGTGGACAGATTCCGAAGTATGCATGAGGTGTCGCACCGCATTCACGTTCACAAACCGGAAGCATCACTGTCGAAACTGTGGGAATGTATTTTGCGGATCGTGTTCAAGCAAAACCCTTCCACTTCCACATCTTGGTATAACGGATCCAGTACGGGTAGACGACGGATGTCATATAAAGTTGACAGACAAGTCGCGGGGAACTCCGGTCCCTAAAGGATTTGATGCATCTAAGCCAAGCCGCACATTATACCAAGGCTCGATGGAGCCGCGCAATGCTCGAGTTGAGGATAGTTTTGATGCTGATCTGAAGCGTGCATTGGAGATGAGCTTAGAAGAAGCCAAGGGGCATTCAGGATCCGGATTTGTCCCTCAATCACAGTTGCAGTCCCAAGCAAAGTCACCTACCACTAACGGGATATCTAAAGTAGAACCAGAAGAGGAAGATGACCCGGATTTAAAAGCCGCCATCGCTGCTTCTCTTGCTGATATGGAGGAACAGAAGAAGCAGCATACTGCGACGCTTAGGCAGCAAACTTCGGTTTCGAATGGAACCCCCATTGCTGCTCCTAAGAACGATTATGAACTGTCGCCCGTCGAAGCTGAAAATATCAATCTCTTTTCAACGCTGGTGGATCGCCTACAACACCAAGCGCCTGGAACAATACTTAGAGAACCCCAGATACAAGAATTGTATGAGAGCATTGGCAAATTACGGCCTAAACTCGCTCGCACCTATGGAGAGACGATGAGTAAACATGGTATGTACTAATTTTTACATTTGTAGTCTAAGCTTACCTTGCATAGATACTTTACTCGATCTCCATGCCAAGCTTTCCACCGTTGTGCGATACTATGACCGAATGTTGGAAGAGAGGTTATCCAATACATATAATCAGGCTAGCGCCATGTACGGGCTTCCACCGAGCATGCAACGGCCGGCTTCGACGCTTTATCCCAACTTCTCAGGCGCACAGGACGGTCAATCAGGCGAAAACTTCTACACTGGAAACGCTGCTCCTTCAGATTCGTATACTAGACCGCAGTCATACTACGGCGGCTATCCTCCAGCGGCTCAAAAGGCTCCAGCATCATATGCTCAATTCGACAAGCGAGCATCTGCACAACCCCAGTTTAATGCGCCACCCTCGGAGCAATATCAGCAACCGTCACAACAACCATCACAGCCGTACCCCAATCTCGCTTCATATTCTGGTGGAGCAGCTCCCCAGCAACGCCCACCATCTACCACATATCAACAACCAATGCCATCGGCCCCGGACTCCCCTCATCTTCAGCGTCAGTCAACTAACCAACAGTATCCTCCTCAACAAGGTTCCGCGTACCCACCTCAGGCTCCTCCATCAACCGTCTCAGATGCTGAGAGCGCTAACTTCTACTACGGCGATGCCAACTCCGCGCAATCCTCAGCGCCGCCCGTTCAACGGACGCAGAGTTATGTGTCACAGCCGTCACAGCCGCCTCAACCTTCTTCACCCGAGCTCTACAATCGCGTGCCACCACAACAAACACCACTTTCTCCACCAGCCCAACCCGCCGCAGCTCCGCAGAATCAGGCTTACCCATCTCAGCAACAGTCTTCGACACCATACTGGCAACAACCTGATCAAGCTCCCGCCCAGCAACAACCTCCCCAGCCTCCACAAGCCCAAGCACCTCCAACCCAACAGCAACCGTCACAGCAACAATATTGGCAACAGCAAGCGCCGCCTCAACAGCAGCAGGCGCAACCACCGGCTCCGGCTCAAGCAGGTTGGCAGCCAGCACCGTATGCCTCGGGTGGATATGGTCCGGAAAGCTTCCCAACCGCGCCCCAGCATCAACTCCCGCCACAGCAGCAAAAGGTGGACGAGCCCTTGATCGATTTGTAGAGAATGTTTGAGAGTCACATAGTCAGAATTTGCGGGTCGCATAAAGGAATGAGAAATGGGCGGGTTGCAATTAGATGGGAAGGCGTTGTTTATGGGCGACATCAGGGTGCTTTTTCCGGCATTTCTCGGCGCTTTAGGCGCCTCTTCTTCGTTTGACATTCGGCGGATTAGGTCTGGTCTAGTTTGGTTTAAACTTTTTGCAGATGCATCATGTACGGAGGGAAAATCGAGTGCCATGGACGGCAATAGGAATGAGGACAGGCAAGGAGGAACGGCGAACAGGCGGTGGGCGACAGTAGCTATGGTAGACAATGGAACTGAACGCGGAAAGTTGAGATGAAAAATGCCGGGATATAGAATGTCTCTATCTAGTGCTGTGTTCCTATAGTGTGAGTCGAATTGTGTTTAGTCGATCGCGTGGAGGAGGGCGAGGAAAAGAAGGGGAGGCAATGTACCATAGATAGAGAGCTAATAACCTGACCTGACATCAGGTTTCATCTTCTTCATCCACCTCTCTCTACTCTATATGTGCTTTTATTCGCTGGAAACAATCATCGCATACCCACACCATCACCATCACCATCACCCACGACGAACAACCCATGAAAAACGGGGCACACACACACAAAGCGAGCATTATTTGAAATTTAAAGTTTTTCACATTTGTTAAACATCTAGCTTTCTTTTTATCCTTTAATCTTTCTCCTATCTTCTTTATACCCAAAAATCCCTGCAGCAAGCCATGTCGTGGCCATCTACAACTCCCACCTTCCACCCGTCTCTCGCTCCCCCTGCATGCCATTCTCGAAATATATGTATTTAAAACCATTCGCAATCATCGACATTCCTATCGGCAGATGCATCGAGTCGCGTCCACGCAGGGGAAAAAAAAGGACACCTAGATGGGAAAAACCAAGGTGCAAACAACCCAGAATTCAAAATGAAGCAACCGTACAAGAGGCGCCGATGCGAGCAAAGCAAAATCACCAGCGGCAAATAACCCAGAGGCAAGGCCGGCAAAATAGTATAACAGCGAATGCAAGAAGCGCGCCTCCCGATACAAGAGTATGTGGAGGCTGCGAATAAAGTGGGTATACCAGTATTTTCGGCCCAATCGATCATCTTGCCGGGTCCCAGCACACCAACGAGCGTGAAGGAGGCCTTGCAAGAGATAGGAGGGTATGAAGCGAACGTCTAGTACGGCAAAAATGCCGAATCAAAGGTAAATCGGGGTATGAGAAGTGAAGATTGGAAAACAAACAAGGTCGAAAGAACCAAAATCCTCTGGTGGCGATCGATGGTAAGAAATCGTACAGTAGAACGCTGGATTATGCCGTTTGCCCCCATTGATGAAAACGCCGTATATGAAGCCATTGCATCCAAAGACAGATGGCGGTAGGTAATTCTATAGTGAGATGTGAAGTCGTTGGCCGTTCCCGTGAATGTCGATATTATGTAACTTGAAGTTTCGGTAGGTTGGTTGGGAGGTCGGGGGAGGATTTCCATGTGGGAGGCCGCGGAGCATTATTGTTACATTTGTGCAAGATTCTGAGGAATGAGAGGATCTTGCGGCGCGGCGACCTTCAGCTCATAGCACATGGGGCCAGGCCTTGGGAAGGAGGTTGCTTGCGGGTGGGCGCTGCGCTCATACGAACTCAGGCCAGTAATTGTATGGCATGAGATTCGGGCCGGTCCACTTCTCACCATAGGGATTGGTGCGGGTTCCTGCGAAAAAGCCGTCTTGGGCGTGCTCGAGAACCGCAATCCATGAGGACGGTTCCGGGTGCTTGAGCCACTGTAAGGGAGAGGTTGTTAGCCGATGGATATGATTGGATGATAGAGGGAAGGGGAAACGTGTCGGCCTATCGATAGTGACGCAGGGTCCCAGCGAAAGGCGGAGGCGGGGGAGAGAAGAAAAATCAGAAAGTCTGGTGTCTAGTGTGCTAGCTTACCTGGTTGTGAATGTGGTATGTCCAGGCACCACGGAAGAAATTCTCTAGAGTGCGGTTGTTGGGAGGGAACTTGTCCTCTGCGAGAATGTAATTCGAGACAACACCAGCTTGGCGCAACTCGGCCTCTTCGTCGAGAGTGGCTTGGAACGAGTCGGCGTGCTCGACTTTTGGTGTTGGAGCGGCCGCCGAGCTGGGCACGTTGTCCAGTTCCTCACGGCTACGCCTCATGAGTTTCGATGGGCTTGGGGCAACGTCCACTTCCGCAACGTGTACCTCATCGCGCGCCTTCAACTCTTTCCTTGACACCTCCTCGAGATCAATGGCTTCAAGCTTCGGGCCGTCGTAGCTCTCCCATTCATCTTTGAGAGATCCTTTCTTGCCTTTGAATGCAGCGCCGTAATCGCGTAGGCAAGGTACCGTGCATCGGCCCTCGCGGTCCCAGTTAAATTCGGTCCAGATTGGATCAAAGGCGCCAGTTTCCAACATGAGGAATTCTTGATCACGTCCGTCCTTCCATGCCATGCGACCCAAAACACGTGGGTGGAAATTGAGCCCCATACGAATGCCGCCATACAATAGGTACGAGGAGAGCGAGGAATTGGCCGTGAGTGACATGATGGCCGTGTTGTAGTCGCCTGGGTGAGGATGAGCTGCCCAGCGTTCAGCGAAAGCGTGTTCCTTAGGCAGAAGCAAAGGCCGCATGTCTCTTAGCATGAGGACATCCATGTCGAAGTATGCGCCGCCGTGCACATGCAACACGACAAATCGCACAGCATCTGAGACAGCCACGGGGAGGAACGTCATCTGTTTCGGAGTGAGCMCCAGCCACTGTTGTCCATTTTTGTCTTCGATAATGTTTTCGGCAACGGCCTTCTCTCCCTTCGCATTGGGTTTTCCTGGGCTGCTGTAATAACCGAATCCATTGACATCATCCTCATCCTTGGGGAGCGGGATCCTTGAGGGAAACTTCCACGGTTTGACAACAATGTCGCCGCGCTCGACGAGAGGTAGGAAACGAGCGAAAAGAGCATCCTTGTTCAGCATGTCATGGACAGCTTTGGGATTCTTGTCACTGTCCAACCAAAGCCAAAGTCGCGAGCATGCCAAATTCTGAGTGTATAGATAGCTCTTGACAAAGACCTCAACTCGCCATGTCGCAGGGCCAGTCCAGTAAACATGATAGGGGATGATGGGGCCAGGGCAAGTTCCGATATCAGATCCATTGGCAGCAACTGCATCCTCAACCCGTACATAGCTGGTAAGGGTGTTGTCGTGTCCATCGGCATCGACGTATTCAGCCTGGCGGGGGTCCTGAGAGCTGGCGCGATCAGACACCTGCGGAAGGTTGTAGTAGCGGTCCTCGTCGTCCGCAAAGAACTTGAGACAATCAAACACGTTCCTCATCTTCTCAATGCCCGAATATGTGCCCCTGCATTCTTCCACAAGCATGTGCAAATCGGCCTCGGTGTCTACGTGCGGTCGGGGGCCCATGTAGTCGTCCTTGATCTTGACAGCGGTGACGGGTCGGTTGAAGACATTTGCGTGGGGGTTAATCGTGACGGTCTTGGAGGAGCTGGCGAACTTGACCTGTACGCCGGCCTTTGTGGTCTTGATGAGCTCAGTAGGTCCAGTCTTGTCGAGGAAGGCGGGAATCCCAAGCTTGCCCTTGGCGGCCACGCTGGGGTCACTGACGAGATTTATTATGCCATAGATGACTGCGTAGAGCACTACAGCGAGTGTCAAGTTCTTCACCAGGGTGAAGACCGCCTTCAGTCGTGATCCTTCGGCCATGTCTACAGAGTGCTGGGGGCGCAACCCCGTAGCTGGACGGTCAGAAGTGCTACGAAGAGAAATCCAGATCGGCTCTTTTCCTCGGGATGAGGCTGTGGCGGTGTGTGGTATGTGAGAGTACTCGAATGAGGTGAGGCAGGCCCGGTGGTCTGCAGAAAGGGTGCGGAGGGTTCGCCGAAAAGGAGGATCGGAGAAGGTGTGCCGCAGATTAGGGATGTTGGAGCGCCGAGCAACGCAGCAATGGGTTGTTTGTCGTACAGAGAGAAAGAGTTGAGGGGGCTCTTGGAAGTCGGGGGGATGGAAGAGCAGATAAGGCTGGGAGTGGGTGCGGGCAGCGTAGGCTGCTCGTGTGTGGTTGTCGATCGAGGCAGTGCTGGTGTTGGAGCTGCGACGATCAGGGGAGGCAGTGGAGGCAGCTGCAGTAAGAGCGACGAGGGCAGCGCGCACGCGAACAAGGACAGCAGAATAATAAAACCACGGCGAGCCACACAAACACCAGAGGCAGGTAAAAATGTATGAATGGTATCAAGGACAGTGGGAGAAGTAGAAGAGGGGAGCCTGAGGGGAGTACCAAGGCAAAAAAGGAGCGTGGGCGGAGAAGAACGAGTAGCCAGCAGGAATCAAGGTTTGCAGCTGAGAGAGGTGCAAAAGTTGCGAGTTGGGGCGATGGGGCACGGATGGGCCAATCAGAGGGGGAGACTTGTAGGGAGTTAGGCTGAGGCCCGCGGGCGACGGTTGGATGGCTTTTCTGGCCAGTTTGGACTGTAGACGGATGGGCTTTTCGCTCTGGTGGCTCTGGTTCATCTTCTGGTCTTCTGGCACGGACATTGGCCTAAACGTTTTGTGGCTCTTTGCGCGCCCCTGACAGCGTCTCCCGCGCGACGCACTGCGCACTGCGCACTACCGCTCAACTGCTCACTGTGCGCTACAGAGCCAAATATTATTGCTCTATCAAACTACTCCCGACTCAGTAAAATACCGGGCGCACTGTGCCTGTGCGCTCCATATACTCTGTAGAGAATAATCTTACGGGGGTACGGAGTACATGCACCGTATCTGCATACGCCGTAATACTCCCTCCTCCCTGTTCCCTATCCTTCTCTCTCCCATATCCTTACGCCTTACGGGTCCCTACCCACCAAGCGCTGACTCTATAATTTACTCAGCGCGCATACGCCCCTCTCACCCAGCCTCGAAATCCCCCTTCTTCGACAACCCCCCAGTTCGTATGCTCCTCGTTACCAAGTCCGTTTTAGGACACGCGACAGCTTCTCCGCCCGCCTTGCGCGTCACCCGCCCAATCCAACCCAGATGCTGCTGCAGCTGCTGCAGCTGCGTCGCCTTGTAACCTCAGCCTGTCCGTTGCGTACACAGCTACGAGTACCGTCACATCATTTCACATGCGTCGTCTCTTCTCCTCCTCACGCCGTCAGGAAACGGCTCTTCTCAGCACCTGTCCTCTCCTCTAGGCGGGACCAGATCAGCATCCCGTGTCGCTCCAATGGAGCCATCACGATCGAGTACGCCGCCTTTTTCCTTTGCTCCACCCCACCTCGCAAGACTCCCATCCCAGCACACATGAGCCTATTATTGCATCTTGTATGCGCGACTTTGCTCTTCTGCCCATTCCTCCCCACACCAGAGTCGCATCACGCTCACCTCGGCATTCATCCTGCCGTTGCATTTGGCTTGGTCTGCTTATCTAGCCACCTCTCGCGGTACGCTTGCTGCTCACCTGCTGTACGATGAAGTCAGAGCGGGCTGCCTCGTCAAACAACCCCAGTCGCTGCCTTCTACTAGTTTGCTCTATCTCTACCTCTCTACCAATCCGCCTTGCTTTGGTCCAGCACCAACATGTCTTGGTCTTGTTGACGGAATCGGTTCAATACACCGAATTTCCCGTCCAGCCTTGCACACAGTCATGTGTATTCCCCACGGCGGTCTGGAGAGACATGGTGTCTTACCCACTTTGTATATTGCACGTTATTTCCAGGAGTCAGGCCATGATCCTTCAACCGTCGTCTTCTTACCCGGTAGAGCGCCAAGCTTGTCTTCACCTCGTGTAAAGTCGGCGCATTTCTGCTCCGATGTTCATTTCAATTTACGGGGTCCACTCTGCTAAATCCAGACTAGCCTACACCATTCTGCCACTACCTCGTCCCCAATCCTTATATATCTCCCATCCGGCCCTCTGATTCCCGACGAAAGCGAACAGGAGGATCGCCTCGTCTCCGCTCTAGCTGATTCAAGCGATGCCACTATTGCTCGAATCAATTATCGATGCTCGCCTGAACATCAATTCCCCACGCCAGTTCACGATGTGCTTCAGGGGTACGACTGGATCTTGGAGAATTTGCTCCAGCAGCAGTCTCCTCTCGCACGACTTGGAGTTTGCGGGCAACTCGTCGGTGGTTCATTAGCCACCATGCTTGCCCTGACTGAATGTGAACTTGGCAAAAGTAGAATATGGGCAGCTGCTGTGAACAACCCCATTACCGACTGGGTATTTCCAGATGACCTACCCTCTCAGGAGGCCGCCCAATTAGCAGAGCCTAATGCTCCAGAAGAGACCTCGTTTCCAGCCGACCAGGATGTAATGAGCTCATGGAGGCAGGAAATGGAAGAGGCCTCGAAAAATAAATCAAAGAAGCCAAAGGGGAAAAAGGGCAGCGGCAAAGCTCGTCCACTAACATCATGGAGAAATTTCGAGGACAATGAGATTTTACCCACACTAACGTTATCTGGAGAGAGGGATGTTTTATTCAGGAGGCAAGACGACATGTTAGATCGGTTTGCTTCGCCTATCCATTTCTTTCGCTCGCCGTACGGCAAGTTAGTATATCCTCAGAGCGACGACGTCTTTGCATCGTCAACTCCTTCGGAAATTCCCGCAGACCCCTATGATTTTGAGACAAGATTAAGCCTTGACCATCATGAAGCCCTGGAAGCCGAGAGGCGAGCCGAACGGCCCGTCGAATTACCAACTTTGGTCAGATGCCGCGCTTATGCGCGCATTTACCCCCCAGCAAGTGTAAACCTCAGTCTCCCGTCTTGGAATTTGACCGCAGGTGCCCAGAGCCCACTGCTCGATCAGTCGACTGAATTGGCTAAAATGCTTAGACGAAGCATTGCTCGTCAGACATTGAAGAAGCGTTCTGGACGAGTTCAATGGCACGATGCTGAAGAGAAGGAGAAGTATGAGGCATATGCCGGAGAAATGGTAGAAATGAACACGGTTGAAGGTGTAGGATTATGGTCTCAAGGCCATGCAGATCTCGAAAATAGGTCGCAGGTGGAAACGATAGGCCAGTGGATGAAACATCAATTAGCATCACCATCTGGTTAGCTCTTCCAGACATGTACTTCTATACTGTAAACCAAAATACGCATACCTTTGGCATAACAATGTTCTATACACTAGCCCTACTTCTCCTAAACTGGAAATCCAATCTACCCTCAAGTACCACCCAACCCTCCAAAACCAGTCTTCAATCCCTCCCATTACGAATCCCCACAAAATCAATCAATGTGCCATCACACTATTATCACACCTTAAACCCATACTCACAATCCCATTTCTCAAAATTCATATATTCTGTATACGAAGGGGAAATCTCCGTCTATTTCCTTGCAATGAACGCACGAAAAAAGAAATCACGCTCTAATCCAATGCAATAAACGCACGAAAAAAAGACATCTCCTCTAATCCCACACGTTCTCCTCAAGCAAAGAAAAAGAAAATCCCCATCTACTCCTACACCCTCCTCCCCATTGCCCGTCTTATCTCATCTCCTCTTCTCTTATCCTCACTCCCTCCATCCCATCCCTAGCTCCCCACCCAACTAATTCAACATCTCCCCAACACTCAACACCCTCCTCTTCCTCCTCTCTTCCTTATTCCGTAACTCAATATACGCTTCAAATGTACTCAACGGTGGAGCCAACACAACCTCGGGTTCCAAGAATAAAGGTAGATCCAGAGAAAGGGGTGGTATGATGGGGGAATGTGGAGAAGATCCAGTGGAGAGGGACGGGGTATCCGGGATAGTGGAGGATTGTGAGGGTTCTGGAAAGAAGGACGGATAAGCTGGGGATGGGAGTGGAGTGGGACAACAATCCGAAAACCCAGTGTTTACCGAAACCGGGGATGCGAGTTGGAAAAGGCTCGAGGACTCCGCGGCTAATCTGCGACGTTTTTGGGATCGGGGAGAGGGGTCCTGGGTCTTGGGTTCTTCTACCGTGTCGGAGGATTCTCGAGATCGCTTTCGCGAGTTTGATAAGTCTTTCGCTTTCTCATCCCCATCCGCATTCGCCTTCATCTTCTTTTTCTTCTTCCCAATCCCCAGACCGCCATCAATCTCCCCATCCAAACCCCCCAAATCCCAAACTTTAACCCAAACTTCCTTCCCAGCCCGAGTCCTAGCTCCCTCAACCCTCCGCTCCACACCCTTCAAAACCTCATTCCTAACCTTCATAAACGGCACTTTACCCTTCGCGAGTTTCGCCAATGCTTCAACGAGCCCAAAAGGCCATTCTCGAATCTCGTGTTTGCCGTTCGGATGCAGTTTCCACGGTAGACTGGATTCTGCGAAGTGCAGACCCCAGGAGGTGGCGATGGTGTTGATGTGCTGTTCGAGGAGGGGGGTTGTCGGGGGGCGAGGGTGGCGGAGGTTGTAGAAGTATTTTGATGCCATGGTTTCTGTGGGGGTTTTTGTAGGGGTGTGGAGGTTTGATGTGGGTTTGGGATATTTAGTTGGTTTGTTTTGGTTGTGTGGGGGAGGTTGTAGATGTATTGATGTTGTTGGACTGTCGAGTTGTCTTCGATTGTGTAGACGTTTTTAATATCGCTGTCGCTGTATCAACTGGTCGAGAGAGAAAAGCGGTTGGTTCAAATGGTCTACAACCGCGGAGCAGGTTGTCTTTAAATCCCCTCAGGTCGCGAGCTGGTTGTAGTTGTTGAGTTTGCTGAGAAAGTAGACAATAGAGGAAGAAAGGACAATAAGATGCACAATAGAGACGGCAAACAGGAGCGGATAGGCGGGCGAAAGCGGGCTTTTATTGTTGCGGGCGTGACAATACGGTGTGTTTTTGACATTGTGTCGACTTTCACTGCTGGGGGGTAGATGGTGAAAGTGATGTTTTGTTTCGGCGACACAATGTCTTTGTCAAAGGCGGTGAATGTGACGACGCTTCTCTTCTACGCATAACAGGTAGACAATTGCATGGTCCACCTCTACATGCAGTTGTTACAACTCAAAGGGGAGTCTATATACAAGTTACTCCTCTTGATAGTCCTAATATATCAGGTTTTGGAGAATATTTACATACAAACATGTTTCGTAATAGTAAACGTTGAAGGGGCTTTCAATATCGTTCTGTCATATGGAATAGTGTGTATGGAATGTGGAATTTTTGACATAGAATTTTGTTTTCCTGGACAATGTCCCCGTTCTGATGATTTCCTAGGGCGTGAAATGGGCATTGTGGGAGCCTGGTAGTTTGTATCGACTTTTTTGGTACAAGAAATTGAGGCTGGATTTAGATGAGGGGGCGAGCGATGCCCTAAAGCAACGCATTTCGATTCTGATATTTCTTTCTCGGGTGTGAGGTACGGATTATTTAAAATTAGAGAGAGCGGTTGCGCAATGAGTGTCACGCGGGGATGGTGGCATATTAGTTGGTTGTTACGAATTCATTATTAGCAAAAATTCGAGACTGGTTATTGGGGTGGAGGAGAGTGATGCTTTGAATCAAAGTAATAAAGATTAGTATTCCCATTGCATCCGCTAGGCCCTGGAGCAATAAGAGGAGAGCGTGAGCTTGGGCTTAAGGAGGCGGTATTGACAGTGGTACATGAGTGAATTATACTGCATTTAAGAATGTGACAATCCCAAGACTAGGTTCTTGTAGGTATGAAAAGTGGATTAATCAGGTAGCTGAAATCATGCCTCATGTTGGTGTACATCAGCTACAACTTCTCCCCACATCTGTCAGTGTTGACTTGCATATGAAATGATCCAGTCTAGCTGTAGTCGGCAAAAAATCTTCCCCACCACACCACCCAGTGCATCTTCGATGGTGTCTGTGCATACCATACCGGTATTCCCTGAGTCGCCTCCTCATCGTATCCTTTCAGGTCATTTGGGTTGGTTGTAATGCCCACGACATACACCCATGATCCGTATTTCCCTGCGTACTCCTTCTTTAGACCTTTATTCACCTTCTTCATATCCTTCATCAATCTAGCCGGTAGCCCAGTGTCCGTAACCACATCCTGGTAATGGCTCTCACACTTCAGTTCTATACCAATGTTCGGTTCTCTTTCTTCAAGCGACTCTGCCCAGATGTCGATCCGTTGTTTGGGTTCATTGTAGGCAAGCAGCTCTCGTTGGGCGACGTAGCTGTGGTCTAGGCTCGGCTCATTGTTTATATAGTAGGCCAGTTCGACTTGTGCCCAGCCTTCCCAGCCGCCTTTTTGCTCCATGGCTTCCCACATCTTCTGGTGTTCGCGGTTGGTGAGATTGACGATGTCGGCGATAAGGCCGCTGGGTACGTTACTTTCTGCGTCGTGGGTTGGCATGTTGTTTCTTAGCCTGTCCTAGTATGATCTATGGGATGAAAGTTAAATCTTGTCCTAGGATCGAGGAGGTTTAGAGCTAGGAAATTCTGATATGAACGGAGGATGCACTAGATCTTTCAGCTGCGGGGGATATCATAGCCGTGTGTTGGTTGCATGATCCGTGCGTTTTCCCAGCCAGATCAGTGTCGTGTAACACTGGCCCCACTCGTTCAAAAGGATGTTATATTGATTGGATGAAATCCTACGTTACCTAGCTGAGGCGGAAGGCTGAGGAGATAGATATATGCAGCAGACTACTTCTTCCTTTTTGTTGTCGGAATACAGCCAATACAAGGAAGTGTGCAAATCTCTCCTGCTAATTGCAATTGTATTTAGTCAAATCGGGCTGCGTTGCGTTGTTCAAAGACGAACAGTTAAAACATCAAATTGGTATATGTAAAAAGCTAACTTGTCGCAGAAAAGCACCGAGCGACTCTACTTTAACTCTCTGTGTCTAAGCTATTCTGTCTGCTCACAGACTATAGTAGTATCTTTCCTCTATCAACCTTGCTTAAGGTACGCTTTGTTATCTTTATTCTGATATCCTACACATAAGATGCCAGAGCGTTGCCCTAGATGCATCGCTGACGAGTCAAAGATCCATTCAACGCGGGACATTCTCGCCAACATTCCACTCTCCCTTAGCGTTGCAACCCATCCTCTGCACAATGATGTTGAAGCTGTAGTAGAATTTTAACATCTCACCAATGATTCCTTGGGATATTGTCAATCACTTACCCTCCGGTATCGAATTGTTGGCCAGCAACAGACAGATTAAGCATATGACACTCGTTACGGACTCGAAGAACATAGTCGAAGGTAATGCTCGAGTGAATAGACCAGTCAAGGTCATTTCTCTGATGGAAAATAATGTGAGCTAGGAAACGGAAAGAGAATAGAACTATTATAGAAGCTACTGACGTCGTTGCAAATAGCAATTCCCACTCCCTCAGTGCATGCAATACGTCGGCACTTGCGACGGTTTACACGTTCGTATCTATTAGAGCGCTGGATGTCGCCGTTGAGATACGCAACATGATGAATGTTACCGCCGATTGAGCGGATATCAAAGCAGACGGGGTCGCCTCGGACGGCTCGAGTGGCGAGTTCTCTCTTCACGGAAACGGCGTCATTAACACTGGTCAAAGGTCCCGCCACTGCGACCTCGTTAGCTGTAGTAGGAACAGCGATTACCTGGTCATTAAGTTAATCAAAATAATACACTTCTATTTCTAGTAAACGTACAAAGTTGGCGACTGCCAGGCTAGAGAGAATGGCTGAAAGCTTCATGACGATAATTGGGAGACTTCAACAAGAGGACTGGGAACTAGACTAGTGATGGGACAATTTTATAGTGAGCAGAAGATGTACTTATAGTTTGGACAACCTCCTACTTTCCTCCTCCTTCCTCAGCGTGATAACCAACTCGAGAATTTCTTGGAAAGATAACTTGGCGTGTTGGCCAAGCTACGTACTACTTAGCCAGGAACTTACGAGCGTTCCGGAGCAGGGGCTCGATACGTTAAGACGCCACCACTACAAGTTTACGGGCGTATCAGTATAGGTATATGTATTTGATCGGCACATAACATAAGTGAAATCCACGAATTAAAGCACGATTATTATTAGATGCTTCGTCCAAACACTATTCGACTTCGGCTGGAAAAGTGCACTTTCGTGGCTTTTGTTAAACAGTGATATGTGGTATTATAATTCTATTCTGGGGGCCTAAGTTGAGGTTCGTTGTAAATTCCCATGCATATACTGGCGTAATGATTAAGAAATGGGCTGTTTCCCCTTGTCAATAGCCACTGTAGAATTTGGTGTATGACTGTGGCATAGAACGATCGGTCTTTACTGAATGCTAATAGAAGAAACCCGAACGTTAGGTATTTCATTTGAGCAGAATGCCCTAGATAGAGGATGTCTAGTAACACAACATCCTAAGGAAGCTCGGGCTGCAATTTCTCTAGATAGGCAGCGACGCCAAGTGAGTGTTCTATATACATGGAGCTATGGCAATAATTGGACGCCCCGGATAGCGTCCCTGTTAGCGTGACATCAAATGACAATCTAAGAAAGCTGTTAACCATAGAAATTCCAGACTAGCAGAGTTACAATCGAGCTCTTGTTCCTGCGGGTATATGCACCCAAAGATCAAGGAAAGACACTGCATCCTTGGCTTCTAATTGTGTTTTGGCAGTTAATGGACCTCTTCACTAAATATGATAAGCGAAGGGAATTCAATGCATGGTATGGTCTAGCCTCATGGCCAATTCTAACGTCCGTAAGCTAACTACATATGTTCTTGCAACTACCAAATGGAATTTAGTGCATAATACCCTAACAACTTCTTAGTTGTTCATCTCTCTGCCTATGATAGAGACGTGCGATTGAATTTCTTAGGTTCGCTAGGTTTAGTTATTTGATAAGACGGCTAATAGTAGGCTTTGACCACACTCATTCAACCCATGTTCCTTTGCAAAAGGATGGCGTATTTAAAAGGTCCTGAACATGAATCTGGACCTAGTGAGTTCACCCATGTTCTTGGTATCGACTTTCGTATGTTTTCGTATCTTGGCCCAACCTTAAAAATCCTTCGGTAGTTCAGGAACCTGTTCGCGAGGCTGTTAGCTTGTTTGTTAGTCACAAATCCCCGGGGAGATTCTTTTTCTGCTTATCTTAAATGACGGCTATATGCTACTACGCCGCTTAGAACGCTGCCTCCTGTCCTCGCTTGATGTCGATTTGCACAATGACTTCCCTTAGAACCTGTGGCTCGCTTTAAGCATGCTATAGTGCATGAAGATAATGCCTCGTGCACATGTATACTAAGAGGCCCAGAATTCAATCCCCAAGAAAATTTCGTTCCACTGATCCTTCCATCCGGCATCGTCGACTAATCTCATATTGTCTTGGATTTCTCCTCAGGAGAGATCGGCTATAGTGCCTGAGTTTGAGATATTTGGTGGCGACCGGGCACTTATCACTTATCCTGTCTCCACGGCGTTACTGGTACTCAGGGATTATCTTTCCGATGCGAGAAAGATGCTTCGTTGCGCTAGCGGGCCTATCGATTCCTAAAGAAAGAAGCATTATGAGCATTACTTAAGACTTTCTGGACATGAGTATCTGAGTCCATAGTAGGAAGCAGATAGTGTATGTTGAAGTCTGCCCGGTACCTCGGTATTCACTATAATCCTTTCGCTCTAGCACTCCTCTACTCTAAGTGCTACTGTTCGCGTATGTATATGCGCTGAACCAATTAAAATTCACTAGTATTGTATCAATATTCTACATAGCTTTTATCTGTACAATTTGGGTTTGAGTCCTTTTATAAAGCGTTCATGTACCCGTTGTAAAACGCAATGAACTGTGCTTCAATGACAGCATATACATGACGTACCTCAACCCAACTCCCCCTTCAATCTCTGTATGACTTCTTCGGTTTCCAGCACGTCCCCAAATCCGAATCCAAACCCTCCAAGCCCTCTTTCATGTTGAGTCTTATTCGCGCTCGCCGTTGCATCCTTAACAACCCACGTCTCAAAGCCACGATTGAATGCCGATCTAGCCGTTGTATCAACACAACAATCCGTCATGACTCCGCAGACCACAACTCTCTCTATCCCTTTCTCTCGCAGTCTCTCCTCTAGATCCGTATGGATAAACCCATCGTAAGTCGTCTTTCCCACCACGGGCGTATCCTTGGTGACTAACTCCTCGATCTCAGGTATCAATTCCCAGTCTGGAGTATTTGTGTGAATCGAGCCTTTGTCGCCCCATTTTAGAACTAACTGATTTTTGATAGGCGGTTTGAAGTGTTCTGGTGGATGTCCGTGCTGTGTAAATAGTTGATTGAGGTTGTTGGTGGTGAAGAATTTTGAGAGAGCCAGAATGTTGGGTATAGCCGGATTAGGGGGCTCGACCATGCTGAAGAAGACATTCTGCA
Source organism: Nigrograna mackinnonii (assembly GCA_001007845.1). Taxonomy (NCBI): domain Eukaryota; kingdom Fungi; phylum Ascomycota; class Dothideomycetes; order Pleosporales; family Nigrogranaceae; genus Nigrograna; species Nigrograna mackinnonii. The sequence continues at coordinate 99,147 of JGVQ01000149.1, forward strand.
TGTCTATGGTAAGAAGAGCTGTTTTCTGTGCCATTTTGATGTTGACCATGTGATTATTGATTTGTGATTGGAGGCTGTAGACCCTCTGGTGGTTTTAGAGGAGTTGTTTGATGTTCACTTGGGTCCAGAGTATGCACATTTGCAAGCATGGAGATTGACGCAGACGTGACTAAATTCAAACGGAGCGCGTTAAGTGACTGGTCCATCCATGTTCGCAATGACGTCTATCTGCCAAGGAATGTCCCGCATGCACGCGGGGAATTCACCACCAGGCGCCGACCACAGCACGGACAACGAGACCTTTCAGCAAACGTGGTAAACCTTTGTGGGTTGCTCGTGGCGTTCGAATGGGGCCCACCGCTCGCGTGGGCATAGTCCAGGAGCTAAATTCCTTTGTTACTGGACTATCGCGTGCTATGGTGTAGAGCAACGATGAAAGAATATTGAACCAATTGTGAGAGAATAAAGAGTATAAGTGGAGTGCTACGAACCAGGAAAACGTAAAGTATGGCTTCTTTCAAATTCTTAGCTCTTAAACAATGCGATATGTCGATTCGAATGCACTGATCCTCCTTTCTTTCCTCACTCACATCTACGTCAATAACTGCACGGAGCGCGAAGAGCACTTTCTAAGTTTTGAAGATGGACGATATCTTATCTAAGATACTCTTCAAGAAACCATGGACAAATCCCACTTCTACGATCCGATACGTGCTACCAACAACTCATGTCATACAGACCGAGCATTCCGGATGGATCAATGCCTACTTGCCCGATTCCGTCGCTCGCACGGGCTCAAGTCGTATAATAACTGTCATTGTGGTGCAAACGATACTATTTATGATATGGGCACCTATTTGTTGGTGGTTGGAAGCTCAACGTCGCAAGCGCATACTTGCCTTTCAACTACAGCAAAAAACCAAGTGGGCTACGGTTTGGAAGACCCACAGTTGGCTAGAATTAACGGGCCTCATCGAGCTATACATTACACGGAAGATTTCCTGGGGTCCTTGGGATGCAGAAAGCATCAGGAATCGATGGGAGAACGAACAATATCTGATTGGATTATGCCGTGCGGGTATCATCCCTCTACGGATTCAAGATGGAGGCCCTGGAAGGCGTTGGATTCGAGGACAGAAGAATACGATCTGGTCACTTGGGCTGCCGGAGTGTGTTCAAAGCAAAAGACGAGCATTTTTCGAATTCGCAGTTCCGTATCCCAATGGCTTCATTGCGGAACCCCAACCGCAATACGATGTGCCGAGGAAAGAGTTCATACGAAAATTAGAGCACAACAAAGACTACGCGCTGTCGATATGGGACTGGCAAGATTCCACGGTTTTCTTCTCGGATCCGCCGCCAGCAGATGAGGGCCTGGAGGAAGGGTCAACGTCTCGATTCCCCTTCTTGCTCCCACTCATGGGCGAAGATGTCCTCACCCCCGGCAGAGGGACAGATGAAGTTAGTCTCAAAGAGTTCTTTGAAAATGCGACGCAAGACATGCCTCTACTTGCTCGTGCATCTTACGCACTTGTACATATCGAAGCCCGCGATTACACTCAAGTGTGTCTTGATGAAGTTATCTACCATATGGCACAGCAATCGGGGCTCTCGGACCTTCGATCGCATGGAGAAGTTCACAAAAGAGTCGCGGCATGGCTTAGGGAGAATGGTCTGCAAGAGTCGATATTTCTTCCTGGGACTGGAAAATGAGTATATTGTAAACGTCCTTTTACCTTAGGGAATAAGATTCGTACCAATAGATATCTTCGCCTCCTAGGCATCGCATTCTGTTCTTCACTGATAATAGATGGTAAAACTAGAATATGAGCGGCAATAAACGAAGTCTGGCTGGGTGCAGGGGTATTTTCGCCGAGGATTAGGCAATTTTGAGTGATTCAGAGTAGTCTCTAGGGAGATAGGGATATGAGGAAAAAGTGACGGAAGGAGATGTAAGAGATATACTATTATAGTGAGCAATCTATACTGAATCACTTCCTACTAGAAAAGCTTGATATATAGTATTTCCTTACTTAACTAAGCTAGCATGTATATATATTTGGGAGGCCGCGAAGTGTCGAGAGTTGTGGGTTTCCGAATATCATCCTGTCTAATTATTTGCAATCTTTCTGAGTCGGACGCCCGGGCAGTGAGCCCAATAACCTTCAACCCTCTAGCAATGAGAAAATGAAATAGAGTCTGGTTATCGAGAGTTGTTGGCCTTCGATCGGGAAAGGCAACAAGGTGTGACATGCCTCAGTCCGTGATGGAGCTTACTGCTTGCGGCGACGATAAACAAAGATCAAATATACCGCCGAAATCGTGATCATTCCAGAAATTTCAACATCTGACACATTGCCTTCTACAATTTCTCCAACCCCTTAAACTCACCGGAGCGCACTCCAAAACGGAGATGAGAAACGAGCTGAACCAAAATAAAAGGGCGTTGATAGAAGGCTTCCACGCTTCCCAGCGCCCTCTCGGTTATATTCAGCCCTGGAAACTCCGTACAACAAACGAAAAGCAAAACCATTATCCAAACCAAGACAATTTTACCAAAAACCAACTAATAATACTATTATCCCGCCCAAGCTCTCCCTCACGAACGCCCCCGCACTCACAGCCCCATCATCCCCCATGTCAAAACACCAAAATCCAATATAACACCCGCAGGCTGGGCCATCCCGTATCTCGTATGGCAGCGCCTCACGCTGCCTCCCCGCCAATCACCACCGTCCTTCGCTATCCCCCTGCATTCCCATTACCTGGGTGCATGTGACAATCGTTTCTGCACACCAGAGCTTGGGGGACGTGGCTCGGCGCGCCTTCGAGTCTACAAAAGCAAAATGAGCCCGCCCGGGTTATCGGTGCGCGAGAGGGTAACTAACTAAACGGTCAGCTTGAATTGTACACCGCCCGCCACTATAGCGCAAAACAACAATGTGAGGCGAGTTGCGACAACAAAACGCCCACCCAAAAAAAAGATAATAAAAATATGAGATAATTCGATTTGAAACATCCGGCAAGAGAAAAAGAAGGCTGCGGCGACATAATTCCCCTTGAGATCTGGCCTCGTTCTACCGTGGAGGCGCGGAATAACGCCTTCTCGCCTCTGTCTGTCTGTCTGCCCAGTCTATCTGTCCACGAGACGCGCACCCTCCCCTCCTCACTACCAGGCTCCAACACAGTGCTTATCTTATAAAATCAACAACCGGGAACGCGGCTCAAAATCTCATATCTATATAAGTAAAGACAGGCTCATACAACCAAAAGAGCACAACTGGGACCTTTCTTTTTTTTTTGGCTGCTTCTTGACGATCAGCAGAAATGGAGAATGTCTCCTATGTAGTTGATTCGCTTCAAGAAAACTCCTTCATCCGACAATGTTATTATAAACTGCTCGGAAAGCCGGATGTGACGTTTGTGGATCAGTATGGGAGGGACATGAATACGTTTGATAAGTTGGCAACATGGGGCGTTCGGGCGAAAGATTGTCATCGGTACTGTGGGACTGATGAGATCGGTTCTGTGAGTTTGCCTTGTTTTCGTTCGCATGCTGTTATGACGTGCAGCAAGTGTCGATGAACGAGCGGGTTGCTGACTGCATGAGATCAGACGTTCAGTTTTCCGACCTTTTCTGCTGCCTTCACGAATTTCTTGTTGCCTTGGCTTGCGCTTACGGCGCAGTTGCCTTACGAGACTGGATCGCCTTGGGATAATTTATTATCATTATGTTTGTCTATTGGTTCGCCAGCGCTTATTACTTATTCTCTGACCCTGACTATTCTAAATCGATATAATCTTCGAGTTCGCTGGAATTCTCTCCATCAGCTGGCGCAGTCCCGAGATGTTCATGACCGATATGGCGAATATGCCGCCCGCCTGAAAGCGATCCAATTCCTACTTCAAGAGGCGCAACAGGTTCCTTTGAGAGCAAGTCAAGAGAAGGGATGGCTGAGCAGCTTGATCGTGTCTCCGAAGAATCATGCATGGTGGAGACAGGTAAAGGATAGACTACTGCGAACCAGAAGGGGGGTGACTTTCTCTCTCGTGGCGCAGATCCTTGCAGCGGCAATTGCCTGGATATTCACAGTCATTAGCGCCTTCATAGAGAGTAAAGGCGATCGAATCGTTGCCGAGCAGATCTGCAGTGGGAGTCTTTGGTTGTGGCTGATTCCCATAATCTGGGGATGGGTCACTGTCGGTGTCCAGTCTGGTGCAGATTCAGTCGACAATGCTCTTCGCGCAGATATAGCATACAGGGCAAAAGGGCCACCAATTGCACCTGACACTTCGCTGACCGAGAAGGGGCAGCAACACGGCATCCAGGTTTGCTCGGGTGAGTCAGGTCTTGCGGTACAATTACTCCCTGCTCGCATCCGAACGAATGATGCCGCATTTGAAGCACCCCCAGCCAGCAACTTAAAGATTCCGGGTTGGCTAGGAGGAGATGTAATGGGCGACGAACAGAGAAAAGGTCCAGTCTTTAATTATGCTCGTGTGTTCACCTGGTGGCAACTTGCGCAGACATTTCAGTCAGCACTCGACACGACCTTGAAATCAATAGGTCGGGGAGATACTTGTAAACCAGCAGGCCCGCAAGCAGATGGAAAATGGAATAGAGATTGTCGACCAGAGGAAAATTTGGCTGGGGATTTAAGAGCCACAGCGCAATATTGCGGCTTAGACGTCACTCGAAGCCCGATTCAAGCCTACCCGGAATGGCACAAGATCTCCAAAGAAGGTATATGGAAGCAAATGTTGGTGGCTAGCTTTACGGCTTTATTCGTGCAATGGGGAACGACAGGCCCTGCGCTTCTGATCGCGTATAACACCCCAACCGTGGGTATTGGGTGTCGATCAGGTTCGTACCTGCTGTATGGAGGACTGGCGACTTTCGTTTGGATCCTTTTGACTGCTTCCATGCTCTTCTCCCATGCAGCAATGCTGCGCTACCAGCGCGTACACCGCCAGGATCCTCTGATGAATTTCGACACTCCAACGACCGATCCTCCGGAAGGTCCAGGACGCCGAGCTCCGGTTTATCAGAGAGACAGGTCCCACTCTTTTCTGTGTGGTATGGCTGTTCTCACACGAATGCTGGGCAAGACGGTCGCTGTAGGTAACACGGCATGGGTGATTATCTCATGCCTCTTTGAGTATATTGGCGTGTATGACCGATGCTTTTGCAGAGCGACTGAACTTGGTCACGGGCGAGAGAACGGCTGGGKGGTTCTTTTCAAATCCGAGGACGACCTGAGCCACTACGCGACAGCTTCTTGGAGTGGCGGAGTAGCATTAAGTATTATTGTGTGCTTCGTGAGCTACTTCTTTTTCTGGCTAGGTAGCCGAAGGGATTCCGATCAGGCATAGCATCGTTATTGTTTCGAGCACGCTCGCCATGCTTTCCATATTAATGTATCAATTGATTAAACATCTTCTCCATGGCACCCGCACGTTGAATCGCTGGTCTGTTAAAAGTAGTAAGCAATCGGTCCGAATGTGGGGAGTTCAACTGGAAGGCAAACCTTAATTGAACGTCTACCACATCTTGTAGTCAAGCTAAGTTTGAGGGACGAGGTGAACTCTTTCAAATCTCAGCGTTGACCCACGCGCCTGCGATGCCTCCGACGCCTCTTTTCTTCCCCCAACGGTCTAGTGTTTGTTTTGCAATCCTCTGTTCTTCCGCCTGTGGCCCGAGATTTGCGACAATGACCAAGGGGAAGACACTGCGCATGAAGTCGAATCCAACTGGATGCATAGACTCAAAATACATACTGATCTTCAAGATGGCCCTTGCAGAACTAGTTGCGTCGTCTACGAGGCTCGAATGGGGTGATTGAGCTGGTGTCGTCGAGGGCGTACTGCTTGAACCTTGCGGACAAATTTTATGGAGAAGAAGTGTCAATATCAATCGCGCTGCTTCGAATGTCGCTGCCGTGAATGCAACTAGAGTGTCTGGAAGTATTAATTTGCTCGAGCGCATTGTAGAAAGCGCTGTTGGGTCGGATCCTTTACGTGCGTCATTCACAGGCTGTACGATAGGTTGCACAGAACAGAGGTGAGGATTCCGCTCAGCCCAGTCGTTCAATTCTTGAATCAATTGTGAAGCTCGCCCTCGAAGGGGCCGTAGATCGGTTGTAGAAGGAATAGCCTTGGAAAAGAAGCTAGTCAAGCTGCCACTGACCCCACTTAAATTTATGCAGCCCGGAATAGCGAGAAGGATATCGGCGAGATGCTGGTGAGCATTCTTTGGTTGGTATACAAAGGGTAGTGTCATCCAATCATCCTCCGAAAAGATTGATGGTTGATTGAAGACGATGGCTCGATGTGCCTACCTAGTGTTAGCATCCTGTCTGGGTCGAATCAAAGCGTGACGACAGTTACGTACGTCCGATACCCTTATAGCTCTCAAAAGAAAAATCGCAGCACCTGAGCTACAGTTCTTCGGTCCTCTCATTCCTAAGATCTTGCAAGCTGCAGTGAGGTGTTGGAAGACACTTGTTGCAGTAGTACCAGCGTACACCTCATACAAGCCGAGTATAATAGGAACAAGTACTTCCTCATCATCGGGAATGCTGTTCGTATTGAGTTTGGAAAGGGACATTCGCTGGCGGTTAAGGCCCACTGTGTACCACCGATACGAATCCACTAAGATAGGTGCGTCACCGTGCACTTTGGCGTAAAATGCCATCGACGTTGCACGAATTGACAGCTTCAAGGCGGGCGAGGTCGCTTTTGTAAATATTGTTGGCAAAATGGTAATCCATGGGCTATCTGGATTCCCTATCCGTACACTTTTGTTGAGGTCGACGAAGTGAGTAATAAAAGCGAGGTCATACGCATCCGCGCGGGAAGGCTGATATAGCATAGGGAGCCTATACTGCCATCGAATCGCGGCTATAGCGTTCTCTCCTTCTAAATCAGGCTTACATATGATCGGAACATTTTGCTTCGGATTTAGTACAACCTGTAGTGAGGGTGATTCTTCTCTCGGTTCGGCTTTTATATGTGTTGGTAGAGTAGTCTGCTCTCTGGATGTGGCATTTTCCCGAACTACCACAGGCGGTTTCTTCTTCTTTCTTGCACGAGGCTTGGTGACTTTGTCCGTCATATCAATAATGACGGAACCCTGGAGCGGCCCAGAGCATTTCAAGTTCAGTCTTCTGCATTGCTGGCAGACTTCGGGAGTTTCATCGCACTAAGGTATAGTCTGCATCAATGTCTACAATAGACAAGGGGAATCTGGGACATACCTTGACCCTGCGTTCCCGGCATTGGTTGCAGGCCCTACTGCGCTGGGACTTGGGCCGCATGGTAGAGGATAATTAGGGCAATCAGCGATGACGGGATCGAGGGCGGAGAAGATGTATGAAAGGGAAATTTGCACGACGGGGCGGGCACATGATGTTCAATGGCGGACGCAGCCGTATGGCTTTGTGGCCTTGTCCAGGGGGTTCAGCGTGGCGGTCTTGCGAAAGTGAGATAAGTGGAGCCGTGACGGGGTCATGTCTGCAACAGGGAGACGCGTGCGGGGCTTTCCCTCCAATCTTCCCTTCTGTGGGGTATCCGGACTTGACAGGCTCGGTCCATACCGAACCTCTGGTCCTGACATTCACCGGCCCGCCTTGGACTTCGCTACCACCTCCGTTTAAGGCACCATGGCATTCGTTTGGTGACCCTTTGGGAGTTTCTTTCATCATCTTCTAGCGCTAGCTTCCGCCCGTTACCGTTGTTGTCTGCCTTCCAATATCATGTCCAACTTAGCGCCGGACAAGCATCTGGCAAATTGCTAATTACCGAAACTTAGAGAACCGTTTCATCCTAGAGAGAACTTTACTTTTGTACCAATGACATGGTAAGAAGATCTTTGTAAATTTCTCTTCCTTTTTCGATGGCTAACCCCCGTGTTTGGCAATTCACTTTTCTTTTCCAGGCGCCCTTTGACCCATTTACGGCGTTGGGGAGATCCGCAGACTCCGAAGCACGGGTTGCGACGCTACTTGTGCCATCCCTGCCCACGATTGTGAGAAGCGGGACAGCTTCCCCGAAGCTCAGACTCTCCAAATGACGTTGTGGAATTTCATCTGCTCGGTTATGGATATTTTTGTATGATTTCAATTGATACGAAGGATCTCTAGATTCAATTGGCAACAAGGTGGGAGAACGTTTGAGTCGTGTGTGACTCTCACACCTCCATCTAAAAGACCCCAACCAACATCCGAAACCTAGAGACTTGAAATGTGGCGTGAGAAGCTGTCACTTAGAAACTCGCCTAAACGTGGTCCATCTTTTGGTACTTGTTTGACACAAGAGTGAAAGACCCTGTGTTGTTGCTGTATTTGCCTTTTCTTCTTGCCCCAGCCGAAAGCATGCATCCGAAAGCCCACGCACCAGTCGGCTCATCAATACCTCCGATCAGCTTCACTATCATCCTGTAAATAGCTACAGGAATGACTCAATGAACAAAATTGCGAATATAATTCCGCCAGTAGAATTAAGAAGGGGAGCACGCACGTCCTTCAGGCTAACTTGTTACACAAACATAAACCACAAACATAAACGACAATTGATATTCGAAACAGAGTTGGGGTGCAAAATCATTTCCGAAAATGATTTCGAAGAGAGTTTTCAGAGAAAAAAACATCTCGTAAGCAAGATCATTTTTTCGAGGTTCTATTAAAGTTCTTGGGGCACGGCTTACCTGCAGAAGGAACCATGGATGGCCATTAATTTCAACTCATCCGATGACGCTCACTCAGCTCGCTTCGTTACCCATGGACGGGAGACCACTTTCTCGCGGATGCCCTTTTTAAATTATCATCGCCTTCCTGACACTAGTGCAACTGCTCAATATACAAATGGCTTCTTCTTAAACTATGATTCAGAGCTTTTGAATTTTACTTCGTATACTATGTGGATTGCTACCCGAATTCATTCATTGATAGGATATCTCTCGCCTTGCAAAACCCCATTGGGTCTACAGCGCGCAGCGCAATTTCCGTCGCTCAATCCCAACTACCATTCCTTCAATTGTTGGCACAATCCTTCTTCAGAAGTCCACCAATGCGATGAAAAGCGGCACAGCAATCACAAAATAGAAAGGGGCCTCGATTCTCGAACAATCGTGAATTGGTGTTATAAATGCTGATATATGAAGCGTGCATGCAATCCATTCAAACCAGAATATAGACAAATCAGCACCACATATATACATACACCCCTCAACCCCTTCCCTCCATCCTCCATCCTCCATCCTCCCACCTATCCCCTCCACCCCATATCAAAAACTCCCTCTACAGCTCCCCCTTCTCCCCCTTCCCCTTGCCCTCTTTCTGCAACTCCTTAATATGTTCCCCATGATCCTCGACTTTCTGTTTATCCGCCGCGACATGCGATTCCGAAGAGCTGGCTAAAGACTCGTGCCATTCGCCTTTGCCTTGTTCTTGCTTGCGCAGCTGTTCTTGTTTCGCTTTTTCGAGTTGTTCGGGTGTGCGTTGGGCGTCTTCTTTTATGGAGAGAGGGGTGGTGGTGTGGAGGGTGCGGGTGCTGAGTCGAGGGAGGGTTTGCGGGATGGGGGTGCGGAGGGGGAGGCGGGTTGGGAGGCGGAGGGGCATTTTGGTGGGTTTGTTGGTCGTTGTTGGTGGAGATTGGAGGTTTGAAGTTTGGTTTGGTTTTTTTTTGGTTTCGTTCGTCGGTCTCGTATCCAATAGTCCTCAGGATCTCGATATTGATGTATTGCCGTCCGACCTGATCAATTGCACTCTGTACAACCAGGAACCCCCCAATTCAATTTAAAAAATTCAAATCCAGAATTCGTTAATAGCAGAAAGAAGGTTGTTCTATCGAGAAATCAAGATGAGAGAGCTAGTTAATAGATGACCATGGGCGGGCGCTAGCTAGCATGACGTCATGCATGCGAAAACATCACAATTGGCAACCCAAGACGGACACGCGGAAGTTGTTTTTGAGCAATTCCTGGAAGTTGATGACAATCTTAGTTGGTTTAGGGGTAGATACGGTAGAATGGTTTGGAAGAGCTAGGTAGTTTGCGTGATCGCGCGTGCTACGTGCTTTGGGCTTGTTTTTTTCGATCGATTGCGGGATAGGGATGTGTTTTGGGGATAATTCATAGCTCTTTCTCTACTTTGCGTTGCATATTAGAATGATGTGGATTGTATCGATCGCACGTGGTTGTTTACACTTCGTGTGTTTGTAGAAATATATGTGGTAAAGTTACAGGAAGCTTTGAATTCGTCTGTTCTAGCGATAGACCCCCATTGTAGATGATTTTATCTAACCCGTACCAAAACCCAAACTCCAATCTTTACTATTCGTTTCCTTTCCTTGTTCGCGTTGTAATAGATATCATTTCCTAGGCAACTCCCCAAACACCCATTTGAAGACCCTCTTGCTGTTGAGAAGATTGACCAAGCGCAATCGTTCGTTGTCCAGATGCGCACTATCACTCGCCTGCCCGCACGGGAAGTGAGCTGCAGGAGCACCAAACTCTTTCTCTAAAAAGCGAATAGAGGGAATTGAGCCACCCTCACGGATATACAGAGGTTTGCGGGTTAGGGTCGTTGGGGAAGAAGGCGAAGGAGGGAAGGGTGGGCTGGAAGCGTCTTGGGATTGCGAAGCAAGGGTGTTTGAGGTAGTAGGCGAAGGACGGGTTTCTACAGATGTAGACGGTGAACTTGTGTCGGTTGCTGGCTTCAAAGCGTGTACGGAGGAGCGGCGTCGCCCCAGAGTAGGACCCCAAACCGACATGATGGCTGCTTCCAGCGTCTTGAATATTTCATTATTATAATCGCCAAGCCATGGCTCGGCTTGATGGTCTATCGTGACCTTGAGTTTATTTTTGGAATGTAGTTTCTCAAATGAGGCGTGCAAAAAGTCAATCAGGGATTGCGCGACGATCGCAGACTCTTGATTGGGGACGAGTCGAAGGGACAGCGAGGCTTTGGCCAGACGCGGGATAATTGTCGAGTTGTCTGGGCCTGAGGTCTCGAACCGATGGATCGTAAGGGATGCTTCTCGCCACCTGCGCATGAGAGACTGGGCTAGTTCTTCTGGATCGCCGAGGTCTGGATTGCCGCGGAGCAGGGTCTTCGTGATTTCGGAGTATAAGAGTCTTTCGTCGGGCGTCATTGGCAGAACTGGGTCGTAGAAGCCAGGTATCTGTACTTTGTTATGACTACCAGTAAGACTTGACAGCAGCATGACAAGGTCTTTCAGTGGTTCATCGAGCAGGGCACTTCCGTCCACACCACTATGGAGATCTGGATGCCGGCTTTCGACCTGGACCGTTGCATGGATAACACCGCGCAGGCCATATGTGAGGCAGGGTACGTGATCATCGAGCCAGTAGCTGTTGGCCAGGAGGATCCAATCGATATCTCCGATGAGATCCTTCTTTGCCCTGATCGCCTCCTTGAAGCCGCGAGATCCGCTCTCTTCCTCTCCTTCAATAAGAAATATTATATCAGATCCTAATTGCTGTTCATTGGCCAGTTCGTGTGCGGCGTAGATCGCGGCCATGATCGGGCCTTTATTGTCAGAAATGCCACGCCCATAGAGATAACCATTCTCTCCTGTCAGCGTGAACGGGTCATGTTTCCATTGGCCTTGGTCGTTTTCAGCCGGAATTACATCGTAATGGCCATAGAACAGAATCTTCTTTCTCGAGGCTGCAGTTGCAGGGTTGCCCCGGAACTTGGCAAAAACAACCGGATTGTAAGGTTCAGTAGTGCTCAGCAACTCGGTGACAGCTCCAAAATTTTGGAAAACAGATCGCAAAAAGTGGGCGCCTCTCCTGCAATCTGCCCGGTACTTAGGCAGGGATGATACGGTGCGGAACGAAACGAATTGGTTCAGCGATTCTACCATGAAATCTGGGTGACGAATTAGCGAATGCCACATCTTCGTGATGCTTACACGGACCGTTGTTGGTTCGCTTTGGGGTCCGGGATGGATCAGTGCAATCTTGCACATCCCAAATGACGATAGCGTTGTCGTTACCACCAGTGACAAAAATGGGTTTGCCGTTGTAGGTGGTGAAGGCTGAAGCCAAAATCAAGCCTTCATGCGCTTTGAACGTGGAGACTGTTTCATAATGCTGGTTAAACTTCTGCAATGATGTCAGTTATGCAATTTGGAAGCATTTCGATTTGACGCACTTGGACATGGCCTTCTATTCCACCAGCGAAAAGGTAACCTCCACCGAGACTGAGCGATAGCACGTCACCGGTGTCTGCCTTCAAGCTCCTCACTAATTGTTTGGTTTGCAAGTCCCAGACGTTGACCTCGCCATCAAGACGGCCGCTATACAGAAAAGATCCCTCTTGCGCAAGAGACAGGATCGACTCCCCCTCTTCACGGCCGTCTTCCAAACTGCAGATCTTGGAGATGGCTCCGCCTCTCGGATTCAGTCGCCATAGCATAATATGCCCATCTCCTCCACCTGATATCAGTACCTCCTCGGAGCGTGCTTCGGGAAGTATGCCTCGGCTTAGTAGCATACAGTAGACGTAGCCATAGTGTGCAAATTGATGAACATCCTGTTTATCGATTTCTAGATTTTGACCCCCTACAGCATCCCGAAGTTTATTCTCCGCACCATGCGGTCTTGGGGTCTGGACGCCGCCGGGTCCAGCCGAGTCGAAAAACTTGTCTTTGCGTTCCGAGGGGTGGGATGCGAGCGTTGGGCGAGGCCGTGAGTCTTTTTCTCTCAAGTCGTACCACTTTCATGGGTTAGTTGCAGCTCGATTACTTTGCATGCAGCATTGCCATACCTGTATGCTCGTGTTCTGGGCGCCCAGATACACTGTCTGATGGTATGAAGAATATGCGACGCAGAATATATCTCCCACATCATAGGTCGACCATAGCGCATACAGTCGGACATATGATGAAGTACACCAGATCTGAGGTAAGGTCAATGGGTATCTAGGAGACGTCTACACAGAGAAGCTCACATTGACGAACGGATCCGTAGCACTTGAGAAAAGCAGCGCTTGATCCTGCGAAAGACAAAGTCCTAGCACGCTTCCCCTGTGTGCTTCAATCACCCGCTGTCGCTCGTAGGTGTCGAGGCTGTAAACCTAACTCCAGTCAATGCCGCACACCTATCCATTCCGCAAGTTTCGATGCCTACAAGTATCTCTCCACCCTGCGTGCCCGCAAATATGTTTTCGGTCGAAACGGCGAGCGCGAGGATCGACTTGTCATGCTTCATTCGATGCGAGAGGGCGGGTTTTTGGCTCGTCTTGGAGGTGGGCCTTGGTCGGCCATGGCTGTCGAGGGCGCCATCATTCTGCGGTGATCCTGCCATTGACGTGTATCAGCCAACATCCAAAGGTATTGGTAGGCGGCGCTCCGGCATGGTCGTGTATTTTGAAGCTATGAAATTGACAGAGGCTATGACGGAGATCTCCCGGAGCTGTGGACCCTGGCTAGCGTACCGGACCGAATAGTGTCGCGTGTGTGTGGGGATGCTTTGTCTCCCAGGGCTTTATCTTCAGAACCTCACTTCTGAGTACCTCTGAATGACATCGTTGTGCCGTGATGGTTTTTGATGCCGGCGGGGGAAAAAAGGTCAGACCAAAGTTGATGAGTCTTGCCTGTGCGTCGAACAAGGGTTCATCGACCATTGGCATGTCAACGAGCTTCTACGTACCTTTGACTCCGCGACTGCCGCTTGAGATATCTCTGGAAGTAATGGATCTTGAAAACTGACACATGGCTCTATCTCCAGCGTTGCAGCCGGTGAAACTGTGAGGCAGAAGAAACGAAGCAAGACTGTTGTGATCTTTGATGATTAGCGAGTCCCCCCAGGCGGTTGGGCATGAGCCTTTGTCCTCCACTTGAAGCTGGGTGGCATTGTCGTGGAGAAGTTCAACAGAAGAGTCAGACAGGACAGGCGGAACATGTTGTGAAGCTGCGCTTGAGCCATGTCTCGCTGCCATGACCTGCACACCGCCGCTCTCAGATTAACCCTTGCTCGGCGCGCGATAATCTGGAATGGCGAGCTCTGTCTGCTAGATGGCGAGCTTTGAAGATGAGTCTTCAAGCTCTCCTGAATCAATTGCTATGGAGTTTTATTTCCCCCCTCAGTTTGTCTCACACACCACCTGAGTGGATTCAGAGCCTCTCAGGCTGCGAACACATTTTTCTCCATGTGTTCGCTCATCCTGCATATTGTTCATGGTGGCGGCCCCTGATTGGCCCATATGTCGCAAGCTGCTCAAAGCCGTATGCTTGCTTGTTTCGTGCAGCAGTGGGTCTTTGAGAAAGGGGCCCTAATGCTTGAAGTCGTCATAGGATCTATTCTCGTTGTCTCTGTTTTTTGTCCTGCGGCATTTGAGTGCTGTACAACGCTGGGGCGAGGTACAAGTCATGGCATCATTTGAGCCGGACAAGTCGCAAGAGGCCATCTTATCTATAGAAAGAGTTTTCCTACATCTATCTGCTTCATATCTCAGTAGTTTCGGAGTATCCTTGGCTACCCGGCTTAAGTTGCGGCTCCATGCATGGAAGCATCCGCACATAACTAGAACAGGCAGTGCTCTGTCTTGCCAGGACCCCAGACCTGGAGAGGGCTAGGATCGTCGCCCATCTTCCCGAGAGGCATTCCGATTGCTTGATGGTTTGTCAGAGCATTGAGGGTAAAGTCATGAGGATGAGGCGGACGGCTACGTAGCCGTCCTAGACTAACTAGGTAATTCAGCAATTGGAGGGGGTGAAACGTCGCACAGCGAACCACGTTGCCAGATGTGTTGGTAATTGATAAAGGGTGACATTGATGATTTTGACTAGCGCCAGGCCAAAAAGCATTCAGGAGATTGAGTGTGGGGGATATGTTGAGTGGAGGGGTTACGTGTGTGAGTGTGTGCGTGTGTGCGTGTGCGAGGTAAGTTGGTCGGTAGGCACTGCCTGTGAGGGCGAGCGACTTCTTCCCACGGCAGATAGGCAACGACTTTAGCAATCATGATAGCCTTCAGGTGAGAGTCGTCAACTTGCCACCCCTCCGAGGTGATTACGCGGTCCTCCAAGAAACATTTTCTAGTCAGCCGATAGGTGCATTCAAGATGGGCAATCCGAGGTTGAGTTTCTCTGCGCCACACCCAGACCACCCGGACAGACCACACCAGAGGAAACCGGCGCGCACCGCCACAGGGTCGGTTTGTGGCTTGTGGCTAATGGCAATGGCGGGGAACGGAGTGAGCTGAAGTGTGAATGATGATGCTATCCGTATGTATGCTACGCTGCGCTGGCCACGACATGGTGGGCGCTGAAAAAAGTGCAACCAACTCATACGCACACAACTCCGGCCTCTATCGTGTGATTTTGCTAGCTCGGCAAGTAACAAGTAACAAGTACTGGTACTTGGGCAGCAATCCGACAGAGTTTTCGCGTGCAGGAGGGCGCATGGCATCGATGCCAGATCTGACTGCGGTGTTGCATCAGTCTGCGTGAGATGAGCATATCGCCCACTCGCTGCAGAGACACGTCCACCATGGCATTCGACAGGCCTGCAGCAATCAATTGTCTGTTCCAGGCATCACGACCAAGCGACGGTATCCGCGCCAATGGCAGCGTACCCGGTTACCCAGCAGTGCCAGCCGCAGAAGCCAGCCTCTGCACTGTCTGCAGCGATACGCTGCCCGCATATTCGGCCGCCATCGCCTAGCGAGTTCTTGGTCGCCCTCATGTCCTGTTACAAGGCGACACGCCAGCCAGCGCTCAATTAACCCCCCCAGACAATTCCGCATCTTCCCCCGGCCTTATCCCTTTTGCGCGCGCCCGTCGAATGCCAGCGCGAGACGTCTCACGCATAGCACTCTGTCACTGCGGGCAGCGCCTCTACTGGCGGCATCTCGTCGCTCTCCCGTCTAGCCCCGACCTCGCACCTGACCACTCCTCTCACTCCCTGTGCGCCAGTGCTATTATGGTCCCCCCCGTCTGCCGCCGCCGCCGCCGCTGCTACTGCTCTGGCTCTGATCCCCTAGGGTGTTATTTTTTGCCTCATTTCAACGCCTTGCTACCGAGCAATCGGCAGGGTCTTCCAGGGCTCAGTTCTATACCTGATAAAGTCCTGGTCTCCCCGCCGCCGCGACTCATTCCCGTCTTCCGCAGAGACAGCGCGACGCCGGACCTCGCGAGCTATCCCGAGCTTTGATCCCCTCGCCCTGACCGCCACTGTTCCTGGCGATCAACTGTTATTTCTCTGTCTCGTCCGACGTTGCACTGAGCTGCACGACACTTCTTCTCTTCTGCAATTGCTCCAGCGTGCGGGCATAGCTGCCTATTGAATCGAAAAATCATGGGCGTGGGAGAGACAATTACCGTCATCAACAGGTCAGGGAAGGTCGTCAGTAGCGTGAGTGCTCCCCTACCAGTCTGGCTCACCGCCTGCAACTAACAATTGATCCCAGAGCAAGCACCTTGTGAATGTCTTCAAGGAGGCCAAATCCGCTTACCGTGAGCGCAAAGCCGAGATCAAAGCCGAGCGCGATGCGGCCCAGCTCCAGGAGAAGAAGTTACATGAGGGTGTGAGGGCCCTTCGACTCGAGGACGACGCCCGTTCACATGCATCCTCTCGCCATTCCAAACATTCCCATCGGTCCAAGTCCCATCGACATGCGAAGCCCCCGTTCGAGCGTGGCTTCACAGACAGTTTTTATGTCAATGACGAGAGTCCACGGCACCGTCACCGACACAGTCGCTACGAGCAGGACCTGGCGGGGGATGCGCGTGAGGGGCACAGGAAGGAATTGACGAGGAGACACACCGAATACCACGTGCAAGCACCACCAGTAAAGTCGACACGGTCACACTCGGAACCTTATATTGATATGGATCTGGCGTATGGTGAAATTCCTCCACCTCTCCCATCAAAGCGCTACGATGATGGGGAGTTGCGTGAGAAGGCATCGAAGTTGACCATGCTCCTCGATGAGGCCAACTGCTTACAGCATTCCGTAACGACGATCATCGACAATCTTCAGAAGAATCCGGAAGCCCTTGCCGCGGTGGCGCTTACCCTTGCCGAGATCAGCAACATCGTTGGGAAAATGGGCCCAGGAGTCTTGGTCGCACTGAAGAGCAGCTTTCCTGCCGTTGCTGCCCTACTTATCAGTCCGCAGTTCATGATTGCTGCTGGTGTGGGCATTGGCGTTACCATTGTTGCTCTTGGCGGATTCAAGATAATCAAGAAGATCCAGAACCAACCAAAAGCCGAGGCTCCGATGATGGAACAGCCATATCAATTGGATGAGCTGGAGTCGCAGGAACTCAGCCGAATAGAGCTTTGGCGTCGAGGCATTGCCGATGTTGAAGCGAACAGCGCTGGTACTACTGTGGACGGCGAATTCATCACCCCCGGCGCATCAAAACAACTTGTCGCTGCTGGAGTACTGGATGAAGACGATCTAAAGTCCCGGCGAAGTGCACGACAAAGAGAGGACAAAGAGCGCCGCCCAAAGTCGCATCGCGCCAAATCTGTAAAGAGTTCAAAGACTGCAGCGTCTCGCAGCAAGACGGTCAAAGAAAGTAGCAAGAGCAAGAAGAAGGAGCCTTCCGGCTTGAGGAGCATATTCCGTTCGCATACCCTTCATTGAACACATCATACGTTGGTTTTATCATAGCGTTTGGCGTTTTCTTACTGTTTCATACCACGTAGACCATCGCGGGTTCATCATCCATGTTTTGGAGTATTCATGTTTATATCCGGTCGTTCTGCTCACGTTTTATACCTCAATCACTATACCGCGACGCTCATCACCGAGCTACGAAAAGCAAAATTTTGCTCTTAGTATACGTTACCACACTCAATGTCAATTTCAAATACGTTTAAGCCTACCCTGAGCCGATCGCTCATGCTATGTTATGACCAAGCTCCCATACAAAAGTAGTTAGGTACATATGCATTATATACGCTCTATCAACTCACGCCTCTTGTTCCTTGTTCCTTACAATGCCATTCATTCTGTGTCTATTTCCAGTGCACCTGAAAGCTGGCCATTATCCCAAATGCTTTGACCCCTTTCAAAGTCCATTGATCTATTGTTCCAGTGTTTGCATTCTCTTGAACAATGTCTTGTTCCATTGCGCCTCCAGGAAAACCGTGCCATCTTAGCCCAACCCAGAGCAAACACAAATACCACCTCTGCACCCTGCAGTTGTTGTTTTCCTTCCTTCATTTCTTCAAGCAACGTACAAACCTCATTAACACTACAGTATATACACGAATCTATAAAAACAAATACAAGCATTATACTATTGTTTATACTCAGCAAGATCTATAATCTCATCACCATTTAAACACATTTGCTTCATTACAGAGTATGGATCCCTTGATCGGTGCTGGAAATAATAGAAAAGGCTACCCTACTTTTATGGATGCTCACCGGGCGCACGTTGAGGGCGGTGCTGAGGCTCCTGAGCAGCCAGAGCTTGCAGGCAGTCACCCTTCACCGACACCTGCGCAGGAGGGAATGGCCGCAGGAAACGAAGCAGCATCTCAGGACCCGGCTGAGTTGGCTCGACTTGCTTTAGAACAACTTGGTGATCCTCCTGACGTCCTACCAGAATGGCTAGCGGTATACCAACCTTTGCAACCCGTTGCTGGTGGCCCCGGTGTCGGCCCAGAACCTCCAGCATTTCAAGCTGGTTTGCAAAACCATGCTGGACAAGCTCGACTGGACAAGAACAACATATCTCCCGGAGTATATTGGGATTCGAGCGACAAGATACTAAAACGCATAAGCGATTACGATTTCTCAGTGACACAGAACCTGCCAGTGCATGTTCCCGAACCTTTAGTCGGCCCACCAATAGAAAAGGCTAGGAAAGGGCATACGATAGCTTCGAAACCCCAGCGACGAATAAGCTATCCACGTCCATCTATTGGCAAGAGAAGAGCACCTCAAGACCCTGAAGGCGTCGGCCCTTTGAGCAAGAGAAACCGCTACAACCCCCAACACTTGCGACCAGCTCCTTACCTGAATAGTGAAAACTATTATTTCAATCTATCTAAAAGGAAGCAGGCTCGGGTTCGTAGGTATATGCAAACCATCGCTCAATACTGGAAAGTGTTATCGCCGGTCATGGCTTTTGACCAGGTCATCATGCCATATGAGAGGAATCTAACACCAGATGCACCGCGCGGTATGCGACCTGGTGATATGCGTCATTGGGGTGTTGAAATGCTTAGAGCGCTTGCTAGATTGGCTAGGCATTCTGAGGGTGAGGCGGCGGAGATGAGGGAGCTTATTCATTCTGTTATTTTAGCTCGAGGAGAACCCCCCAGTTGTATGTTGTTGGAGGATATTCAGAAGGTCTTGGCTGAAAGGGGGATTGAGAGCGATATTGAGGATGAGCTTGAGGATGAGCTTGAGGATGAGCTTGAGGATGAGATTGACGAAGAGCTCGACAAAGAGCTTGACAAAGAGCTTGACAAAGAGCTTGGGGATGAAGATGAAGATGGTGAAGGGGATAACTCTGGGTCTCGCAAACGCAAACGGTCAGTTGATCGAAAAGCCGCAATACAAGCCGCAATAGAAAATGCCAGAAGACACCTACGACAAGCTACACCAGCACCTGAACCCGCATCAGAACCCGAGACCGAGCCTGAGCCACAAAACAACCCTCCTAGACATAATCCACAAGTCAACGATATTCCAGAAGACCCAGAAGATCTTCCAGATTACCAAGACGATGATGAGATTGGAGCCCCAGCAAACGATGCAGGTGGTCATCAGAACGATAATGTAGATGTCCCACCACCACAAGCAGCTCCGCAACAGCAACAGCAGGAGGAACAGCAGCCGGAGCCAGAGCCGGCACAACAACAACAAGATCAGCAGCCCCCACAGCGGCAGCAGAGAAAACCTAGGAAGAAAAGGAGGAAGTTGAGTCCCGGAAGTCGGTGTTTTAGGGGGAAGAGGAAGTGAATGGTTAATGTAAGTTTTTGGGAGAGGAAAGCAAAAAGTAGATAGTTTATGTATGCATATTTGTTTTATGAAGTTGAAAAGTTAGCGGGTATTGTTTTCGCATGATCATCAGCATAGATAGTATTGTGAAAATTTGCTAATCGGTTTGCTATGCGAATTCTAGATTGTGTGATTAATTTACTTGTGTCTGTTGGAGGGTCATGGGGTTGGTTGATGGGATTCAGGGAATGTGGAATGTCTTTATAGCCATGCACTATCTGCGGCATGGACGGTTGAAAAGTCATCGTTAAGTAAATACTTCCAGCCACCCTTGTCTGACCTCTCTTATCTATTCCAATTCAGCCATCTCCAGAGACCGGCAAATACGCCATTATTATCTTCATCTATTCGCAACCTAAGCTCCTTAAGTAAGTCAGAATTTTGCTCCTGTAATACTGTCGTCGGATCGTGGCGAGGAGCCTTCTGTACCAGAAATGCATAGGATACTGCATACAGCGACCGTAAAATTAGTGTTTGCCTAACTCCCGTTTCCTCCTCTACTTGGTCTGCATGGTATAGGATGTCGTGTCCCAAGTGTAGTAATGCCCTTTTTGGTACCGGAGACGGCAGACACTTGACGTGAGCAAGGGACGCATTGTAAAGAGCAGTGTGAGCATCGATACTACTGCCGACTTGAGTGGTTATAAAGTCCTGAACATTCAATGTCTTGAGCCAATCCTTTACGGTTCGATGCAGAAAGTCCACTCTGAAATGAAAGACTGATGGATCTTTTGTGACTTCGAGTAGGCCTTTACAGCGACCGTCTAAACGTTTTCGCGCCTCTTCGAACCTTGAGAGAGTTTCCTTTTCATCAAGAGGCCTTGCTGTGATCTTGACAGCATAATCAGGGTCATCTTCCTCGAGGAACCAAAATGTTAACAATGGAAGCGGTTCACGAACATGAAGGAATATTTGGAAGACTCGTACAGTCTGTTCCCGATATATATCCTCGACCGAATCTAGCATATACTGAAAGAAGCGCTCAAGGTCTGACGGAATCCTACGGAGCCTTCTCTGTAGGTCAGGTATTCTGTCCGCGTTCAGTAGCCCTTGAAGCAGGGAGCGGACCACGAGAAAAACCCAGAGGAACACTCCTTGCGCTTTTTCAGTTATCTCACCAATAAGGTCCTGGTAACGTGGATCCCTCTCCTTGAGTCTTCGGAACATATCATTCTCTGCAAGCTTGCTGTGGACATATAGTTCAATGTCTTCCCTTGTCAGGTCCTGAAGGTAGAGTTTTTTGCGGGCGTCTTGTCCAAACGCATCTTCAAAAATATTCCAAGGGCGGCTTGATAGACAGAGTTTGATATTCGGCGAGTCACCGAAGCTCTTCAAAGCTTCAATGACTTCGAAGTGGTCCCCTCCATATTCGTCGAGTCCATCGATGAGGAAACAAAATTTCAATGTCTGCTCGGTCATCAGGCGCTGAAAAGTCTGCGAGAGCTCCGATACCGTCCAGCCGTACATTGGTGCGTTTTGTGACCATCGCACCGGGCAACTATTGCGAATGAGTCCAGGGCATCTTCTTAAAATCTCGAATAAGAGCGACTGCAGCAGTCCTCTTTGAGACTTTTGCATCTCTGTTCCTGAGCCCCAGAAAAAGAAGCTTGCCAACACGAATTTTTGACTGCCAGCCCATTGTGACAAACACTTTCTTGTACGATCATCTTCATGAAGATATCTCATTAGGGTCGATTTGCCGGATCCAGCTTTCCCAGAGACCCAATACACCCCATCTCCATATTTGAGCCAGTCTCGGAATTTGATCTGTGCTCGAGGATCATCTGCATCGCTGTGGGCGTCAAATATCCAGTTGAAGGTCTTTTTGTGCGCTTCAGCAATTGCCGAGAGTCGAATGTTCATGGACTCAAACTGGAGGCTGCGCAGGATAATTTGTTCTTTGGTGAGCTCATCCGAAGTCTGCACGAACTCTGATAAGGATTGCGAGAGTCTGTCTAATTTTTTGGAGAGCTCGTCTGAGGTCTGTACGAAGTCTGACAGAGATCGCGAGAGATGGTCCGATGCTTCCTCTTCAAGACGGTTCAATGCTTCCTTCTTAAGACGACCCGACGCTTCCTTCTTAAGTTGGTCTAATGCTTCCTCCTGACGACGATCCCACTGAACACGGTCTGATGCTTCCTTATCCATCATCATTTTGATGTTCCGAGTGGTGAGCCTTACATTTTGTAGGTTTCTGCTCAATTCAATAAATTGGGAAGTCCTGTCGATTTCCATGCGTTTATTCTCAGCTCTTAGACTGTCCAGTTGGTGGTCAACAGTGCCTTGATGCTCGCTGCAAATGATTAAATCAGCAATTGATAGTAAGCACTGTACATCGAGTAAGATATAGTTAGGATAAACCGAAGTTAGAAATGGATGGTTCAGATAGAAGTATCCTCGATCTCATGGATGCAGCACGACTTTCGCAGGCCCATATGACAAACTCCGATAATTGGATTTAAGGTTGAGACAAAAGTAAAGAGCAGGCACCTACTTGAGAATGGTAACAAGATGCAAGGTCAATTCTTCCCGATATTTCGAGAGCTGTCTGCGCATCTGCTCGATTTGCTCCTTCTTCTGAAATCCCCTTACTGGTTGACGAAAGCTCTGCCATTTCTTATTGGGACCCTTGACCTTCAAATCACGCAGAGCCTTCAAGAGATCATCAGCAACTTGCCTGCATGATATGGCGGTGTTCCTCAAAGCATCATCGGCATTTGTAGTTTTATGTATGCTTGGCTTATCGTCTGCTACACTAGTCCTTGAAACCAGGGAGAGGGTTATCCTATCACTAAGCTGACCCAGGCTCTCGGCGGTCTTTTCCAACTCCAGATTGGACGTAGTAGCTCCTGAAGATGACCGGTAGAGTTCCCAGCCTTCGGCAAGTAATCTACTGCAGAGATCAATGAACTGCACGACATTGCCGGCAAGGCTGATAGCTGAGAGTGGTTCGAGGACCATAGCGCTTTGGGACGCAGAAAAATGTCACAATTCAGTGATGATAGATAAATATTCCATAGCGGGGAACCCAGAAGAAGAGATATGAGAGAATTTGCTTTATGGGCTTGGTGTTGAAAACGAAGCAAAGTGAGAAGGCTGAGTCAACGGGCTGTGCTTGCAGCCAGGCTGATAACTACAGAACGTCCACTCCTCTGCGTCCACGTGTTGCCACCAGAACGCTCCGAATTTGCCTACACATCCTCAAAAACGAACAACAAGTGAAAAGTTGCCTTCTTCTAACTGAAATCCCTCTAGTTCGGATACACACACAACGCCGCGCAGGCACGGCGAGGTCGCTAGGAATCTAAGGCGCCTTGTACGAGGCTGTGCCGCGCCCCTTAGTGATCGGCCTGGGGTGCCCAGCCAGGTGGAAGACAACCTCGCGTTTCTGCGGGCTCCCAACCACCGCCTACTGACGGATTTGGCATATTAGTCTGACGGCTCTGTCGCACGCGACGAGGAACGGGCAGGAGGCAGTGGTCAAGCTGATGCTTAAGCAGAATGGTGTTGATATTAATTCGAGGGGTGAATCTTATAGCCAGGCAGCGCTATCACAGGCAGTATAGAATGGGCACGAGATGGTGGTTAAGCTGCTGCAACCGCATAACAGACCATCCCAAGTAAGCTTCATCCTTACTTCCCACTTACTAGCTCATTGCTACTTTATCTCTTATATTCCGAATGGTGTGGCAAATAGAGTGTATAGAAAGTAAGAGCAATTGCCTAATTAAATCTGTAAAGCAGGTGAGGATGGGGTTACTACTTCAAACGGAACCGTACCTGGTTAAAGATAGTGTTACGTGAGGCACCTAGTAATCGCAATTGCGCTGATGAGAAATTAGTAGAGTACGATTATTCATACAATGACTGAAGATCCTTAGCTCTTTTAGGCTATTACTTATAGTTGGTTTATTAAAGTTTACTAGCTAAGCATATCCATCATCGAAATAAGTTTCAAGCACTTTTCTAGAACACTTGCGTACGGAGCCTTACACTGTGTTATATAGCAAAGTGTCGCCGCTTAAAAAGTTCAATTTCACTCCAACAAACTAGCTTAAATTCATCTTTCTGAAATATCCCAGCTGTTATACAATAGTGATTTCTTGAGGCTCAATGTCCCAGTCATATTTACCTTCATCTTTTGACGAGAACCTGAACTGTCCAATTCTCAAATATGCTCCACCCTCGTCGTGTTTATCACGGACGAGTACTATTCCTATGGTCGATCTATGAGCGCTGTAGCCGAGGAGTAAGTATCGATAGTCTGCTTCCGTAACCTCGTCTCCGACGTCGTAGTATATTCTGACACCACACTCGCTATCATTAACCCAACACTTAGGGGGATGACGAGTCTGAGATGGTGGCTGGAAGGATGCCAGCTTCCCCCGCAAGATAAGGTGGCCACCAGTTGTTTCTTGGCCAAAGTAAACGGCCCGGTTTTCCGGTGTTGGCCATTTGATGATTTTCGCCCTCTCGTCCATGACTTCATTAATCGTAACACCCGTAGGGCTTAGTCCTTCAGGCTGTTTATCAACTAGTGATACCCATGACCAAGATGGCCGGCGAATTTGCTCTAATTTTAATGCTCCTGGGAAAGCTTTGTTTTCCACACTATAAACTCGCCAACCAAGGTGTCGTATGCCAAACTGATCCCACAGGCCAGCCCAGTAATTGTAGCCATATATACTATGAAATTCCTTAGCTATCCCTGCTAATGCAGGTAATCCATCCCGGGAATTCGTAATGTGACGCCTGGAGTAGTCGTAAACAATCTGGGCCCAGGATCTTCCCCCTGATTTGCCGGCTTTATCGGTCTTTCTCTTGGAGAAGACTTCAGTAGGTAAAGCGCTGCTAAATTCTCGATATGTCTTTTCGAATTTCTGATTATAGCCATCATACCGGTAGGTCTCGGTTGGGCAATCGAATATGATGCTCATTGAGTGCCCGAATTTTAGGACCCAAGGTGACAGAACTTGCTCTTGGTATGTCCATGCTCGATCTTGTATTGACTCCCTCGAGTTGGTGAAGATGGCAACGCCGATGTCACCGGTCGGTAAATAGATTGGAACGCGAGCTTTAGGGATACGCAGAAACCCTTCTTCAGCGGACTTTGCAATTGCTGCTGAAATGGTCAAGGTCGCGTTCTGATAGATTTTTCCCATTTTCTCAATCTCAATCGCTTTGTCATCTTCGTCGTCTTGAATAATGCAAAGGACATCGACCCAGAGGTAGCGAAGTTTTAGACCACGTGTAAGTATTACCGCATCCGGAAGCGTCTGTGGCAGAGTATTGAGGTCTATGCCATCTGTTTTCGACGCTAATGTGTCTTTGGTAGTTTTGACGCGCTGGTCACTTCCCCAGCAGTAGCTCAGCGTTGTGTAAGGGGCCGTCTCTCCTTCTACAGAAGTACGAAGTTTAATTCTTCCAGTAAAATATTCGTCCCCAACATCAATTACTCTGGTCGGCAATTCAAGGATTTGTGAGATTGGCAACGATCTAATTGGACTTGAACATCTCGGTAGAATTCGTCTCTTTCCCAATAAGGGTACTCTGGGAGTTTCTGGACGCGGATAATGTTTGTTGCAGTTGAACCTTTAGTCGTGTGACACCCTATCCAGGGACCCTTTCTTAGGCGTCCATTACGCCCACCTATGATGCTTAGCCGTATTCCCGAGAGTTTCTCTTTGAGAGGATATTCTGAATGAGCATGGACCATGAGATCGGAGTATGTAACCCCTTCTATGCTGATAGCTATCGATTTGTCAGGTTTGGTTGGAGCAATCATGGTTTCCAAACTTTTGAGCATGATGCCGCATAGTGAACATCCATCTTTCACAGACTGGGAAATCTCGTCTAAATTACGCTTGATATTATCAGGCCTCTTTGGTACCAGCGCCTGAAGCTTTTCGGGCGTGCGAAGTAATGAGCCGCATGGTTCACAAAGGCTGGAAAACGACCGTTCTGTGTCACTTCTCTTTCGCTTTAGACTCATGATGGAGAAGAGATCATGAGAAAACAAGAAGAAAAACCGAACGAGATAAAAAGCGCCCCAAAAGAATGTTTACAAAATAACTAGACTTTTCATGATTTGGACGCTCTCTTATCGTTAAAACATACTGCATGGGGCAAAGCCACAAAACATAATATCTTGCCGGACATGGGTAAGCAATGTGACCATCGACTCAGGCAAGGATGCACCGCCACATTTTCATCAGCCGAAAGCGCGAATTCTTTTGGCACTGCGGTTTCTCATTCTTGCGGCTCAGAGCTAACCTGATCTTACACCTTTACACAACTTTCTAACATGTTATTTGAATAATATAGACTGCTTTCTGGAGATTTCCGCGGATGTATCGCCTATACAAGATTTTGCACTGAGATTTGTGGATTGAAATGAGCACCCACCGTATTTGCAAGATCGACTCCTAAGTCGGGGGTCGTGGAATGGTTGGACCAAGCAGTTGCGCCACAATGGACTCAGCCGACCTCAGCTGCCCCAAAATCCTCGGATAAGACGCGCGAGCAACCTCCGCACCTCCAATCCCCGGAGACAACGACTGTTCTCTACCCCATGGACCTTAGGCACGTGTTCTATCAATCAAATCCTGCTGCCTCGAGTCGCTACACGTCTTACAGCTTGCCTGTTACCCGTAGTGTTGATGAAACAACGGACATAAACAGCAAGGCTGAGATGTTCCCTCAGTCCCTCTCAGACCAGTCAATGGCGGCGCCCGAAAGAAATAGCAAGAAAAGACGACTCGATCATAGCTTGGAGAAGTTCGAGACAGACTTGATGCCCGCATCGTTAAAACTCGCACCGCTTAGGGGCTCATATGCGTTACCGATGAATGATATCAAACTGGCACCAATCACAGGGACCAAAGACTCAGTAACCACCATGTACTCAAACTATGCCCCGGCAGCAACATCTCCCATGATACGCAGCTTCTCAACCAGAAGACGCTCCTCCTTTGGCACTGATAATCCACCCAACGAAAGATCAATTTTAACGCCTACAACGTCGGCAACAGTCAGTCCAAGGTCAACAGGGTCTCGGAATAGCTCGCCACCTCGTGTTGGGTCAGCAGAGTTTAATAATGGCAATATTACACCTCCATTGATTCCGTTCCGTGCTGATACACCGTCGCCGATCGAGGGTTATAGTGTCCCGCGTCCAAGCATACCACAAAAGATGCAGACAGGCCCTAAACAAATTCACTATGAATACGTGTATTGTTATATTACAACTAATCAGGTTCGTCTGATGGCATTACATGCGGGGAAGTCCGATGAAACCATTCACTGTTCCCTTAAGACAATGCTTGTTAGCGAACTCGAAGGTTCCCAATTTGGTTACCATGCTCTATCATATGCCTGGGGCGAAGAAACCTATGAGAAAATATATATCAGCAACGTCCGGGCGGCTGATGTGGACCCGCACTTGCCTCAATTACCTCCACAAGAGCTCTATATTCGAACCAATTTGCACGCCGCCCTGAAGCAGCTACGTTGTGAAAATAAAGATTTGTGGTTCTGGATCGACGCTATTTGTATAAACCAAAGAGATATGTCGGAGAAAAGCCACCAGATCCCCAAGATGCTGGACATTTATGGCAATGCCTGGGGCGTTTGTATATGGCTAGGCGAAACCGAGACAGTTGCACGACTTGATAGCGGATGCCCCGATCCTCTAGATTTCGTGTCCATTATCATCAACTTGAAGCTTTTTGATCGCATCATCAACGGAGATGTGGCTGAAGAAACACTCGCGTCTTTTGTTGCGTTTGCCAATCTTCTGAAGAGACCTTGGTTTCGGCGTCGCTGGGTGATTCAGGAAGTCGCTGCTTCTAAGAGAGCGTTTGTACAATGCGGAGAGACGAAGGTCAACTGGGTCGATTTCGCCGACGCCGTACAGCTCTTTTTAGCAAATATCGAGCGCATACGCATCCTATATGACCGCTCAGAGCTCTCTAGGTTCAATCCGGATGCTTTCGGTCATGTCGAGTCCGTTGGCGCCGGAGCGATTGTTCGGGCTGCCAGTAGTGTCCTCAAAAAATCCGAGGAAGGCAGGATCGTCGCTCGATTGTGGAATATCGAGTCACTGGTTGTCACGTTCCTACATTATGAGGCATCCGACCCAAGGGACACTATTTTCGCTCTTTTGTCTCTTGCGAACGATCAGGACTTATATTTGAAAGCTCAATTGTCTTCAGATTCGCCACAGCAATCATATAAGAAGTCCACAGCCCGTGTATATGCAGAATTCGTATATCACAGTGTGAACTCCAGTAATTCATTGGACACCATATGTCGCCATTGGGCATTACCACGTAAAGGTACATCCAGTCCTGAATTGCCAAGCTGGGTTGGTCTTGTTACAAATTCTTCGTTTGGTCCATCTTCAAAAGCGTCTGGTCGGTTGAACGGTGATCCCCTGGTTGCAAAGCCTGGTCACAAAGTATATAATGCCTCACGAGGCTCACATCCAGTCATACGATTGTATGTGCCTAATATTCAACAACAGTCTTTGGACAATGAGATTTCCGCTACGAAAACTATCAATCCCGGAGCGCCTTCTCTTCAAAGCACCACTCAAGTGGTGGAAATGAAGAGCCAGACCGGCCATATAAAGATCCCTGCGGATGTACAGGCAGCTTTAACGCTTGCGGACAAAGGGAAGCGGAACGTGGGTGCTATCGCGAGATTTCGAGCACGTAGTAAAGAGAGAGAGCGCAAGGCTATGGAAGCCTACATCTCAGCGCTGGAATTAGAAATCTCCAATGCGAGAGAAGAAGTTGAATTCTACCGTATGGAGCGCGACACGCTGGGGAAGTTGCTCGGCCCCAACAGTAGTCTTGCTTTTCCTCGCCCTATATCTCCCAGGCACCGACGTCTCGAAAGCTCACGTATAGGAGACTCTGGTGGGTACCGGAAGAATGCTGTAGAGCATTCCGATAAACCTACAAACATCCATGTAATTGACAGCACTTCCCAAACCATTACTGGAACGCGAAGTAGGGATATGAATCGAAGTATAAACACGGACGGTGTTGAATCCTTTGGGAAATCAATAGATTCCAGAGACCTTAGCATGAAAAGTTCTACCGTTATCGGCTATTCCACACAATTGCCACCTCAAAAAGGAATGGAAGTACCTACACTTTCTCACAGCATCTCACCGCCTCCATACTCCTTTCCGGAAAATATCCCGAAAGAAGAGGGAATAAGTCATAGCTATAAAGATAACCTTAAATTTGGAACAACCATAACTCTGCTTGCCACAGGATTTCGCCTCTGTCGCATAACACAGGTCTCTTCACGAGTCGTGGACGGAGTCATATCTCATGACTGTCTTGAGATCGCCGGCTGGGACCGTAGGAGTGATATCAATGATATTCCTGGGCGACTCTGGAGAACTCTTGTAGCTGATCGTACGGACAACGGATCCAACGCACCAACATGGTGGCGAAGAGCATGCATGTATTGTCTCTCAAAGACAAGCCCTGATGGTGACTTGAACACCTCAAGACTCATCGCTAACAAATCCATCCCGGAGACGGTCTTGGAGTTTCTGAAACGGGTCCAGGCTAATGTTTGGAATAGACGATTCTTTGCATGTCAGGATTCGCCGGATGTAGCTGGTTGGATGTTTGGGCTTGGCTCAAGAAACGTAATGACAGGAGATTGGTGTTGTATTCTAATGGGTTGCTCTGTACCCGTGATCTTGAGAGAGCAAGAAAGCCCATTTTTCAAGTTCGTGGGTGAGTGCTATATCGATGGTATGATGGATGGACAATCATTAGCGTTTATGAAAGATCGAGCTATTGGCACAGAGGAGTTTGCCATCCGATAGGATCTTAGGAAAGGTATTTGTAGCGTCATGTAGCATGAAAACCATCGCATGTGGCGCATAATAAGAACCAGAAACTGCCTGTCCAAATAGCTATGAAAGTAGTTCTAACTTCTGCATTCGACCTGGGATTTAAACGCCTAGCTAAAGTATCAAGGAAGCCTTGCCCATTCGTCAATTTCGACTCTGATCATGCAACCTAGATCAGCAGAGCTCTGTCCAAATGTGAATTGATATTGACCAGCATCAACCTTCCACGAGGTAGAATCCTCATCAAAGTAAGCAAAATCCTCTGTAGAGAATGTCAACTCCAGATACCTGACTTCTTGGGCTTGCAGAAACACTTTCTCGAATGTAGCCAAGGTCTTAACCGGGTGCTCTGGGGATTTTGACACCTTTCCAACGTACAATTGGACCACCGTTGCGCCTGCCAAGGACCCGCTGTTAGAAACGGTAATCCCGACCCTGAAAGACTGGGGCCCTCTATCTAACAGACGGCCTCTTGCGAGTTTAAACGTTGTATAGGCTAGCCCAAACCCAAATGGGAATAATACCTTGTCCTTTTCTACGCGGTCATAGTGGCGATAACCGACAAAGACGCCCTCGTCGTATCTCACAGTAGGTTGATTGTCTTTCTTTGTCCCTGGAAAATTTCCATACGCTGGCGCATCTTCAATTCTTTTAGGCCACGAGACTGGTAGTCGTCCTGAAGGATTAACAACGCCAATCACAACATCAGCAATTGCGTTGCCGGCCTCTTGTCCTGGAAACCACGCTTGAACGACAGCGGAAACTTTATCTAACCAGGGCATTGCAATAGGAACGCCTGTAGAGTTTACTACTACCACGTTGGCATTTGCTGAAGCTACTGCCTCAACAAGCCTGTCTTGAGATCCATCTTTTGGTAGGTTAAATCCCAGTTGATCTTGGCCTTCTGTTTCCCAAGCTGGTGTATGTCCCGTGAACACAAGTGCATAATCACACTCACGTGCAAGGTCTACAGCTGGGGATAACAGATCCCTGTCGTGGTCTTTCTCGGTCATAAAGCCTAATCTAAAGCCTGGACGTCCTGTCAGGATGGTTGTCTTTTCATTCTCGGTAATGGCTGGCGCTGAATGTATCTTTATGTCGTATGTCTTGCCTGCAGTGAACGAGTACGTGAATTCTTGCTCGGGATTGCCTCCAAAGAGAAATCCCATAGGGTCGTCGCAATTTTCGTTCTGCTCAAACACAGCTCTATCATCGATGGATACTGTAGTATGCCCGAGTCCAGAACAGGAGAGATAGTGTAAGCCCGTATGCTGGGGAACAAAAAGAGCTGAGAGTCGGGCCTCTTTTCCTCTAGACGCACCGCTACCTAATGGGCTGTAAGACGCCTCTTTGAATCCGTGAATCGTATCGGTAACGGCTTCTATTTTACCAATTTCGAAAAATTCGAGTGTCCAACCTGGTTTGCCATTACGGTCCGTACAGTTGGCCTGTAAAGGAGGAAGCAAACGATATGTGTGTGCGCCTGGACAAATTAGATTCGGTAAATTTTAGCAAATTCATCGTGAGTGATACCTTCTGCGAAATGAAACTCTGCATTATCGCCAAAAGCGCTGTGTAAGCCGTCCCAGGGGGATACGCGATAGTGCGCATTCAGAGATGCACTGCCACCACCGTGAATCAGAGCATCTTTGGCTAGACCGACCAGGGCAATCTTCTTTCCTTTGACCTTTTCACGTGTAAGCGGTAGGATATCTCCTTCGTTTTTGAGGAGCACAAGGCCCTCTCTTGCTACTTCTCGGATGAGCTGTCTATGCCCTGGAGTATCGACAGATTTTTCTGGAACATCAACGTCCGGATTTTCGAATCCGCCAACCTTCTCAACTAAATCTAACACATTTCTGGCTCGGGCATCAATATCAGCCTGGGATATCAGCCCTTTATTTATGGAGTCGATCACCGCTTCGGTAGACCTGAGTCTTGTAGGTCCAGGCATCTCTAGGTCAAGACCCTGATTTAGTGAATCTGCGGTAGAATTTGTACCTCCCCAGTCACTCATAACTAATCCGTTCCATCTCCATTCTTCTCGAAGCACTTTTTGTAAGAGAAGTGGATGACAGTCCGCGTGAATGCCATTGATTTTGTTATATGCGGTCATTACTGCCCATGGATTCGCGGTTTTTATCGCCATTTCAAATGGCTTCATATAGATCTCTCTTAGTGCACGCTCAGAGATTATTTCATTCACGGTGAGTCGTTCCGTCTCTTGCTCATTTGCGGCAAAGTGTTTGATGGTTGCTGCGACACCTTTTTCTTGTAGTCCAAGAACAATTTGGGCAGCTAGCCGTCCAGCTAGCAGGGGGTCCTCTGAAAAGCTCTCGAAATTGCGACCTCCAAGTGGATGTCTGTGGTTGCACATGGTTGGACCTAGCCTACAGACACAGGATCAGAATTGCTAGGCAAGGAGCCCTTCTGAACTTACAAAACTCGAGCTCCTTTGGTCATTGCCTCTTCAGCTAATGCATTTCCTATCCGCCTCGACAATTTCAAATCCCAAGTTGAAGCAGTGCATACTGCAGCGGGAAAACAGGCTGCTCGTGTTCCTCCTGTGAAGGACTCTCCTCGAGCGCCATTTGGCCCGTCTGTCATCTAATGCAGGGTCAAAGATAGTCTTGCAAGTGAGGATGCAACAGGGCATACCTTGATAGCTGGAATACCTTTTGTAGGGATCGAGGCTGTTTTCCAAAAAGTCTCCCCGGCCAAAAGAGAGACCTAGATAATGATCAGCTGCCTTCTACACACTCGGTAGGCGGTTGGCTTCGATACCTTCTCTTCCAGAGTCAGAGACTGCAATATATGTTCAATGTTCGGAGCCATCTTGTGACAAAATCTGGTATAAAGTTAGTATAAAATACTTAGTGAAGACAATCTTTGGCTGGATGTAGCTGGTCTCAATGGAAATTACCAACGCAGGCGCGGAAATTGATGATAGGTTTACGTATCTCTAGCCAGTTTCATTGCGAAGAGCGTATTTCCTACCTTAAAAGTTCAGAACCTCCTTCTTGTTCACGTGCATCACTGGTATGCCTAGACCCGACTAGATAGCTACCGCGACCCTAAGTTGTTTTCTCCCCCCTTCTCCCCTGAGTGGAGCGTCCCACCACCACCCCGACGTCATGAATATCAATCTCAGCCTGCCGAGGAGCAGCCGAAAGCGGACTAACTAACTACACTATTTACTCCGTCAAATCATAGGCGAATTTGACCGACTACCGAAGACTGCCGACCACACTGTCACAACCCCTCCCTTCCAGAACCACAAATCTTTCGTAAGTCGTTAAAGTTACAGGCGTCCATTGACCCTTCTAATGGTTACAGATGATAAGTAGGTCCAGAATTGGATGCCCAAATCAAAGCTCCCAATTTGTACGCAATGCCGGGCTCGCAAGGTCAAATGCGACAGGCGCCGCAGCGCATTTGGCTGTAGCAACTGTGAGCGTCTACGATTCCCTTGCAGTTTTAGAACGCATCCTGGACTCTCCGGAGGCCCATCTACTCAGGAGTCCTCCACATTCCCGGAGCGACGCAGAGGCGCACTAGCATGTGTCCAATGCCGTAGCAAAAAGACCAAATGTCCTGGCGACGGCCCTCCTTGCTCAAGCTGCCAACGCAGAGCGAAGGCGTGCTTTTACCCAGCCCCCAAAAGGCCTCTGCGTCCAGTAGAATCTACTCAGACTGTATCAAATTTTTTCGAACCGTCCCCACAGGCTATCGATGCTCACCGGATTTCTGATTGTACATCAAATGAAGGGTGCGACCCTGGTTATGATCAGGACGAATCATGTTGCTAACACAAATATAGGTCACCACCTACTCCAGGTGAAGTACATCGCTTGCTAGAGGACTATTTCTACCACTTATATCCCATTATTTGGTTCTCATTTCTTGATCGCGAATCCACCCTTCGAAAAGGTGCAGATGGGACATTGGATGAATGTCTTCAATTGGCAATATGCTCGGCAAGCGCCACACTCCTTGGGAGCGATACCTTTGCGCCGAAATATTCATTCTGGGCGCGAAAGGCACAAGAAATCATCCTCTCTCAAATTGCAGAGCTCAGTATCTCTCGTTTGCAGGCTCTGCTTCTTCTCATACGACGCGCGATCCATGTAGGCGATTTTCGAGTTGGCTTCATGCTTATCGCACTGGCGACGCGATCTGCATTTGCACTGCGCCTAAACTACGAAAGGCATGAACTACCTCTCATGGCACAAGAGATACGACGCAGACTGATGTGGTCTCTTCGAGCTACCGAGCAACTCTTTGCATCCAGTATGCGGGAATTTGATACATGCCCAACCGAAGCCATTTACTTGCGATTTCCGAGGTCCGATGATGCCCTAGTCCAATCGACTCCAGGGTCTTCCCCCAGAAGACTCGACTTATTTGGTGCATATATAAAGTCGCTTTCCTTGAGAAGTAGTGCCATGAGGTGAATCATCTAACGCGGTTCGTTTTCGTAATACTTATAAGCTCTAGGCTCTTGCGCAAAGTTTCATCGAACGAAATAGAATCGTGGGAGCTAGTCGAGAGCGTCTACGCCGTAGAATCCAACCTCGATCGTTTGGTCAGCGACCTCAGAGAGGATCTGAAGTACTCGGTAGACAACCTTCGTGCCTCATATGCACCGGCTCAATTCGTTGCGGTGCACCTCTCGCTCAATCAAGCATATTGTGACTTGTGTAGGCTGTTCCTTCGAGGCTATCGGGATGCCGCGTCAGATTCGACACTGGAAGCTATACACCCAGACACAGTGCGCAGCATAGGGCGCAAGTGTGTTAAATATGCTCTCCTAAACGCTATAGTTACGGAACATGTCTCCTTCCATTGCCCAGACTTGCGTCTACTCGAATTCAACCCCTCGATCTGCATCTATCATACCGCATGTGTACTTCTTTTTGCTTCCACCCAGGACTACCTACAAGATCTAATTACCCCAGCGGCAGCGGTTGAAAAGTTGGTGTCGTGTTGTGCTATGATGACGCGCTTCTTTGGCCAGGCGAAGCTCGTTGATCCTATCAAAACGGAGCTGGCTAATATCCTCACTTGTTTTAAGGAAACGCAGCAAGTGAGTAAGCCTGGAGCTTGGAACTCCCCCTCCGAACACCGAGAACCCGCACTCTCCGAGAAAGGAAGGAATCGACTCGCAATACACAGCCTACTTCGGCGGGCGGAGTTTACTGATGGCGATGAAGAAGGGTCTGGTACAGGAGACAACCCTCCACCGGCTCACCAAGTGAGTAGTTCAACGGCACTGCGAGCAGTACGGCAGGAAGATAGGGATGTTTACAGCCCACAGCAAGATAGAATGTCCCCGGGAATAGACAGCCCCGGGATAATGACCGCAGGACAGAGCCCCGAGAATCAAATCGACTGGCAGCCCGGAATGAAATTTTCTTTCAATCCATGGATGGGCTGGGAGGATGAGCAGGATCCGCATTCCTGGTTTCTATCGCCCGAAGGCAACTACTTCTGAGTTCAAGAGCACAAATTAGAGATTACTTAGGCTGATAATAATCTGAAATGTATTTGGCTGGTCTCTGAGGCTGGCCCAAATATTTGCTGAGAGAGATTCCACTATAATTGTTGCAAAGTCTGCCCGATTCCAGTTTTCTAATGGGGATTACTCGTGATCCATCGGTCAAAAAGATGAATCTGGGCACACTCGTCGAATCATGGCGTTCACCGACTGCCGTAGCGTAAGGAAGATAGCGCGGTTATGCAGATGCAGTTTAGGGAATGAAGTGGGATAGTGGGACAAGGAATCTTGTGTCCGACTACCGAATTTGGCTCTCCGACTTCCGTGCAATTCATCGCGTCCTCAGAAGATTATTCTCCACCCACTTGTGTATTCACTTTCCTGTTGTTCTTTGAAGTGCACCAAAAAACACCCTCACAAGCGCTCAAGCGTCATTACTTTTACCTTTCCTTTGGCCCAGACAATTGCACATTGATAAATCATCCGTGACTCCAGAACCGGCCATATTCATAATGCGCCGGCCAAATATTGTTTTCATCATGGCGGATGACCATGCATCTAAATCGATTAGTTGTTACGGTGCAGGAATCAACAACACGCCTAATCTGGATCGCCTGGCCACTGAAGGAATGAGATTCAATCACTGCTATGTAACCAATTCAATCTGTACCCCATCAAGGGCAGCTATAGTTACTGGTACACATAACCATGTCAATGGAGTCATGACCCTCAACAGCAAGATCAACAAGCATATGCCTAATGTGGCGAAACATCTAAGAACTGGCGGCTACCAAACTGCCATGGTAGGAAAGTGGCATTTAGGTGAAGGTGAACTCCATGAGCCTACTGGGTTTGACTATTGGTCAGTTCTACCCGGGCAAGGTGAATACTTTGATCCAGAGTTTATTGGACCATCTGGGTCTGAAGTAGAGGAAGGGTATGCGACCGATATTATCACCGACAAATGTATCAATTGGATGGAAGGTCGCGACACAAATAAACCATTCTTCCTCATGTGCCATCATAAAGCTCCTCATCGATCCTGGGAATGTAATGAGAAACACAAACATCTTTACAAAGACCCAGTCAAGCTCCCAGATACATTCACCGACGACTACAAAAATAGGGCGCGGTCTGCAAAAGTGGCGAAGATGAGGGTCGCAGACGATTTGACCTACATGGACCTTGGCCTAGCCCAGCCAGATGGTGGCCGCCGCAATGTCGGCGTGAAGATGATCCAACGGTGGAACTGGCATGATAGAAAGGTCATCGTGCCTAAAGATGAAGATATTCCAAACTTGAAATTGATTGACAAGGACGACGGCACAATCTTCACATTCAAGAACAAGACCGAACTAGACGAGTTCAAGTTTCAGCGGTATATGCAACGATATCTCCGAACCATCCAGAGCGTCGACGATAATGTCGGTCGGCTTCTCGACTGGCTTGATATCTCTGGGCTAGCTGAGGATACGATTGTCATTTACACTTCTGATCAAGGTTTCTTTCTTGGTGAACATGGTTGGTTCGACAAGCGATTCATGTACGAGGAAAGCTTTCAAATGCCGTTTCTCATCCGCTATCCGCGAGAGATCGCACCAGGATCAATTTGCAACGACATTATTTCCAATGTGGACTTTGCACCGACCTGGCTCGACTATGCTGGATTAAGGAAACCTACGTACATGCAGGGAATAAGCTTTCGATCGCTCCTAAAAGGAACTACGCCAGAGGATTGGCAACAGGTCGCCTATCACAGGTATTGGATGCATCGCGATATCATCCATGAAGCATACGCACATTATGGTGTTCGGGATCAGCGATACAAGTTAATCTTCTGGTACAACGAAGACTTCAAACTGGAAGGCACGCGACCGGGAGGCGAGGAAAAGGAGTGGGAACTGTTCGATTGCCATGAAGATCCACTGGAGCTGTTCAACTGCTATGCTGATCCTAAGTACGCTTCGGTTGTCAAGAAAATGACGCTTTTGCTGGAATCGAAGATGAGGGAGATAGGCGATGAACCGGTACACACGCCTCTTTTATCTGAGTATTAGTGTAATGTGATTGTATCTAAGTGCTATACCATGTACTATCTCGGCGAAGTATATATAGATTAGGGGTGTTGAGTTATAAGAATCGAATGTCAGCTGGTCACTTCTTTATCTCTGTAAATGGAAAAGTGCCTTATCGTAGAGCACAAAATGGGAAAGATGAATGGACTTCAGTGCGATACTTCCGGTTTTCTTGTCATTGAGATGCACTGTCAGGCCATAGTGCGAGTCGTCATTGGGACAATAGTGATTCACTAGCATGTGTCGAAACCCATCACAGCCGTGGTGAAGTGCCGCTCGGATCAGTGCTCACGAACACAATTTCATTGATAGCCCATACGATGAAGTAGTCGAAAAGTCATGAAGCACATATGCGATTGATTAGAATTGAATAGTTTCGGCGTAAGCAGCTTTATTCCAAGTCTATCTGATTTGAAAGTGAATCTTCCTGCTACTCGTCTTGAGGGTAGATAAGACCACTCTTTGCTCGGATATCGTCCATCAGTCGTAACATCCTCAGAGTTTCTCCCAACGGCATTATAGAATTCTCCTTTCGGCCAGCCGCAATATCCCTCGCTACAGCGTCAGCTTCGTAGATGAAACCTGAACAACTAGGAGGTGCATCGAACACATGCTCTTCTTGCGGCGTCTCATCCTCGTTGTTCATTGTGTAGGAGCCCCGCTTCACCCGATAACCTCTTGGAAGACTACCTCCCTTACCAAAGATAGTAATCGTTCCATCTGAACCTTCGATGCGGGCAAAATCGTGACTTGATTTATATCGCTGTGTCGATGTGCAGATTGCGGTCCTGCTGGTAGGAGGGTTCCCAATCGTATTCATTGGATATTGTAGAATAATTACGTCCGATTCATCGATGCCATCGACGAGATTCAATGTCGATGTGACTCTTGCTTGCGGGTGATCCTCTCCAACTTTTCCTTCGCCTAGGATCAAACACGCGTAAGTAAGCGCATAGACACCAATGTTGAGTAAAGCTCCTGCGCCAAGTGATTTATCTTTGAGCCGAGAGGTGGCTGGTAATGTTTCGGGTGGTCGATTTGTTCCAAAATCAACGAATAATCGGTGGATATCTCCTATCGACTTTTTGACATGTATCTCTTCGTGTAGCGCTTGGATTATTGGGAAGAACCTCGTCCAAAGAGCTGTAGAATCAAACGGTTAGCTAGCGTAGAATAAACAGTCGTGGACTAAAATTGATCTGATAGCAAGTGATGTAGGTTGGTAATTGGTGCATACCTTCCATAACGAAGACATTGTTGGCTTTAGCACATTCCACAACTTCCAAGGCCTCTTTCTCATTGATAGTGAATGGCTTTTCGCAAAGTACATGCTTTCCAGCCCGAATAGCTTTCAAACAATTGTCTTTGTGTAAGGAGTGGGGAGTTCCAACGTAAACAATATCCACATTAGGGCTGTCATATACAGATTGGTAGTTGTCAAAGACTTCCGGGCGAGTGTCTTGTGG
The DNA here is from genome assembly GCA_001007845.1 of Nigrograna mackinnonii. NCBI lineage: Eukaryota > Fungi > Ascomycota > Dothideomycetes > Pleosporales > Nigrogranaceae > Nigrograna > Nigrograna mackinnonii. The sequence goes on from JGVQ01000149.1 coordinate 138,059, forward strand.
ATCATGCCATAACTTTTCTACAAATTGACTTCCTTTTTCGATCGACGAAGATCCGATTGCAGAAATGATATGCTTTGCCTCTGGGTTCTGCTGTTTGACCAGGAGATCGGTGACGAACATGGTCGAAATCCATCCAGTACCTGGAATTTACAGATTCATACATCAGTGCTGCCATAAAGCCGGCTTCTTTTAGGCAGCTCACCTAGGATGCCCCACCTTAGAGTAGGCATATCAGAGTTGGATTTCGCCATTCTGTCGAGTACTGTTGTGTAAAAGCCCGGCTGGAACAACTCACGATTGTTCAATAGAAATACTTCCTTGAGGCATTCTTTCAAGGTAGTTCAACAAGTTACTGAAGTGAAAATCGAGCGTATGGGAGCCTCGGCTGGTTGGACCAATCGAAGGCATTACCGACATCCGAAGTATGATCCAAACATAGAGAACGTCCCTGAAAAATACATCTTTTAGAAAACATATTGTAAACGCAATTTACCGTAAAGATAAGTCGCGTTCCAAATTAGCACAATAAGAATAGATACAGTAGAAAGGTTGTAGGACAGCGGACCGAGTTTCTCTGCACGTAATATTTTCTTTGAGAGAAACTCGTAACTATCCCACCAAAACATCCCAAGAATTTACTGAAGAAGATGAAAGCTCAGCCGGCTGCATTTTTTACAACATAGGCGGCCAATGTAGAAACAGTAGATCAGTCATATAAGAACCAGAGACAATGGGGGGTGGGGTTACTAGAAGCAAGCGCGCTCCAACCAGCAGCATGGCCGACTACCGACCTGATTCTCTTCTCACGCGCCAGGTCATTTAGGGAAGAGCATTTATAGCTACCAAGCTTTGATCGGACTAGAAGTACCTTTCTCCAGTCACCCAATCTAGCAAGAATTTCGTCTGCCTTTGAGGTCACTCATTCACACATGACGCTAGCCCCACGTACCTACATTCATACAACAGTCTTTGAGTACGTCGAAAAGCTCATTTCGAGTATCCAATTCCTTCAAATTTGACTAAATTCCACCCTCCAGCACGTAACTTTGCCAAGTCACTTCCATAATGGCGTCGGACTCCCAAAGACCCGAACAAAACAAAGTGGTACGAGTGGGACTAATTGGATGCGGAGAGGTTGCCCAAGTAATCCACATTCCCACGCTTTGTTACCTCTCAGAAAAGTTCAGCATAACTTACCTGTGCGATGTTTCAGTTCAGTCTTTGGAGTTTTGCAAAACACGTATTACCGGTGTCGCACCCGCAGCTACGACTGATCCTTTAGAGCTCTGTTCGTCGTCTGAAGTTGACGTTGTCTTTGTGCTAAACAGCGATGAGTACCACGCTGATCATGCCATTCTTGCATTGCAGCACGATAAATATGTGCTAGTGGAAAAACCACTAGCATTAAATCTACGGGACATAACAAGGCTCAAAGAGGCCGAAAATGCTTCGAAGGGCAAATTGATGGTAGGCTACATGAGACGGTATGCAGCAGCATTCAATGAAGGCCTCAAAGAGATAGGAGGTATAGACAAGATTCTTTATGCACGAGTACGAGGTGGGTTAGTCTTCCAAAATGTGTTCATTGCAATGTGCTTACATGGTTTTCAGACTTTGTATGTCAACCAAACCCCTTTCCCAGTCAATCGGGAACATTTCCAAAGAGATTTACCGATTTCACTCCCTCTGATAGTGAGGAAAAGACTCGGCGAGCTTCTGAGCTTGTGAAGCAAGCCCTCGATGCCGAGTGTGCAGTCCCTCTGAACCCAACAACCCAAAGATTGTGGCGGATACTCAATGGACTAGGATCGCATGATCTCTCCGTAATGAGGGAGGTCCTTGGTATGCCTACAAAGGTCCTAGGCGCCCATTTGAGTGTTCCATATTGGAGGTACGTTTAACATCTTCGATTTGTGGTTCAGAACTGAGTGACTGTTGGCTAGTGTTCTCTTTAAATATCCCGGATTTGCAGTGAGCTATGAATCGGGAGTTGATTCTATCCCACGTGTCGATGCCCATATCGAAATTCATGGACAAAATAAGGTGGTCAGGATCCAGTACGATACACCTTACATCAAAGGGTTGCCAATCACAATACACATTAGCGAAAACGACAATGGATCATTCCGCGAGTCTACAATCCGCAAGACTTATTTGGACTCTTATACTCTCGAACTACAAGAGCTGTATCATTGGATTGTCGACGGCACGCCGGTGAAGACTACCGTTGACGATGCAGAAAAGGATATCGAGATATTCCAGATGATTATGCGGGCTGGTGCAGTTGAAAACTAGTTGTATGACAGACTGAAATAACGAATCATAGTGAAGGATACAGCAAGTTACCACTTTATTAGATATCTTGTTTTTATTACAAACCATCTCCTGAGTTCGGGCCAAGTCACTATAAGGAGCTATTGGTACTACTACCTGTTGAAAACAAATTGAACCATTATGATTGATGTGTTATAAGATACCATGTCATGAGATGATTGGATGTATTTTGAAACGTATTTCAGTGCAATTATTATCAACTCAGTCTCGAACTCCGTAGAAGCGGGAGAGCAGAGTCATAAGTCGCTCTCTGACTGTCTAAATTTATGAGACTATTCTCCATAGAAGTTTACTACGTGGATTGTTTACACTTTTTACATGTGTGCATCCTCCGACTCTGCGAGCAATCTATTCAATGAATAGACTTTCGAACCATAGAATAAGAAGGAACATTTTGCATACTAGACACACGGCTGATGCACGGAGGAAAAGGAGTCATCACATGTGCCGGGTCCTAGGTGTCTAGAAACAAGGCGGGGACGATGTTGTAGAGGTACTCGTGATTCTTTTAGAATAAGCGTTGTTCCGCATGAGCTCGTTCACGGCACAGGCGGCCGTCCCACATCACTACAGACCGAATATTCTGGGCCTTGAGATGCCGATGAATTCTAAACAGAATCCAGGGATCGATCTTGGTTAACTCGCGGGCGATCCAGACTTAAACTGAGTTAGCATTGAGTCGGTAGTCGGGTTCGGGTGTCGGGATACATCATTATTGGACTTTTGGGTGGAGAATCTCCTCCACGGCTTCATCGATGGCAAGTCTGGGGTTGGCTTGTGACGACTAACCAGTTTACCCCAGACTATTTTGCTGTCGCAATTACAGGGAAGTATTAGGTGGTGGCATGGAGTCGGCAATGTGGTGACAAATTCGATATAAAAGTTGTGTTCCAACCCCCTTGAACAACCATGCTACTCAGGACAAACTCCGCCTAATCGAAAAAATACATCCTCGCACCATTCCTTTATCAAGTGCAAACCTTCGAATTACATTAATTAAAGGTGTGCGATGGCTACCTCAAACGACGACCGCACCCATAAATCCCTCGACTACGACGAAAAAAAGCTATCCGAAGTGATCGAGAATGAGGACATCGTCGCGCAGGGCACAAAGGCTGAAACAACGCTTACATTATGGAAGGCGTTCAAGTACTATCGAAAGGCAGTGCTGTGGTCGCTGTTGATTTCCATGGCCACGATCATGGAATCGTACGACATACAAATCATCAAGGCCTTCTACGCCTTCCCACAATTTCAAAAGCGATATGGTGAACAGCTGCCCAATGGGAAGTACTCTATTCCCGCAAAGTGGCAGCTGGGTCTCAGTCTGGCAGCTCAGATTGGCTTAATTGGTGGTGCCTTTCTTAATGGAACGCTTGCAGACAAGTATGGTCCAAGAAAGGTCATGATGGTGGCTTTCCTGTCGTTGACTGGAACTATTTTCTTGACATTCTTTGCACCAAATATCGAGGTCTTGTTTGTAGGAGAGCTTCTTTGGTATGTTTCTGGAAATCAACTAGCTTCCCCTGACCATCGTCCTACACTTTCTGTTACTGACGAAAAATTTCATGTGTAGCTCCATCCCCTGGGGAATATTCGCCGTGAGCACACCCGCATACGCAGCCGAAATTTGTCCTTTGGCGCTTCGAAGCTATCTTACCACTTATGTCAATCTTTGCTGGGTCATCGGCCGGCTCTTGGCTACGGGTGTTATGACGAGTCTTATAGACAACCCTACCCAATGGTCATACAGAATTCCCTTTGCCTTACAGTGGATATGGCCAGTCCCGCTCTTCTTCGCTACCTGGTTTGCGCCAGAATCTCCCTGGTGGTTGGTTCGCAAGGGGCGCCTAGAAGAAGCGGAGGCCAGTCTAAAGCGAATCGTAACCGCGCCGGAGGAGGAGGTGAATGTTCAACAAACGGTGGCCATGATGAAGCACACTGTGCAAGTCGAGAAGGAGTTGAATGTCGGTGGAACCTGGATAGACTGTTTCAAAGGAAGCAACTTGCGTCGAACCGAGGTCGCTGTCATTGCCTGGGGATGCCAGATTCTCCCTGGCTGGGCTATCCAGAATTATATGACATACTTTTTCACCTTAGCCGGTCTTTCTGTGGATGATTCATTCAAGCTCTCCCTAGGTTGGTAGCCGAGATATGGTCTTACATATGCCTCTCTAACACGGCTCAGGAACCTTCAGTATCGCATTTGTTGGCACAGTGCTGTGCTGGGGTCTACAGTCCCGAATGGGGCGTCGGCCTATCTACATGTTCGGATTAGTCGCCATGCTACCTTTGATGTCTCTTGTTGGATTTCTTGCCATTCCGATCTCTACTGCGGCTATTAGGTGGTCACAGTCGGCTCTGCTGCTGACATGGTTCTTCTGCTATGGTAAGCCTACTCGAGTCATGTCTTCCTCTTCCGCCGGAAGAACAATTCGAGCTGATCGAATATCTAGGATTGACTATTGGTCCGATCCCCTTCGCTATTGCTTCTGAAATTGGCGCGGCCACTCTACGTGTCAAAACGATCGCTCTCGCTCGCACTATGTACTACGTCCTCTCCATTCTGAACATCATAGTCGCGCCATACATGCTGAATCCGGCTGAGGCAAACTTAAAGGGGAAGGCTGCTTTCCCAGCATTTGGATTCACGGTCCTCCTGCTCATATGGACTTATTTTAGACTACCTGAGACCAAGGGAATGACTCCAGAGACCCTTGATCGTTTGTTCCATAACAATGTCTCCGCTCGAAAGTTTAAGGAGGAATCGAAAAAGTTCCAGTAGATGGGCTTATATCAACACGAAGAGCTACATGGGTACGATGTAGTGAAATGGTCATGTAACATGTGGATATAGCAAAACTAGAAAGGGCAATCAATATGTAAGGAGGTATCCTGAACCTCACCGCACATCTCGTGTAGGTAGGATTGTTTAATTTAATTGCACCGATCTGCTATCTTACATGGTTCTCACATGTCAAGTCATCCTTGATCACTCCACCTCCCTTCTACCACGATATCAACATTAAGCGTGTAATAGAAATCACACATGCCTACAGAAGCCCACGAATTTAAGATCACCCCCTACCCCGCTGCCTAGCTCAGATAAAAGCAATATAAATAACCACATATCCACCACTGAAACCAAAATGAATAACTCTATCTTCTCTCATCACGTCAATATATTCTCAGCACTCGATATATATGTATTGGAGCCTACCGCTTACTACATTCTGCAATCGGAATTTGGATTTAAGATTGTAAAATTGTTCGTACGGTCCTGTCATTCCACTCAACTCTTACTTCGCCATAGTGATGCATATAGTCCATTCCTTTGTAAGAGCATTCTTCTTTACTGGAGGTAACTAAAGCTAAAATTTTCTCCAGGCTTAACTTCGCACTGTAGCTACAGATCATGATGCATAAAGTTTCTCCCAGGTATATTACCTGTTAGAACGATGAACTTCATCTCCAAATCCTATGTTATATCTTGCAAGTATCTTGCAGATATGAAAGTCCTCTACATAGTCCTTTGCTCTTGAATAGTCAAACCAGTCTGTTTCACTTCCGTTTTGCCAAACCACGGACAAGCAATTCCCCACCGCCCCCACCCTCACCACCAACTTCAACTTTCCAACCTCCCTTGACAAGTGCTCTGACGACTGCAGGCCCAATCTTGCCCTTACCACCTTCACTATGCCGCCCCAGACCAGTGATGATTCTATAACCCGCGCCAATCCCTCGTCCGCCACCCGGTATCCGCGCTTCGCCTAGGCCCTCCCACCACGCAGCGACTCTCTCGTTTGCGATTCTCACGGCGTCTGCCACAGGAACGCCGTGTAGGTCTAGCATTGTTGATGTGGATTGTGAGGCTACAAGAGCGTCCGCATCAGCGGCCGAGAGGGCGTGGATGTGGGCTGACATATCGCGGCCTACTTGCGCGTAGTAGGCTGCTGCTGCTTTCATCAAGGGTTGGGATTTGCCCTTGCGGAATGTGGTACTGGCTTGGGAGAAGGCTTGTGCGCGGGAGACTGAAAGAGAGCTTCTTGTTGGGGGTGCCAGGGTCGGTGCAAGTGTCGGTAGAGCGGCTTCTGAATCAGCTGTATTGTCGGATAGGTCCACTGGCGCGTATTGAGGCAAGATTCTGGCATTTCCACCAGGTGAAGAAATCGGCATTGTGGTATCAGATGAGTGCGTTATAAGCGCTTTAGCTAGTTCGTGTGCATTTGCAGTGGAGGGAGAGGAGAGTCGGACCAGTGCGAGTGCTGAGTCGAGATCCAAATTCGGGAAATCAGATGTCAATTCGATGGCGTGTTGGACGACGTCTGCCTCTGGTTCTTTCGAAAATTTCTTGTTTGCTGACACATCCTTTTCGATCAATGCTACTATTGTGGATGATAGAGAAGCGCCACTACTATGATACAACGACGACACTAGTTTCGTTGTTAGGCCCGTCCTTGTGGTAATGAAATCAATATCGCGATTCCCTTCTGCCCACTTATTAGGGGGAGGAATTGGGGAAAGGTCACCGTCTGAACCAGATACTGGGCTAATAGTATAGAGAGGTGTCCTTTTTTGCTTCTTTTTCGACTTTCCCTTCTTCCCGCGGTGGGGCACATGGTATTCCTCGGAGAATGCATCGATACCCTTTGCTACGGAGATCTCTTTACTTGGATTAGATCCGGAATCTTCAAAATACACGTGGTTCAACAGTTCATCTGTTGCTTTGCTGAAGTCATTGTTGCATTTCTTCAGCGTATACGTGACAAAGTCGAATCGTAACGTCGGAAATGTCTCTGCCAGTAATAGCTCTTTCGTAGGTGTATCATACTGTTCGGCTTCTTTCATGTATCCTCCGTCTGTGGAGCTCTCAGACTCCGATCCAGACCTCTCGCCTGAACTCAGCGTTGACACGTCATGCGACAGGCCTGTGGATTCAGTAGCTGCAGTTTGCGACGCCCATTCATCCGCAACGTTCTCCGCCTCTTCAGAGCTAGACTTATTCGACTTCACACGAATGGCAATTCCGCTGCTTCCAGAGGGATCGAAATCTGTGGCCTGTTCTGCAAGCGCTGAGTCCTTGATTCCTTCCAGAAGCTCCCTTGCTGATTGTAGCGCACCCGGCTGTCCTGCAAAATCGGAATGGATTGCATAAATGAGCGTCGGATCTAGGGGAGGGCAAAACTCTTTCTAATTATAATTAGCACGCATCGATATGATCCAGAGACTATATACATGCCTCGAGATTCTGGAGATCTTCATCCATCTTTCACTTTGGAATGCTGACGTCTTAGTATTGTATAAGGCAGAAATAGTTGCATGCTCGGGGTATGAAAAGGATGAGAGGAAATGTTCTCCTGAAATGTGCGTATGTCGTGTTTATGTCGCGAGAAATCCATGCGATTACCTAGCGATTAGAGGGTTGTACAAGTCAAGCCCGTCGTGCTGAGTTGGGAAGTTGGTTGAATTAAGGTGGGACGAAAGCGGCCTCGGCACTATTTTCTCCGTGGCTTGGCATGATCCTGACTGTGGTTGTGGTGACCTGCGGCAATCGACATTATTTCTATGGTCTTTGTGCTCTCTTAAACGAAATCGTGGGTTCATTGGTCCCCCTTTTCAGTAACATCATTCATTTTCCGACAATGGTGATGTCATTATACTCAGTCATTGAATTTCGCTAGTCCTCGTCACAGATCGCGTTCTTATCATTAATCGATGATGTCTGGCCTGTCATTCATTATAGAACTACTACGTAACTAAATGACTAGGTCCTCAACGGTTCTGCAATTACACTATTCCATGACGCCCTCGGGTGAATCCTAGCCCACCCAACCCTATGCATCATCGTTCTGTAAGACTGAAAGCGGTGGTGTAGAGGGAAAGCACTCCGAAATCCATGCTCGTCCTGGGATAATCATGCACCGAAAAAGCATGTCGTCGATAACAAACACCCAAATGCAATGTAGGAGTAGCAGTTGTAATCCCGCCCTAAACTCCCGCCATGATTGTCGTCAGAGGCCAATCTTCTCCATGCGCTGCATTTTAAACCTGGCCGTGGTGGTCATATAATCATTTTAAGAAAGGTGGAAAGCACCCTGGCCTTCCTGAATTGCAACATTCAGTTTCTCTCGAAGAACATCTGTACTGCTGTAATCTGGCAATTTGAGATAATTAACACAAGTCATGACGCTGGGAAGGTAGTCGTCGGACGTGTATGGTGGCTCGCTGGGTTTGCAGACCACGGTGAACATGGGAGTGAGACTCTTGAAGCCTATCATGTATTAGTATTGTTCGTGTGTTAAGAGCATACTGATCCATACCGCCGATAGGTAGCTTCGGACTACCAGTGATGAATTGGAGGAAATCGCGTCGTTGTGTAGCCGACATCTCACTCATGGTTTGCAACAAATTGCGGACGCTCTTGCTGTCTAAATTGTACCCATGATCTGCCTTGATAGAATCCATGAGAGCTATATGTGTGTTAACGTTTGAGGTGTGAACAAGAGGCGAGCTGAACACTTACTTTCGAGAGACCAATCCTCCTCTACCCTTCCAAATAGCATCACAAGTTCGTCCGGGGTGAAGGCCCTCAAAGCTGAATAAGGAAATACTAATGAGAACCCAGCGCGGAAGGCATCTACTTGGCGCTGCACTCCCGAACCAAGTGTAAATTCTAGAACTTTCTCGACATAAGTGTCAACATTGTCAATGGTGACAGACTTGTCAGATCCTTTTTCGATCAATTCGATTGAATAACCAGGAAGTGTAAAGTCTAGGCTTAAGTCCTCGATTCGCGCACCATCAATCTGAATATCCTGGATCAATTGAACCTTTTGTGCTGCCGTGAGAGAGCCATCTTCATCGATATGTTTCTTGGCGTCTGCAAATCGTTTGAGAATCTTCAGAGACCTCGCGAGGTCGTGGTCTACCGATTTAATAGACCCAAGGGATGGAGTGACTGCAGCTGTTCCGTCCCCGATGCGGAAAAATGTTGGGTTGAAGGAAACGTCGATAATCCTCGAGTCAAGCATCGATCGAGCGACGAACTTCCCCAGCATCTTAAACAGATGCAGAACCTTCTTCCCATTTTCTGATTCAGCATGTTCGGCACTCATGGGGGCGGGAAACAGGCCACGTTTGCCGAAAGCATATTCGTCGTTGTCATTTGCTTCGTTTTCTCGCCAAAGTTTAAGTCGTTTCTTAGAAAACTCTTTCGAGACTGTGGAGTAGAATTCTAGAGTAGGGCCGAGTCCTGTACCCACCTCTTCAAAATACTCAACTTCCAGTACACTTGGCGAGGATCCATACAATTCCATAACTTTGACAGCAGATTCAAGTATGCGAGTTCTCGAGATGCGCACCTTCTGTCGCTGCAACCTCCCCAAGAATGGACGATCATCGCGATGGCGATCATGCCTAGAATCATTTGTTGACTGAGAATTCTGCCATCGGGTCATGGAGCGCGAATATCCGAACGACGTCGATTGGAGGAAGAGATGTCGGGTTTCAAAGGGGAACAAGAATGGGTATAGGCGGGCGAGATCTTCGCTCCAGCTAGGTAGACAACTGCTTGCCACAATCAATGGCTCTTCCAACTGTCGATTGAGCTTGGCGGTCAATTTTGTATTGACGAATTGCGAGGGCGGCTCAACATTCAGCTTGATTTGATCGCGGTTGTCTGAGAGCACATCATCCAAGTTGGAATTGAGACCATGAAGGATGCTTAGAAGCTGAAGGATTCCTGCCGTAACGGGATACTTCTCTAACGACAATGGCAGGCCAGAAACCCCGTGCTTGGTTGGGTCCGGGGGAGGAGTGAGAGAGCTAGATTCCGGTGGTGGAGGACCAGAAACGCGTTTGAACTTGATCGTATGGATGGCATTCCAAACCGTTCTATGTGAGACTTCGGGCGGCTGTGATTGGTTGAAGTGAACAGCGCGGTAGATAGTCGTCTCGTTCGAGATTGGTTGGTCATTCACGCTGAACTCGATGTGCCAGTCTTGGGGAATGGACTGTACAGCAGCAGCATAAGATAGAGCCCCTGCAGGGTTGCTGAGCGCTTGCTGCATGGCTGATCCACGGAGCAGCGCAGACAAGCGCTGAGTTGGATTTGATAATCGGTCCGCTGGAGGCGGCCTAGCGGAGGTTTGCCCTTGGACCGGTGTGGCGACTCTCGTGCCATCCTCTTTCCGAGCCGTGACTTTTCCTGTGGATGCCACTTCTACGCTCACAGCTGATGGATCTGGAGTTTCTTCGTCCATGTCATCTTCCAAATCATCTACGATGGCATCAAGGGCGCTGTTCTCGTCTAGTGATTCTTGGTCAGAGAGACGCTCTTCGTCAGCACATTCAATGGGTTCTTGATTACTCTCTGAGCGAGGAAGCGCCGGAGGTGGGGGAGGCGGGGGAGGCTGATGTCTACGACTGGAGCGGCGGGTCTTCTCCTGTGGAGTGGAGCTTGGGCCGGCTTGAGGCGTGGTGGGCGCACCTGGAGTCTTCGATTTCGAGCCCTTCCTGGACGCTGGGCGATTTGTCGTCTCGGTTGGGGTGTGAGGGGGTGGTACTGGCATCCGTCCTTCCGCAAGTGCAGCAGCGTAGGCAGCGATCGTGTCCCGGTTCTTGGTGCCCCGAGGTCTCTCAGCGATACTGATACGCGGGCGCAAATAGTCGTCTAGTGCCTTGAAAGTGGCAATGGCATGGATAGACACCATGATATTACGATATGCTTTGGGAATGCCCGAGTCCTCGTCCGCTACCAACTTGAGGCGCAACTGTTTTGCCAGCATCGAGGTAGCACTGCCTCGACTATCGTAGGAATGTTGATGCACGGTGATGACCTCAAAGTGCTCGGCCCTGCTAAGTAGATCCTGCAGCTTGCTAACTAGAACACTGAAAGGTGTAGCTGGAGATGCGCTCGTGGTAGTCTTGATTTTGCTGGAATTATTGGAGCTCATAAAGGCCTCGAGGAACAAAGATCGAGGATCAACGCCATTAGCTTGCGTGGGGGCTGAAAAAACTTCAAGTAATACTTCGACGATATTCGAAGTCATCAACTCATAGCTTGTGATACTTTCAAGCGCATCGCCTTCAAAGTACGCTGCCAGTCGAGTGAAGAGGGACATGCAATTTCCCGCACCTTGCTCGAGAATGCAGGATTTGATCTCTTTGGCAAGGGTCTTGAGATCTTCCATTATGGCAGACGCCTTATCTCGGACGGCTTTTGCGCTGTCCTTCTCGTGCACATCCATAAACTTCTTTGCGCGAAGAGTAATGAGGTTTTCGATGTTGGGAATTGGCGGAGGAACATAACGATCCGATCCTGACGACGAATCCGAGTCGTCATCATCGTCGTCATCGTCATCATGATTATCGCTATGGTCATTCTGATCTTCGCCGTGGTCGTCCTCATCCTCATCCTCATCGGAGCGCATATCTACCTCAACCTCTTCGGCCACATCGCGCTCAACGTCAGCGTCTGCCATGGAACTCGTACTTGCTCCCGAATCCGCGGCTGCTTCGACTTCTAGAGTTGGCTTCGAGTCTTTGGGCCTGGATTCGAGTACTTTGCATGGGCGGTTTGCCAGTTGAGAGATCTCGTTGATTACACCTTCACGATAGAATTGGTAGCGATATATGGGCTCGAGCCGCTTCAGTAAGAGCTCGGCAGCTTGCAATGCAAACGTCACCAAGGACGCATGGTCCTGTTGCGAGAAAATCGATGCAAGATATGACGCATATGGCACAGGCTGTAATGCTTCCTCTAAGATATCGATATCAAGGTTCGAAAGCATTTTAAGTTGTGCAGTCAAAACCTTTTGACGGACGCTGAGGTTGACAGTGCTGGAGTAAGCATCTGTGAGTGTTGGAAGCAAGATAACTGCAAACCGCTTGACCTCTTCTTTGCACCCCTCTAGAAGCTCTATCCGCTTCTCATTCGAGGATTTCTTGGTACGAGACAAGGGTGGACGCTCATCGCCCGGATAGCCAGCGTCGAATAAATCATCCAGATAATTGAGACCCTCCTTTGGAACGTCGGGGAGCAGTTCGCAAATTACATTGAGAGTTTCAAAAACTTGGTCTTTAGGCCGGTGGATGAGCGCTTGCATAATTACGACGCTGTCAATTTTCGTAGCGACGTCTTCTGTTCCGCTTGGCGGAGATACACCAGTCAGGATTTGATAGAGCGTGTCGACAACGTTCATCTGAAAGAGATCCGCAGAGAGCCTGGGGCTCGCCTTAGCCGTGTAGGCTAGAACCTGGAGAAACATGGTGTGGATATTGGCACCGATCAAATTTGTGGTTCCCGGCAAAAGTAATCTCAATATAGATCGCAGAAGCTCAGGGCTGACCAGCTCCTCCAACTTGCTCTCGTAATGCTTGAAGCTCTGCACGATCCTTGAGACACAAATGCAACCTTGCTCGACAACCTTTTGATCGTTGTTGTTCAAAATGTCCTTGAGGATGGGCATAACGTCTCTAACGGTGGGAAAGGATTCTTCGGGGATGTTGCGGCAGCAATTGGCGGCTGTCGTTACCGCAGTTCGTTGTGTACTCGTGGCGAAGAAGTCAAGGAAGGTAAGACAGGCTGTTAAACCACCCTCTCGAACAATGGACGCCGGAAACTCGACCGATATTTTCTCCAATGTGCTTAAGCATTGCTCGGCCAAGTCGATGAAGCTAATTTCCAACAGCTTGGAGCAGAGGACCGGGACCGCGCCGCCATATACTACATTTGCCGTAGCTGCGGGCAAAGCTTCCATCAGGTTGGCAAGGCATCGGCATGCGAGAAGCATGATTTCCGGGTTGTCTTCACCGAAGTCGCCTGGCTGTAGGAGAGCGACCAGCTCTTTGACGTAGGCATCTGGAGAGAAGTTCCCTGCCAAGGTATCCTCCGTCGCCATGAGTAAAAGCTCTGACAACTCCTGTAGAGCAATCAATTGCAAAGAGGGGTCCTTCGATCTCAGCTGGTCCAGGATATTGCGAAGTCTAGTATGCTGGCCGCTGAGATGGCCGGTGAGTGCACGCAAGGCAGACATCGCTCCAGGACCACGGCCCAAGAAACCTCCGGGGAAGCCATCGTCATCGTCATCATCGTCCTCGTCATAACGACCAGGTGGGCCATCACCAGCGCTATCGTCACTCATATCTTGCCGGTCCTGGTCATCCCCAGGAAGATCTGCTTCGCCCGCGTCTTTTGTCTCTGGTGCATCGTCCATGGCTACATCTTCCTCGGCCTTTGTGATCGATCTTCTCGAACCGCGTCGTGAGGATGTTGGAGGATTCGATGGGGGGGCATCTGTCCCAAGATTAGTGCCGGAGGGCCTGAATGCGAGCGGCCGCGAATAATCACCTTGGCCACCACTCTTGCGGCCGTGCTTGCCTCGTCGGGACGAAGTAGAAGTTTGAGTCTGTGGTGCTTTCTCCTCTGAGGGTTCTGTTGATGGGCTGGAAACTTGTCAGCAAAAGACCATGGGCTTGAATTGGGGGAATAGATGATTACCCAGCCGCGGACATTGCCGACTTTGCTTTCCCCTTCTTCGAACGAGCCGAAGTTGGGGGAGGCGGAGGTTCTTGCGGCTCGGTCTTTGTCCGCTTTGCACGGCCGCCGCGAGCAGGCGTGGATTGGTTGGACTCTTGAGGCTGTTCTGGTGAGGGCTCCCTCGCAGCAACCTTTCGTTTGCGAGAGGTTGCGGGTGGGGGAGCTGAGGGAGCGGCGGGGGAATTGGGCTGGGCTGGATTGGCCGAACCCGCTGAACGTCTCGCAGCAGAGCGAGTGACTCTGGACGACATGAGAAATTGCCTTGCAAGTAAGACACCCGCGACCTGCAACCGCGACTGAGGAAGCTCCCGGAGGGTGGGGCTTGTGCAGCTGATTGGTGTTGAAGCAAAGCAGAGCAGAGCAGCAAGCGATGGCGGTAGATAGAGAGAGGAGCGGAGAGGGGACACGGCCGACGCAGTAGCGAAGGGTGTGTTTAGGTGTGTGTATGTGGTGTGGGTGGTGGTCGCGAGGTTTTTGGTCTGCAGGTGGCGAGGAGATGGTGGGGAAGTTACCTGGGAGGGTGAGAAGAGGATGAGGATGGGCCGTCACGAAAACCAGATGTCGGTCGACGTTGTTCCCTTTCCATTAAGAGCGCTGTAGCTACGCCATAGGCCGTGCAAGCGAGAGCGGTTCAGTTGTCGGCGCAAGGCGAGACGGGTGTGAAAGCGAGCGGGCCGGGCAGTGGGCAGTGAGGCGGCGTGTGTGAGAGAGCGTGTGCTGATTCTGTGAAGGCCGGTGTCGTGAATGTGGTGGTTGGCTTTGTGTGTGGCGTGGAAGGTGCAGTTGGGCAGGATGGTGATGGTGTTTGCGGACGCTGGCAGGATGTCGAGTTGGCGATGATAAAGATGGCGTTAGGCTGGGACCCGCTTATTTAGCGGATGTGTGTGTTAAGCATCTACAGGTCAAGGTCACAGCAAAGATGGTTCGGAACCGTCGAAAGGGTCGGTCAAGAAGGGGAAGGCTGTGGGTAGACGCAGTGACACAGCCAATTCTGATTCTTACATGATGGTGCAGTAGTCATATATATGCTGTGCTACAAGAATGGTTCATCCCGATAACTCGTTCACCTGTGTGCAGTGTGCRGTGTGCACCTATCCGCCCATCTACCTACCCTCGCCTCTGCCATCCTTTTCCGTGTGCCTGAGAATCCCATGGATCCGTAACAGGCGTTGCCAAGCCTGATCACGAAGCTTTCCCATAAATATCCTCCTACACCCTAGTCCCCGCCAGTTAATAATTCAATTCATCAACAGAGAAGCGATTCACGGGGACCCGGTACGCATAATGCCCATGACTATCAAACTCATATCGATCCATGCGTACAACGAATGCGGCTGAAAATTTAGTTACACAGAGCGGTTGCGAGGACATGCGACTATCTAATTACCAGACAGACAAGCCTTCCTCTCCGTTCAATGTGTGGATATGTCATGTGCGATGGCGGGTGAATGTTGACCGCTCGTGCAGAGTTGTAAATTGTGGAGCACATATGGCGAGCACTCGTGTGGTTTCTGCCATTCTCTCTGTCTCCACGCCAAAAAATGCCTCTTTAGGCTCGGAAAGGCTTTATGTCCTCATCGGCTTCTCCAGATTCGGCGTCTGACTCTCCCCATTTCACCATCCCGCGTGCCCCTCTCTTCTCTTCTCACTAACGTGATGACCAAGCCAAGTATGGTCGCCGCACCGACAACAAAGTGGACGAGAGTGAGTGAGCCTCGTCCGGGCATTTTTGGCACTACCCATCATCATTGGCGTTTGGCGTCTCCGTCTCGTCTACGTGCGGACCGAAAGCGGCCTCGTCCAATTCCCACCTGCAACCCCAAGGGCTCCAGGGCTGCAAAAGGTTCCACACGTGACCGGACCCTTTTCCCACAACGGCCGGGAAAAGCGTCGCTAGCAGGCAGTTGGACGCTCGTGGTTCGGAAAATCGGAGCAAGGCGACGAATGCTGAGGCAGCGCGAATTGTTTCATATGCAAGTGTGCGATACTCGCAGGCGGCACTTGGTCTCAGCATGCATGCCACTCTACCTCGAAGAGCGCTGTACATGGCGACGCCAGTCTTGGACCCGTCTAATACCCGCAGACCACAATACTAGCCCTCTATAGCGCGGCCGTAAGAAAGAATTCGCCCGTCTCGAACGCTCTCGTTAACTAAGGTGCTAAGGTAACTCTCCGCCCGGCAAACTGCTCAGCGATCAATAATCCCACTTTCAGAACCCCCCCTCCCGCCGCGTCAAAGGCAAACCCTAACCACGGCCTAAAACGTAGCGCACGCCTTTACAAATGTGCCCTCTCGCCCTCTCGCCTTCTCGCCCTCCCTTCCCTTTCTCTGTTCTCTCTACTCGTGTGCCATCCGCAGTGTTCCCGTTCCTCTCCCCCGGGACCTTCCACTACTCCCCATAAACCTTCCGCCTGAAGCCCTCTGTGCATCCGACCCTTTTCACTCTCGTGATTTTCATCCCACGTCTCCGGCTATCTTGACCTTACACTGCGCTGCACTGCACAGCGAAGCACAGCCCTACCCCGCCACGCAGCAATCACAACCGCTTCTGTACCCATAACCGTGGCTCTGGCCCAGACCAGACCAATCCCCCCGCGTCATCGTATATCCGCCTTAGTAACCGCCATTTATTTGACTCAACCCCGTCTGCCTGCGGGTTTCCGTTCGGTAACCACTCTCAGTAAGCCATTCGCCCATCAGCTGTTATAGTCGTACAAGGGCACCTTATTTACCTTCTTCAGTCCTCCTCCAGCGGCACAGCTCCATCTCGTCTCGCCACGCCTGCATCCACAGTAGGACTGGTGCCTGTTTAACAACCAACTCCTACCACCATACCCGAATACCCGGCCTCCCTCACACCTACTCGACATTGTCAACCATGACCCCCATAGTCAACCACGACCCTCTATCAGATGGTCAAGTCTCCCAGCCCATACTAAATACCAATCTCGAGTCCGCAGACATTATGACTCTGGACAACTATTCCTTTCCCACCGAGCGCCTCAAGAAGGTGCTCACAGACTCGAAGAAGAACCCGCTTGTGCTCGTTTCTTGCGGCTCCTTCTCACCTCCTACCAACCTGCACCTACGCATGTTCGAGGAAGCGGCCGATTACTGCGAGTTCGAGACCAATTTCGAAGTCGTAGGCGGATTCTTTAGCCCTGTCGGTGATGCCTATAAGAAGGCGGGATTGGCATCTGCCCATGATCGCATAAACATGACAAGGATTGCTGTCCGTGACAGTTCGACTTGGATTGGTGTTGATCCTTGGGAGCCATTGCACAAGGAGTATCTTCCTACTGTCAAGGTCCTTGACCACTTTGACTATGAGCTAAACGAGGTCATGGGAGGAATTGAGACCGCAGACGGAGAGAAGCGTCGGATCCACGTTGCACTACTTGCAGGTGCCGACCTTATTCAGACCATGAGCACGCCCGGTACGTTTAAGCGACATTCACCCATGAGCTTTATTCTTACATTTACAATCACAGGTCTCTGGGCGAGCGAAGATCTGACTAGGATCTTGGGCCATTACGGTGCCTTCATTCTTGAACGCAGCGGAACAGACATTGGTAGGAAAATTCCCTTCTGCGACTCCAAACTTATACAGACTGTCGCTAAAACCATCCAGATGATGCCTTGGTCAGCCTCCAACAGTACAGCGACAACATCCGAGTCATCCCGCAATTGATTCAAAATGACGTCTCATCTACCAAGATCCGTCTCTTCCGCAAGCGAGGCAAGAGCATCCGTTACTATATTCCGGACAAGGTCGTGGACTACATTTACGAACATGGACTCTACGCAGACGACGATAAGAAGCAGTCGGAGAAGGGCAAGGAGAAGGCCGCTAACGAGAGTGCTCCTTCTGGATCCGCTGCAATCACAGCGGCCTCCTAGTGAGAGAATCACACGGCTCAACACATGAACAATTCCTATTAGACATCAAGCCGTCGGGCTATGAGAAACGAACACCGCCACAGCCTCTTGAAGCCATCGTCCGACAAGGTTCCGCCAGTGTATGAACCACGGCCATCGTCAATTATCGGTTCTATGACTCCACAGCACATATGGGCGGCCATTTGCATGATTTCAATACAGGCGGTAATCGATTCAGTCATCGTCAAGAACGAGACTTAGAGGCTGGATCAGAAGCCTTCACTGGCAGTACTGCACAGAAGGCTGTTTTTATTCCAATGACATGATACCACAGATAATGCATCTCTAGTTTTCAATAAGAAAATTTTCCCTCCAAGCCCTGGCATGCAGGGCCGGAGATGACAACCTCGCCGCCAATACTCGTCACGTGATATGTGATGTCATTCACCGGTCCTTGCTGAGCACAAATCGCAGATCTTGGGTGGGTGCCAAATGAGATGCAGATTAGGTCTCTGTGCCATTTACACAAGCAGTTAGGTGATCTTATTGGCAAAGTCAATCATCGATTCTAGCCCATTGTGCATTTGTGTAGCTGCTCAACGCATATCCTCTATGCCAACTTCGAAGCAGGCTGCAGAAATTGGAGGCTCATATCCAGGCACAAAGCTACAACGCAATTTTTCATCTTGCCTCTCATGTTATTGAACAGTAATGGACCAAGCACTTACGAATTTGTGATACTGAATGCAAATGAGCAGCACCCCACGCCCACAATGTCAGGTCGCGCCAGTAGCAAACTCCCCAGCGTTGCGTGCCTACCCACACAAGGCTCACTTACCAGCAACCCAAATGCCACCCTTTACCCAAGCATAACCAAGAAACCGGTCTCAAATGCCTCACCAAGTTGTCTTGGTTCGGCAATAACTCCAAGCCAGTTTCAAAAGTTGGCAGATGCGTGCGCCACAACGTTGCCTATAGCAACCGCGCACGCACCGCCCAGCGCCTCGGATTTCTCGACAGGGCCCAACAGGCGCTGCAATGAGCAAATTGTGCATTAGAGATATACCCGGTTTGATTCTTTGCGATCGCTTTTGAAGTGACCTTTTCCCTTCGATTCTTTTTGAGTTGAGCGCTAGCGATTCGAGTTTTCCGTGGAATTATTTTTATTGTTTTGTCTTTTTTGGCTAAGAGTGACGTTGTTGGGTAGCCCTGCGAAAAGGAACCCGGTCCTCAGCTGCATACACAATACATTCCACACATACTCAACATTCCAGCAATCCCCGCATTCCAGACACAACGATGCCACGAGACGCCGACGACGAAGACTACGACCGCGACCGAGAGCGCAGACGGCGCGAGCGTCGCCAATCCCGCGGCGAAGACTACCATCGCGAGCGCGACCAGCGCAGACGGCGTGGGCACAGGGCTACTGATTCCCAGGGCGATTTGCTACCCAGGGCGTCGCCGCGAAAACAACGGCATAACAGCG
The DNA here is from genome assembly GCA_001007845.1 of Nigrograna mackinnonii. NCBI lineage: Eukaryota > Fungi > Ascomycota > Dothideomycetes > Pleosporales > Nigrogranaceae > Nigrograna > Nigrograna mackinnonii. Next base: position 157,301 of record JGVQ01000149.1, read on the forward strand.
AGTCTGAGTATGAGTCCCCGCGGCACAGGCGCAAGCGCGGGGAGAGTAGTACGCCATCTGGAGGGTCTGGGAGTCGGAGTAGGAATAGTGGTGCGCCATTGAGTTTAGACGCGCTTGCGAAACTAGATAAACAGAATCAGAAAAAGGCTGGCTGGGGAGGGTATGATTACGATGAAGAGTATTTGAGGGAGGTTAGGAGGAAGGAGGCTAGAATGGAGAAGGATAGGGTGAAGGATGAGCGGGAGGAGAAGAGGAAGGAGAGGGAGAAGGCTAAGAAGGAGGAGGAGGAGAAGAGGAGAGCGTATGAGAGTGATATTGCGGCTGAGGCTGAGGCGAAGAGGAGGAGAGAAGAGAGGAGGAAGGCGAAGGAGAGGGAGAGGAAGAGGGCGGTTACTGATGATGAGGGAGCTGGGTTGAAGAAGAGGGCTGTTTATACGGATACCGAGCGCGAAGATAGGCGGAGGAGGCATGAGGAGAAGTATACGCCTTCTGAACGTGAGGAGAGAAAAGAAAGGAGGAGAGAGGAAAAGCGGCATAGGACTGAGCAGAAGAAGAGGCGGGTGATTAGTGGCCCGCTAGCAGAAGAGGGTGGTATTGAAGACGATGAATATCAATACATGATGGAGAAGCGAGGGGGTGCTGGCAGTGTAAGGACTGAGTACACTGAAGAAGAGCTGGCGCGGAGGAAGAAGATCAAGCGAATACGTAAGGATTGATGCTGTTTCAATGACGCCAACATGCTAACGGGGTCATAGTGATTGGAGTTTTAGCCTTCCTCCTAGTACTCGCCATAGTCATTCCAGTAGCAGTCATGATGTCCAAGAAGAGCAATGGAGATGATTCTTCTTCAGGTGGTGGAGGGGGCGGCGGTGGTGGTAAACCGAGCAATAGCAATCTCGACGACATCTCCCAGGACGACATTCCGGACTCCGCTAAAGGCGGTATTCTAGATCCATTCTCATGGTACGATACTGAGGATTTCAACGTCACTTACACAGATAAAATGATCGGCGGGCTACCAATCATGGGTCTTTTCGACAAATACGACGATAGTGTTCGAGCCAACGATAAAGTGCCGAAGCTTTCTGACAAATTCGAATATGGTAAAATGCCTATTCGAGGTGTGAATGTCGGAGGCTGGCTAAACCTCGAGCCGTTCATCACACCATCTTTCTTTGAGAAGTACGGTAGACGAGATGGTATCATCGATGAGTACACGCTATGCTCTAAACTTGGTGCCACAAGATGCAAGGACATGCTCGAAGAACATTACTCTTCATTCGTTACTAAGCAAACATTCAAGGACATTCGCGAGGCTGGCTTCGATCACGTTCGAATACCATTTGGATACTGGATGGTCACAACTTACGAGGGCGATCCATATGTTAAGCAAGTTGCCTGGCGATATATGCTCCGCGGAATTGAGTACGCCCGCCAGAATGGTTTACGTGTAAATCTCGACTTACACGGCGCACCTGGCTCGCAAAATGGCTGGAATCACTCTGGCAGACAAGGTGTAATTGGCTGGCTCAATGGTACGGACGGTGATCTTAACGCTGATCGAACACTCGAAATTCATCACCAATTATCTACCTTCTTCTCCCAAAAGCGGTACAAAAATATTATCACAATGTACGGCATAGTCAACGAGCCCCGTATGGTCGAGCTTGATACCCAGCGAGTCCTATCTTGGACCCAGAAAGCCATCGAGCAAATACGAAAAGACAACATAACCGCGGTCCTCGTCTTCGGTGACGGCTTTCTAGGTCTCGACAACTGGCAAGGGCAACTTCAGACAGACGACAAACTCTTACTCGATGTGCACCAATACGTGATTTTCAACGTCGACCAGATATCCCTCAAACATACAGATAAACTCAATTTCGCATGCCGTGGCTGGACCGCCCAGTCGCGGCGCTCCATGGACAAGAAAACAGGCTTCGGGCCAACAATGTGCGGTGAATGGTCCCAAGCAGACACCGACTGCACCCAATACATCAACAACGTCAACATGGGTACCCGCTGGGAAGGCACCTACAACACCGGCAACTCCTCAACCTCAGTCCTAAAACCGCAATGCCCCTCCAGCGACGCATCCTGTTCCTGCGACCCCGCAAACGCAGACCCAGGGTCCTACCATCCAGCTTACAAGAAATGGCTGTATCAATTCGCACTCGCGCAAATGATCAGTTTTGAAGAAGGGTGGGGCTGGTTCTATTGGACGTGGGAGACGGAGAAAGCGACGCAGTGGAGTTGGAAACTTGGCATGAAGGCCGGTATCTTGCCTGAGAAGGTGTGGACGAGGGATTTCGATTGTCCAGACAAACTGGAAGACTTTGAGGAGCTTGGTCTAGAAGAGAATTATTAGAGTCTTTTGACTCAGTCGATCTCCGCTTTGCCGGTGGGCTGAGGGTGAGGGAAGTAGTTGCGCATGGCACATGGCGTTTTTGTTTTTGTTTCTGGACTGTTTGTGAGCATTTCTGACGTGCTAGCATTTCTCAGCGGCTTAGGCAGGCAAGGTAAATGCATATAAATACACGCATACATACATAAACGCATAAGGGATGGTATATAGGTAATGATGTAGATGGAATATGTTCTGAAAATTCGCAGTTGTGCATGAGCCGTGTGATGTTGTTTGTTGTGTGATGTGTTGTATTTGTTTCTATGTGAGTAAGGTAAGATTCTTGAAGGTGATTTTTATGTTTTGTTCAAAGGGTTGATTGTTTTGGGGACGTTAATTAGACGATCACGAAGCCTTATACTAGGTTTGGAATACTTGATCTAAGATGATGTATGGAGCATTGTAGATCCTTGCGATTCTTCTTGGGTATGTTGTCTGAGCCTTAGTATCAGTTGAGATTGGCGAAAATAACATTCAGAGGTTGAGATTATCACTGTTTTGGAAGGACAATTTTGGTATATTGTGTTTGCAGGGAGAGTTGCTCATTTGATATGTATCATATCATACATAGAGTGAGAATAGATATACGAAATGTGCATGTAAAGTTCAATGAATGAGCTTGTCACTGCGTTACTTGATCTGGAATGATCTGGTGTGAGTCTATCATTAGGGTGGTCGATTCGGGGAGTGGTAGAACCGAAATCGTCCTTCATTTTAAACTGAACACTCTCCATCTTTGGAGCAGTCAGGCTGCTCGCCGCCTTTGTAAAAAAAGAAAAATGGTGTCAAAGCCTGAGACGGTTAAGAAAGCCTCGGACTCTATTTCTTTCCATGTGCGCTTTCGTCTGGTCTCGAACATTCGGCGTTTCAATTGCGGAGTACTTTTTTGCATCCGTGATTGATGAGAGGAGCGTACGTCGCTCGGGCTGAATATATCAAATGCATAATTGACGATACTGAGAGTGAGGATGATGAAAAACAAGTCGCAAAACAAATTGCGTAACCTGTGAAGCCAGCCTCAATCCTAGGTAAATCTCAATTCATGATGTTCTGGCAAGTTCTTAGTAAGCTTAAGCAATCCGCCGTGGAGGCTCATCGAAAGTAGGCTATCGTAGTTAAACGTTCGAGACTACCCATTCACATAGACTTTGCCATTAGAAAGCCCTAGTGTCGTGTTGAAAGCAAGTGGCCTTTTCTACAAGACTCTCCCCAGACGCACGAGTAGGATGATAATTGACACCTTGGTTAGATACATTAGCTAACAGCCATTGCGTCGAAATATAAATGTCGAGATCTTGTGTAGATCCGCCGAGCTATGTTGTCCATTCCTGCACGATTATGCGATTTCTAATCCTGATTATAGGGCGATTCAACGAGTGAATCTCTACCAATATGTTGCTAGCTGGTCTTTTTCCAGGTTCAGTGACACTAACAGCACATATTGTTAAGCTAAAATATGGTCCATCTGCAAATATTTCCAGTCATGGATTCGATCCAAAGAGCTCTTTCAGAAGCCTCATATCGAAACGGAAAACGCTCACCCTACCTGACTTAGAACCGAGATATACTGTCCCCTCTCTAATCCGGTAAGAATGAGGGCGATACTCTAGATAGAGCCGGACAAGTCTTTGTGATCCATATGAGATCCATTGTTCGGATACTATTAATTCAGCGTATCCTGGGGCTGATGTTGTTGCCGTAACCGTACTAGGTTCCTTGTTGAACTTGATAACAGATTCCCCGAGTATTGAAGGGGAGATAGAGAAAGAGAGCAGGCCGATGGTGGCTCCAGGCTTTAAAGTCTCCAGCATTGTTCCAGACCTGCTGTGCCACAAGATTACTGAGCCATCAGATGTTCCTGATGCTATCTTGCTACCATCTGGCGAAAAGGCCACGGCTATAACTGGTTCAGCCACTTTCAGAACCGCTACTGATGCACCAGTCGCGGCATTCCATATCCTCGCCGTTCCGTCATTAGATCCAGATGCTAAAAGCGTGCCGTCAGGAGAAAAATCGAGTGTGAGGACCGTGTCCTTGTGGCCATAGAGCCGTAGAGAGGTATTTCCCAATACCCCATCCCATAGCCTGATCACTCCAGCCCAAGATCGAGAGGCCAATCGCTTGCCATCCGGTGAGAAAACGATACTCTTAACGGCATTGCCACGAACTTCCAGCGGTAGTACAGAGTTTGTCTCAGTATCCCATATGTTGATCGACTGATCGGGCGAGCTAGTGGCAAACCACCTGCCATTGGCCGAGAGGCTAATGATGGCCGCTGGGCCGGGGCGTTCATTAAGAAACACTGGCTGCGCTGTATGTAAAACGTCCCATAACCTAATTGTTCTGTCTTCTGAATAAGTTGCCATCCGCTTACAATCAGGTGAGAATGCTACCACTAGGACGGAGTGATCGTGGCCCTTATTTTCGAATATGACCGCCCCTGTTGCAGTGTCCCATAGAGTAACTACGCCCTTTTCCGAACCCGAACCCATCCACTTTAAATCGGGTGAAAATGCGGTAGCGCTGAAGGCATTATAGCGTCGCCATTCTGTTATTGCGTTACCAAGGTCGATGTGCCATAGCATAACAATTTGGTGACAGCTTGATGCCAACCGCTTACTATCTTGTGAGAAAGCAAGAGAAAGAATCGGGCCATCATGGCCGTGATGTAGGGTCGACCAGGCGCCTGACTGTAGAATCCATACTTGAACCGTGCCGTCGCGGCCACCTACTGCTAGTAACTCTCCATTTGGTGAAAATAGAAATGGCAAGCGCCTAGAGAAATATCTCTTGGTTTGGACACCGGGCTTTAGTGTTGCCGATACTCTGCCCGTATCCACATCCCATAGCAAGATCGAGTCATCATAGGCTATTGCCAGCAATTTACCATCGGCTGAGAAGGCAACGGCATCCATGTAGTCTGGAGATTCAATAGTCGGCGTTAAAAGTGCGACACCTGAATCGACATCCCAAAAACCAATAGAAAATATTTCAGAAGTCACCAACTGAACCGCGGCGAACCGCTTACCGCCTGAGGAAATTAATGATTCTTTCTGTAATATTCCACTTCTGCCATTTGAAATAGATAGTGATGACAGCTCTAAGCCTGAGTTGACATGCCACTGCTTGATCGTACAATCTGCTGATGCAGTTATAAGCCGTTCACCATCAGAGCAAAATATGATATCTAGCACCCGATCATGATGACCTTCGAGTGAAGCCATTGCCGGGCCCCAGTCGGTCTCCACTCGTGACAGCTGAGTAATCCATTTAGGTCTCTCGTGATTGAAGATATTTCTTATTGCACTCTGCTGTGGGGCGAAAAAGAGCGCTGAGTGATAAGCCTGTAATGGAGCCTCATCGATAACAAAGCGGTTGGCAATGGTGAAGCGTTTAGCGTCGGCCATTAATTCTAAGAATTGGGCTGCATTGTGACCCTATTCGCACACACGATTAAAGATTTGCCAACGGCCAGCAAGTTTGCGCGTTCCACATACAGATACAGTGTCTTGCATTAGGTCGATAGCAGTGATAACGTCCAGTGACCTCCCCATCAGGCTCAGTGCTTCGAACCAGTACAGAAACTTGCGTTCGAAAAAGACATACGCTCGATCCCATAACTCCATGTTCTTGTTTTTCGATAGATGGGTTGCCCAGTGTCGGATTGCGTACTGTGTTTCTTCAGCCAAGTGTTGCTTTACTCTTGTTGTGCTTATCTCGCTTCGCAAAGTTCCCGGCGAGGCTAATTCGCACATGTTTTGTTTGAGAATATCTGGTCCTTCGAGAATTTCAAAACAACGCTCGGCGAGAAATTTATGTGTTTTGCGCTCGTCTACCCAAAATTCGAATCTTCCTTGTTTTCGTGGGTCCAAAAGAAAGTCACGAAAGGAAAGATGCAACAAGCGTATTGGCTGTTGAGGGTCGGTTGAAATGTCAAGTACCGAGTGTAGTGCGGAAAGTCTTCGCTCGATTGTCCTTCTGGTCATTTTCAATACTTTTGCAAGAGTAGTGGGTGTAAGAGGTTGTTCAAGAATAACAATTGAGCCCAGTATCATATGGAAGTCTTTAAGCAGCGCAGCATTCTGTGGGTCATCTGATGATGAGAATAGACGATTTAACACAGGGAAATATGTTTGGTCGAGCTTCGAGACTTGGCTGACTGTTGAATGCTTGAGAAGAATATCCAATTGCTCTTGCGGATCGCAATTAGGGTCCGCTATGAAACGGCATATCGTGGCAGCGAAGATGAACAGAGGCGAAGCCATCTGCACTAACTTCTGGCAAGTTATGTTTCCTGGCCAATCTTTACCTAGATCGTTATCATCTGCAATTTTCTTGAGCTCGTCTTTCAAAACGGCAAATATATCATGGCCGATAGTATGCTCTGAGATTTCATGAAGAATCACGTCCTGATGGGCATCTCCTGAAATTTTCTTAAATCCAAGGCGCATCGTAAGTTCAGGCCGACCCGTCACAAAAGTTCGAAACCGGATCGTCCGTATTGCCGAAGTCTGAGAGAACAGTTCAAGGAGAACCCTGATATCGTTCTCATTCTCGCACTCGTCTAGGGCATCAATGATGATGACAACATTAGAGACTACAGTAGCATCAGTCTTCACTGCCGTTAAAGGACCCAACAAGAGTTTCTCGAATTGATCCCTCATTTGCTTTTCTGAGATGTTGGGCGTTGCATCAATCACCTTGCGGATAGCTGTAATCACCAATGGCACGCTATACACTAGCTGAGAGGCGATAGTAGTCACGAATCTGTTCGCTCTTCCGCGGTCTCCTTCACCTCTTTTGAAGAAAAAGCTAGCTCCAAGTTGGCCTTGATCCGCAAAGTTCTGAGCTATTGTTCGTGCTATGGTAGATTTTCCGGTGCCTGCCATACCGGACAGCCAGAATATAGGCTTGCCGTTTGGATCACTAGCCCACGCCTTTATGTCTCGAATAAGGTCGGTTCTCGTATCCCGGTGGCAACGAGCATCATGTTGGTTCTGGAACGAATCGAAAGCCGCACCTTCCGCTGAAGGAAGCTTCTGGAGAACGAAGTTGAGATCGACTTGTTGTATTGTGGATCTAAATATACATTTAGCTATTAATTTCGAAAAGATTTGAGTTGTTGGGGTTCCCACATACGCTGTATCAACTTGCAAAGCCAGTGTTATCATTGTCTCGGTTGCGCTGAGCTCTTGGACGATTTTTTGCACTTCCTTCTGGTTAAATGGCCAGATCAAGGCACGAGCTCCAAACCGACTCATCGTTTTGTGTCCTTTACCTGTCTTCATCTTACGCTCTATGGTCGTCAGTTGTGAGAAGCAAGAGTCGATGCCCTTTCGCAGCTTCTGCGAAGCTTTGAGTCGCGCTCCATTCGGCCCATCGAGTAATCGACTAACTTCATCGAGGGTTGCCTGTAGCTGATCAATTCGGTCATTGAAACTGGCTATATCCGACTTCGCATTCGTGATTTCTCTGGCATATCGGGCGCCATGCTCGGCGACTTTGGCTGACAACTGACAAATGGCGATGATACTGGCGGCAACTTCAAGCCCTGACATCTTTTAGATCGCGGTCAACCACAAATATGTGGGTTGGTAGGAGCTGAAAGTGCATGATCAGGCTAACATGAGGTCAAATTCAAAATCTAGAAGACAAGGCTGACGTAGCGTGGCGGTGTTGGTATGCGGGGTGAGGCTGAATTGACGCATCTCGTCTGTCGCCTAATTATGCCTGAAAAGGGATTCGCACGGCCCGAATTGCACGCGTCTATATTCTCAGGTTTCTTGATGTAATTTTGCTTTCTATAAGAAAGTATGGCCAAAGTCACTGTACTAAACTTAGGCCTTGTGTATGTTCTCAAAGTTACAACGACGGGCAACGTAGGTAGTCCAACGACGGGAACTGAGCGGACCTTAATTACTAAGGGTGTACCATCACCGTACAATACATATTGTACAAAGCGGAAGTCGAAAAGATTAGTAGTATGAACAGGGGTCTGAATTTGCGTAGGAAAAAGGTAGTTAAGTCTCACCGACCGAGAAGTGCTCACCGGGACATTGGACCGGCTAACCTCAATAGCAATATCTTAGAGTGGATCTTAAAAGCTTTTCAGAGTGTCAGTCACCATGCAAGGGGAGAATTTTGCAGAATTAGGAGAATGCTCCCTCTCGTTACAGGAATGTCTCCACAGCAAGACGCAATTGGTTCATCCCAAGGCGATATTATGGCATCCTAGAGGCCCCAAGCCCGCCCATGATAGTTCTAGTACAAATAATGACCTTCTCAAACTCCATTAACCTCTCACTTAGCCATGAGTGCTTTGCCTAAGCAAATGCACTAGAGACTCTAACATTTGACACAAAGTCCAAACAACACCAAACCGGCCACAACTGCAGGCCACAAATCACATGAGTCCCAAGCCTTGTCTCAAATCTGACACGATACGGCATTTACTGTATTTGGCAACACAGCCTCGTGTCATTGAGATTGGGCATGCTCGCCAGCACCAGATTTGCTCCGTTAATCCTGCAATTCAAGCAGACTCTCCTCTAAGGCTTTCTTCAACGATTGCTGCTCATTGCGCCGATCCCGTACTTCATCGGTTTCTGCTGCTATTCGGCGAAGCTGATCATCTGAGAGTTGACTGACAACAGGGGGGCCAAAGACTTCGGGCAAGCCTCTAAGAATATGGCGTTCGATGACCTGACGACAAATATTGTCGACGAAAGTTTTCAGAGCAACCTATACCAGTCAGGATTTGAAGTGAATATATTTGAAAGGAAACTTGCCTTGTAGTATGCATCAAGATCAGTCAGGGCTTCGGAACAAGCTTGCTGATTCATATCGACCACAATTTTTCCTTTTATGTAGTCGGAGAGAAAGAGTTTGTCGAACTTGCCGTAGGATAGATCGAACATTGATTCTTCAATCTTCTTTGTCAATGCTTCTTGACGAGCTTTCTGAATGTTGTCCGTGTAGTAGTGGTTGTAAGTAAGCGGTGCTCCAGCCTCATCTAAGAGGATATTTTCAAGTTCTTTGGTCGCACTGTCAACGTTGCTGCGTAAGATAATGCTAGCGTGCTTCTGTATCCCTTCGCGTGTTCGGTCGTCGGAGACAACATGAGCGATTGTTGCGCCAACGAATTCTGTGACAGAATCAACCAGCTTCTTAACATGGTGCTTTGCGATATTGCCCCATCTGCTACTCTGTTCGTGGAATAGTTCTGACAAAAGAATATGGTTGCAATTCCCAGGAAGCTCGCGGCCACGAGTGTTTTGACGAACCTAGTGGGATCATCAGTAAGTTCACCTTAGTATGGGACATAACCCTACCTTCTTCACCCAGTCGAGCATTTGGTCTCTGGAACAATATAGCGGTCGTGTTCCTCCTATCTCAGACTGCGGCGTCGCTGCCTCCCACACTCGAAACTTACAACCATCGGTTCTCATGTATGCTGCGAAGTGTTCGTTCTCTTTGTGTACAAGAGCTCTAAGTCGAGTGTGGGGATCCCTGGAAGTATCGAAGAACTGCGCTTCCCTGCCATCATAATTTCCTTCAACAGCGGCCTTCGCCACGTTATAAAAATTCATGCCAATGGATGTCAAGAATATACGCATTTCCGCAATTGTGCACCTTTGGGGCCCGATTTGGTCGAGTTCGCTCTGAATTTTCATGATAAGATCATCAAGCTCTTTGCGGACTTTGGGCAATTCGTGCTCGATATGCTTGTCCAGTAGATTCTGCAGAAAGCGACGCAGAGAATCAACTCCAATCCGCTCTGGGTTCAAGTTCTGTTCTTTCCAAGGACTGCTGTTGAAGAACTGGGTCTCAGATTCATTACGTTGCTCCCAGGTGATGCGTTCTTGCATCTGCTTTGGGGTCGGATTTTTAAGCAGGAAAAATCCCTTGCGAAGCCTGGTTTTGTCCAAATCATTGATCAATCTTGCAACCCGTGGCTCGGTGCCCTTGTTGATGAGGTCCGGTTTCGTGACAATTCCAACTGTTCGCTCGCCTGTCTTGTCGAATTTTCGGGCTCGCTGGATAACCTTCTGGGTATCTATATCATTTCCAGCCTGGACGACTGCCAAGATGATAGTTCGAGAGCTCTCCATGTATTTGTCGACAAGATTTTCGACTGTGGTGATATCATGTTCGTTGTCGGATACAGAGATCAGACCGGGCAGATCAACTATTGTAAGGTGAAGACCAGTATCTCCCACGACCTCCAGCCGAAGAACATCGGAAGCGAAGGCTCTCAAATCCGAGTCCGGACCAGAGTTCTTTGCCACGCCCATGAGCACAGATACTTCGCTTATGAGGCCAGGTAATTCATCGAACCCACTAATCTGTCGTTCTCCAAACCAATCCATTTCACGTTTCTCCTTCTCTGGACGATTTGGTGATGGGAGGACTGTGGCCGTGATCTTGGTTGGTCCCGATTGGTGCCGAAGTATGATTTCTGTAGCAAATCTTGTGCACACACCGTCCTGCCTAGGGAATGGTATCCCGGTGATTCCTTCCAGAACCGAGCTCTTACCTGCAGACTGATCACCGCACACCACAATCTGAGGCAACGAGACGTGGTCTCCTACACCCTTTGCACGGATACGATCAATCTGATTTAGTCTCTTCAAGGACTTGCTTGTCTGAAGACCGGTGAGGCTAATAAGGCTCTTTGTGGATTGTGCCATCTTTTCGTCCGTCTTTGTGGTCAAAGGTAGCTCACTGTTGTTTCGCGGATGTGAATGAGGAAGCTGATGGATGCCAGAAGGATAAAGATGAAGGAATATATATCAATGCCCATATGATTGCTGTTAATAGGTCACATGTGTGTTTGTGTCAGCTCGCAAAGTTTTTTAGAAGCACGCGGGTACAAGCAACTTGGAATTTTGTTATCTAGTATCTGAAAAGTTGTCAATCGACATGGATATTTCGTGAGCAATGACAAACGTTTGTGAGTAAGGTTTGGCAGAAAACACATACACCAACCATTACACCACACACACACACACACACACACACACACACACACACACACACACACACACACACACTCGACCAATTGCTTAGTCCACGGTTGCTCATCGGTACCAATAACAAGTTTGCAACACCCAATTCTATTGAAACCCAGCCCAAACCATGTCTATTTGCGCCAAATCATACTAACATCCACTCTAACTACACCGCAATCCCCTACAACATCTAAACAACATCTAAACAACGCACAAACCCCAAACCCCCATCCACACCACGACCACTCCCACCTCACGCCCCAACCCAAGGCCCCAACGCCATATGCGGCCCAACCCCGACAAACTCCCTACCCTGGGACTCCCTAACCCTCCTCCTCGTCTCAACCTCCACATTCCTCCTCCAAGTAACCGTCAACTTCCCATCATAAACCTCCCACAACCTCGGCAAAAGCACCACATCCTGTACACAATACTCCAAAATCTCATTTCTCAGGGGTCGTTCATTAAAAACCTCCAACCTGCCTCCTCTCTCCGGGGCAAAAAGGTTTAACCCGCGTTCCTTGACGGATAAGAAGGTTTGTAGTGTAGGACCGGAGAGGGAGAGGTCCGTGTTGATACAGCGGGATAGTCCGCTGAGAGTCCGTTTATTTAGACTGCTTCGACTTGCTAATTCCATGAGTTGAAGATCCTGGACTCCTTGTAAGGCGATGTTGAAATGTGCGAAGAGGGCATCGGAATCCATTCGAACGTCAAAGAAAACCTTTGGGATTTCGGCGTTTTCGAGGATGGATTTTAGAGTTTGGAGGGGGTGGGTGGTGCCGGGTGTTGTGAAGGTTTGAGAGCTGAGTGTAAAGATGTCGAGGATGTAGGTGTGCGGTATGGGGTGGATGTGTAGTTGGAGGAGGGAGATTGTGCCGTGCCGGGAGAGGTTTATGCCTTCTAAGTCTATGTAGATTGAGGGGGCTCCTGTGGGGAGGTTGCAGAGGGTGTCCACTAGCGTTGAGACGGCTGAGGTTGTATCGATGAAGGTGTGGGGTGGGGGTTGGTTTGCCATTGTTGTTGAGGATTGTTGGTCAGTTCTTTTATTTTAGGAAAATTCTCGTGTATGGCGGAGTCTAGGGAGTTAAAATCTAGTGCAAAAGAATGAGAAGTAATTTGATCCAGTTTGTAGGAATACTTGTAACCAGTACGGCGCAGCAGCGTAATACGCACCATAAGCGTTCGGGAGCCAAGCAATCAGGCAGAAACTCTGAAAAATAATTGCCCAAGCATTCTATAAAGCGTTTTTGGTTCGAATAGGAGATATAAATACTGTATTTCAAAGTGAAGACGAACGAATTTTGTGCAATTTAGTAATATGATATGCCGTTGATTCTGTGCAACGGAAATGCACGTGCTCCTACAACAGCTACGTCTAGTTTTTATGTATTTTTGACTGCTGATTGTTTGTATTTAGTTGTGTTCTGTATCTTCATAAAGATGAAACATATCGATTGAACTTAATCCTTCTATCTATTGTCTGCAATCCCAACATACATGGGACGAAAGAATATCTCACGTGCCCTATGGAGGAACAAATGAGGCCAATCAGGGGTAGCCTCGGCATGACCGCAACCAAGCCTCGACTAGCGACGCCGAAGCATCAGATCTCTCGACGCCACTGATGCACTCCAGAGCTTGACTCTGCCGAGACCCGAAGCTTGAATCTTGACGTTTGACATCGACACTGGGATGCGAGATGGTGGTGAATCAGACCTCAGATGTTCTGAGACGTCTTTTTGGTGCATGTTTAAAGGTCGATGATGAATTGCATGTCCATAGCTGTCAATCCCATGGAGAAGAATCAAGAGTGGAGCACACATGTCTGAGCGCCGATGTAACAATGCGGTGAAATCGAAATTTAATTCTCTCCCAAGTCAAAAAGCCGCAATCCATCCCGCAAGCCATTGACCGGAACTAGAAGGTGTGCATCTACGCAACAACCCCGCGTGGTTAGATTGGCTCACCGTGACTGGCTGAAGGACGCGGACGCGCACATGACAGGATTCGTGTTGGACAGAAGACGGTGGTGGGTGGGCCTGCATCTGCGTCTGCGTCCGCATCTGCAAGCTTCACAATGGCCGTGCTTTGATAAATACCGACGGCCAGGCGCAAGATCGTCGCCGCCTCTGTTTTCCTTCTTGTCGTGTAGTTACTCTCGTCGAGCCTGTCCGCTAACCTCATCATCCATCTCCTGTTCGCCTGACAGTGAAGAGGCTCTCGCGCCAACAAGAGCGCATCCACGCGCTCGCCGACTGCTATTGTAGCTGAAGCTGAAGCTATCACGCGACGTCATCATGTCCAAGCACAGCGAATCCCACATCCCCACCGACAATGTCGACGACTCACCACCGCGCCGCAACAGCATCGCAACCACCGAGAAGGGCAAATGGGAGCGTTTATGGCCCGTCATCGCATGCGGCGCCGGGCTCTTCAGCGATGGCTACCTTAACAACGTATGAAATTTCTCCCAGATGCGCGCATCTCATTATCTCCACTCAGTGCGCCCCTGTTAACCCGTCGTGACTCCAGATCATCGGCCCCGTCAACACCATGTTGAGCAGAATCTACCCCGATGCTTATGCAAACTCGTCTGCACAGGCCAATGTCGCTTCAATCACTTTTGCAGGAACCGTTTTGGGTATGCTATTTTTTGGATACACGTCTGATCACTTTTCTAGGAAATGGTCGCTCTTTGTGTAAGCCAACTTTCGAAAGAGCTCAGAAGGTACTTCCTGTCTAATGTGTCTAGTTCAACTATTATCATTATCCTCTTTGCGGCATTGGGGGCGGGTTCATATGGGGCTGGGGGTAGCCCAACAGGATTGGTAACTGCTCTTGTCGTCTACCGCTTCTTCCTCGGCATCGGTATGTGTACCTGAAAGACATATTGAATTAAAACTAAAGGATGTAGGAATCGGTGGGGAATATCCCGCGGGTAGTGTCGGTTGCGCTGAGAGTACTGGAGAATTAAAAGAAGGCTCAAGGAACAAGTGGTTCATCTTATTCACCAACGTCCAGATTGATCTCGCATTTCTTGTTGCTGCCATCGTTGCGACTATTGTGGTGGGTTGAATTTCAAATCTAATGGAGAGCATATACTTAGCAGTGTCAGGTTGTCATCACAGGAGAGAACCACCTCAGAGTCGCATGGCGCGTATGTCTGGGACTAGGTGTCATACCACCACTCTCGCTGCTCTACCTACGAATCAAGCTGCAAGAGCCAGAAGCCTACAAGCGCGAGGCGCTCGCTCACACCAAAACCCCTTGGGTCCTGGTCATCAAGTACTACTGGTTCCGCCTGACTGTCGTTAGCCTCATTTGGTTCATCTACGACTTCTCCGCGTACTCATTCGGAATCTATGCCACTTCTATTCTAGCAAATTTGTTGGGAGAGGATGCGCCTTTATGGAAGAGTCTGGCTTGGAATATTCTCATCAATTTCTTTTACATCCCAGGTTGCTTAGCTGGAGCTTTCGTCGCCGACCTGCCCTCCATGGGTCCTAAGAAGACACTGCTTATTGGTGTTACACTTCAAGGAATCATAGGTTTCGTATGTTCATCCGTATAATACTTCTTATATGAATACTTCAACGCTAACAAATACTAGATAATGGCAGGCGTATACCCATGGCTCAATGAGCCCAAGAACGTCGCAGGCTTTGTAGTCGTCTACGGTCTATTCCTATCTCTGGGAGAATTCGGCCCTGGTGACAACATCGGCCTCGTAGCATCCAAAACCTGCGCCACAGGAATTCGGTGCGTATTTTCCTCCTAAAAGTTCCCAACATATGTAAATTTCCACGCGTACAAATCAAGCTCTAACCCAACTCCCAGAGGTCAATACTACGGTATCGCAGCCGCAATCGGCAAAGTCGGCGCCTTCGCAGGTTCCTACGCCCTCGACGCTCTACAAAAAGCCGCAGGAGACGACGAAATCGCCGCAGGCCGAAACCCCTTTTTCGTAGCCAGCGCTCTAGCATTTTTAGCCGCAGGCCTAGTATTGTTACTCCCGCATATCGGGCAGGATACGATTGATCGCGAGGACGTGACGTTTCGAGCTTATCTACAGGAGAACGGGTATGATACTAGTAAGATGGGACTTGGAAGTAATGGAGGGAGCGAGAGTGAGGGGGACGTTGATGTTGGGGGACGGGAAAAGGGAGGTGCGTAGGTCATAGTAGATATAATCCATGATAGCAACGCAATATAATATAATACGAAAAATGAGGACGAAAGGTATGTAGTGTAATGATACTCGTATCAAGTACAAGTTAATATCATATTGTTTACCCATCCTGATCTACTGCTATGCATGTCTTTCTGCGACAGATTCGGTCCCAACAGAAATCTACACCAGAATATCACTAAGCTAGACTTCACCATCGCATGTCTACACACACTTGGATAAATATGCACAAGGGTGGTTATGTTGAAGAGTACTTCGAATAGCGGCGGGTGTATGATGGTATTTCTGATTATTTGGGGGTTGGTCATGCAGATCATAGGGCAAGGGTTTTAAGGATATGTACGTTGTGTTCTGAGTTGATGGAGGGGGAGGGGATATGTAGTGGGTGGTATGTTAGAATCCTAGTGGGATGATGGGGAAATGTGTTGTATCGTGTTCTTGGGATTGTTAGTCTTGTCTGAAAGAGATTTATCATGGTGGAGAAGAATAGGATTCATTGTACTATTATCCAAAATTTCTTTCTTATGACGGGATGGGATGGGATTGGATTGGATATAGAATTGCTCAGTGTTTCATATACAACAGGATTGAATCTTCTCGTCTAGCATCACGATCGGCATTCCTCCGAGGAAATAACCAGAGACACAGCTTTCATAGCATAGGTACACCGTACTCATACGCAAAATTCGGCATTGCTTCGGGGCCATTATTCTCTTCTCACGTAGAGTTTACGCGTCTATACTCGCCACTCGCCATCCAAACTACGCTCCCCCACCCGCATAAATCCAAAACACATCGCAGCGACGCCAATCCCATTAGTCCAGCGATCTTCACCATGTATGCGAACCAGTCTGCCACCAAAACTCAAGGAACCGTGATCGTCCATCCTTACCCTACTCCTAGGATAGCCTAGATTTAACGAGGCGATAAGTGATGACATTATGCAGCATGGCCACGCGACCTGAGGCACGATTACATACATAGATACCCCTTGTAACTATGTAGGCAGATTGAAGAAAAAAACGTCACTTTGCCACGTGCTGTTAAATATGGCACATGGCTAATTATCCTCCGTACGTACGAAATGCAAATGCAGGGCAGGGTGATGGAGGGTAGGTAGGGGTTAAGTTATATCACATCACATCACTTCGTAGCATGTTCCTGGTATTTTCTTCACGTTTCTGGGCGGGGCGGAGGGGTTAAAGGCGCTTCTTCGGTGTATAGTTTGCTTATGTCGTGATAGGCAAGATTGACGATGACGAGAGCGAGTAAGAGACGTAGTGTGCGAGGTAAAACTTTACCCCGCGTTTTGCCTCTGTTCGCGTGGTCTTGGGTTGTTCCTGGATTTCTAACTTGGAGGGTTGTGGTGGGTGTGGTGTGGGTTAGGGGGGCGAGTCATGGGCTAGGTTGATAGGGTGTCTGATTCAAGACGATGCTTGCTCATCGTCGGAGACATGTGGCCGATGCGATTATCCTCCCATCGCATGGGTGTGCACATCGAAACTCTGATGAGTCGGTAAGAATTGAGTCGTGATGCAGTTCCCTCGGGTCTGGGTCTGGGTCTTGATCAGGTTGGGCTACTGGTATCTCGAACCCGTCAGATTTCATATGTGCTATATCCATCGGAGCCTGAAGGAGAGCTTTGTTGGCGTTGTCGTTGGCGTTTTGAGTCAGTTCCCTCGCGCACGTTCTTTGCGGCACAGGTTTACGCACGGTGAAGGATTGTTGAAAGCGTGGGACTGCTCCTTCGAAGTGCACATGGGAAGGAGATTTGGGTAAAGAACGGTGTGAGAAATGGCAATGCCTCTGATTTGATGGGACATCCATCCTTGAGGGGTCGGATTTTCCAAGTTTCAAGACTCCTGATTACGTATTTCTCGGTGCAGTTGCTTTTTCTTGTCTATTTTTTCCCAGGGACCAACGAAAGGATCGTTTGTGATTGCATTGATTTTGCATCTGTTGACATGATTCACGACTCTAGCGATCCATTGCGTCGGGAGCGGGACCGCACGCAGGTTGAAAGCGTCGGTGTCAGTGTCAGTTCCTCTTGAAGGAATTACCGCGATCTCCTATACCCGGGGCCCAAACTTCAAGGTCTGGAACTCGCACCGCTTGTATGCTTCCCTTTGGAAAAGGCCATTCTTGGAGGAGGAATGGGAATGCAATTAAAGTTCCGTTGCGCGGGTGTCGGGAATGTCAAAAGGTTAATCTTATTTGTGGGTTGATACGGGGCCGAAGCGGGACGGTAGGTTGGTAAGTGGGTCTTGTATGGTCTGTGAGAGCTGTTGGGAGTTGAGGTGAGGCTGGTGAATTGACAGTGGGCCTCGTGGACATTGATTGGCTGCTCAATCATCAATTTTGGCCATTATTTTGCTTGAAGGTAGAGCGACTAGTTCGAACCTGCTATATAACGATCTTGCTGTTGTGGTGTTGATCTCGGTGTGTACATGGATGAATATTCAGAATTCAACCAATAGGAGACGACTAATTAGATGGGATTATTGTCGCATTTTCTGGTGGGTTGCTTGCGTGTCCGAGCTTTGTTGAAACATCGTATGCGTGAGATGCTAGAAGTTTTTCTAGGATGTGATGTGGTCGTTGGAGTGCCAGGTGATCAAGTGAGGGGCGTAGATACTTGGACGAGTTGGCAATGGCTTGTGAAATTTGTATTAGATGCGAAACGTGGCTCTGATCCTGAATCCATGACAGACTCCATATAGTATGCCTGATATAAGAAAAAGAAGTATCTTGCGAGGAGCTATTTGACCCGGATGATGTGATAATACGTAGGCTTCTGAACAGTGTTGAAGAGATGGACCAATTAACTGTAACAACAGGTGCAAAAGTTCGATCTACTTCGTATCTGGTGTCATTGCTGATGAACTGCTCTGAATTTATCATCGCACTCGCCGTATCTCATCTCAGCCATGGCTTCCAAATTCCCCTGCGGCGGCTCCTTATCACAGTACACAGTACAGACTGATGACGGTCGTCAGCACCTTCCCCACGATAAGCAACTCTGCCGGATCCTAACGGATGAGAATGAAACAACGTCTATGCCTTCTCGGATTTGGCCGTCCTGCACTCCCTAGTGGTCGCCAACATTATGCGCTCCTTTAAATTCACCGTGCCACATGCCTACTCCGTACATAGGACAATCGCCCTCGCTTGGCGAGGCTGAAGTTGCACAACTCTGCTCCCTTGTGTTTGGACGACGGACTTCGCTTGATGATGACCACAGCACAATTCCCGGCCAGAAAGCTCGGAGTCGACTTAGAATAGCCTCAGAGGGTGATTGGTAGTCTTATATGCAGATATCGACTATCCTCTGCAGCACGCCGTATCCTTTGCCATCCTGCCACCAGAAAGAGGAAGTTGTCATTTGCGCCATGGCTTTTTCCAACGCCTCTGCATCGTGAGCTGTAATTATCTGTTTTTTGTGCGGTCATCCATCCAAGGATCTTATGGCTGAATGCACTCGCTGCAGAAGCAGGCAGTTTGGAATCGTGGGGAAGTTTGAAAGCCTGTTCTTGTCGTCGCCACGCAGCGGATAGATAGGACATTTCGTCACAGTGCTCCAGCAAATCGATGAACTGGTGGCTAACGCGCGCCCATCACACCTTGGTCACATCCCTAGACCACCCAGTAAGGACTTCCCATTTCGTAACTGGCGATTAGTTTGATGATCTAGCTGCTCACGAGTCGCGTATGCAGCAGGGTTCTCATTAGCCCTCTCCTCGCTCCTTGTAAGGATTATCAACGTGCGTCAGTTTCACCCCAGGAACGGCCTGGGACTAGTCCAATCACCTTTCCCAAGCCCGTTACTTACCCAAGTTTGCCATTCCGGGGGATTGTACAAATCCGTCTCAACATTCAGCGTTTGACCTAGTTTCTTCCCATCAATCTGGACGAGTGCCCCACGACTCGCCGGTCGTTTATCCTATGCAAGAACAGTAACGACAACTCTGGGATTTTGCGCCACTGCTCGGTCCGTTTCAGCGACTTTCGTCGTGGGGGAGCACCTAGCCAAACCTTGGCCAGTCTCACTCCCAATGCGAATCCGACTTACGCAGGGTCCTTCCCGTCTTCTGACCTAGCAAAAGTATGGGAAAGGAAAAAGAAGTGCGAACTCATCGTCTTGGAATTCCACGCGGGGTATATTCGCCCTCTACCTGCCACCGCAGTACGTCCGATGGAAACACCGGACCTGCATTATGGCACATTGGAAAAGCCCGTTGACACATCAAATCGAAGAATTGGATTTATCGTTCTTTCCCTTGGGTGAAGTGTGTGCTCGCGACACATTGAGATCTTGTACGTGATATGAGCAGTGGGACCACTATGACCTTAGTAATTGCGATTGTCAAATGGCAGGAGGCGTAAAATAGGGTGCCTTTCCTCGCTGGAGTAGCACCATACGAGGGATACCGTCGTTCGGACCCCGGAACTCTGCAGGAGCCATCCCGCTCATGGTCAAGGCACCACGCAGAGCTCCGATTCAGAACCTTGCACCTCTGGCGCAAGTCTATTCCAGACATACACGAGCCGGTTAGCCTTGGTGCAGTAATCCTGATCGTTAGAGTTTACCATCCTTGTTGCCCACATATCCTTGGGTTGAAGAAGATCTCTTTGCCCATCACTTTATAGTTATTCTCCGCGCCGCCCCTCAGCCTTGCACACCTCAACGGTACGGCAGGAGTAAACCATCATCCGTGCATCGTAGCACAATCAACTGGCGGTCTTCGGTCCTTGAGTCGAACATGTAGTACACGGCATCCGTTCTTGGACAATTTCTCCTGGGTCACTGTGTTGAACCCTTATTACAATTGTCTACAACATCTCCGACTGCTGGCGGCGGATCCAGAGCACCAGGCCAGCCTGGCGAAAATGGAGGAATACCCTGAGAATGCGAATCTTCCAGTCTCGAACCGGCCGGAGACGATTATGGGAGTCAGCATTACAACTCTTGTTCGTACCGCCTGGGTCTTTCTAGGAGTCTTCTTCTTAACGAATATAGATTCTAGCAATCGCCGCCATTAGTTTACGATTATACGTCCGACATCAAAAAGCATTATGGGGTTGGGATGATTTATTTGTTTTCCTTTGTGGTGTAGGTATTCACGCAGCAATATGCCAGACTACCCCTAACAAGACTTAAAGATAAGTACTGTTTTTGGATCGAGTCTGACTTGTCTATGTAAGTACACCATGCCTATCGCAACAAACGCTGGGTTAACATGACCGAAAGTACCAAGTCATGGCATGGGGAAGCATTTCTGGACGATTGATGCCCACAACAAGATAGAGTACTTCAAGGTATGGGCCCTTACAATTGCTATCCTGATCGCGCAGGATGCTCACCGCCTTGTCAGCACGTCTGGTCTTCGAATATTACATATACCGCCAGCACCACCTTCATAAAACTCGCCATCCTCTTCCAATATCTGCGCCTCTTCGAAGGCCAAAGTAAAGTGGCCCGAATACTTGCAATCTGCCTCATTGTCCTCATCTCCCTATGGGGTATCACTTTCTTCCTGCTCGCACTATTCGCATGTACGCCTATCGCAAAGAATTGGAACTTCAATCTGGAAGGGCGTTGTATAGGGTGGGGAAGTAAAGATGCGGACACCTTCTTTGTACATTTCGCAGCACACTCAGCATCGAACATGTTCTGGGATATATTGGTGTTGATCTTGCCTATGCCTTTCCTCAAAAACTTGAAAATGCAAGGAAAGACTAGGATTGGGTTGATTGGACTTTTCACCATGGGCGGAATGTAAGTTAAAAACCTTCTAGGGGATGCTACTACTCTACATTGAACTCAACTAACACCGAGAATAGTGTTGCAGCAATATCCGTAGCCCGAATGGTCGCCCTATCCCTCAAACGCGCGGGCACAGTTCCCATCTTCGACCCAAGTTTCGCCACACCAACAATCTACATATTCTCAGTGCTAGAAATCAACATCGCGATAATGCTAGCCTCGATCCCTATATTCTGGCCGTTAGTCTGCTCGCTAGCGACCAACAAAATCCTCGTCGTCAACGAAGTCGAAGTCCACACCTCATACCGCGACAGCCAAAACCTAGGCCTCGCAGAACAAGGCGCCGGTTTCGCAGCCACCACAACACCAACGGAAGACCAGCATCCAGGAAGACCTAGTCTCACCGATCCAAAACCAACCCGCAAACCTTCCGTCCTCTTAAAACGCTCCAACTCAAAACAACCCTTAAACCCACCAACCCGTTCCCTCTCCCTAACCCACCATACAAAAACCTCAAACACACACATAGAAAACATAGAACTCTCACGTCAATCCACAGAATCGCAACAAAACCTCTCACACCAGCTCTCCTTCTCCTCACTATTCAGTTCCACATCGCCTTTAGAACTTCCAGATCCGACGTTGGGCAATTCAGTGATGAAGTATGGCGATCGATATATGCAAGATTGGGCATGTCCCGATTTCGATAAGGGACCGGGCGTGACGGGGAATTCGTATACGACGACAGTTGAGAGGGCGGAGATTCCGTTTGATCATATTAAGGCGCATGAGAGGTGATTAAAAGAACATGGAGTTGTGTGGAAATGGCGTATAAACAGCTTTTTGAGGGGGTGTTCGTTGGTGTTGATTCGTTCGTGTGATACCCGAAATATACGTTTTTTTAACTTTTACTATTAGAAAAAGTAAAATATGAGAATCAGTACATGTATGAATTTATTAAGCGATAAGATATTTGATGTGATGATGTGCGTTCTGAATTAGTGTTGCTGATGGTGGTAGGGAGTTGTATGAGACCGTTCTCTTTGTGGCTCGTGGATAGAGGCTTCAAAACAAAACAGATCTGGACTATGTTTGTCGAAGGAGGATTTCAGAGTCGTAGTACGGGGTTGATGATTCGTTTGGTGTAGGGCCGGATCGTGGCGACTTCGATTTTGCGTGGTCTTGGATCTGGATGCCCTGTATCTATTCAAGCTTACCAATTCAAATCCCAACTTACAGTTTTCACATAAAAAGTATGCGGGCAAAGCATATGGACAAAAGAAAGGTCTATTGTTGCGACGAATTATTGACAAGAAGAATTGACTTGTGGTGCAATATCGGACCAATCTTGATGGATTCGCAAAGCAGAACATGAAAAAAAATTGAGCAAGCCTTTTCTATCTACGTAAACAGGCGTACATAGTTTCCCAAATAGTAAATAAAATAGATCTGGTATTTGGTTCGTTTTGATTGCGCATCGCCCGCTAGAGCAATTCCGAATACTGTGTTTGGAATATGTTGATTCCCCCTTTTTCACTTGTCCTATCCCATACTTCAGACATTCGGAAACGTTTAGGCAGTCTTCTTCCATTGTGTATAGACGCCCAACAATGAACTGAGTGTACCCGCCAAACCTACAGCGCCATCATCCAGCTTGATCCAGCCCAATGCGGTGGATGGGATAGTAATATCGCACAGGTCGCTGAGCAATTGGATTCTAACCGCGTTCGTCTCCTTCTCGACCTTCTTCTTCTCGACGACACCCTCGCCGTCCTTCTCGGAGATCTTGGATGCACGTTCGCGCAGTCGGTATAGACTGTAGAGGGAGGAGATGATGGAGAAGGAGACACCTGTGAACCAAGCGCGGTACGCTTCGCGGAGGAGTCGCTGTGAGGCGGCGAACTTCTTGATGGATGTTGCGTCAAGCTAGATTATGTATTAGTAGTCTGTAATATGAAATGCGCTATTATTTGTTCCTCGACATCGTGTAGTCATCTACCGGTTGATGGGAACCTAGTGTCTACTCACAATCGCAGCATTATCACACAACATGTACCCCGCATAACCCAACTGCCTTCCGATGGCAGTGTACCTCAGCACGGGGTCCATACTCTTCGCATCACTGGCGATAGATGCTGCCTTGAAGTGCTCGACGAACTTGCCGACTCGCATCAGCTTTCGCGTCACGCCGAATTGCTTCTTGGTCGTCTCGAACGGCGCGATCGTCGACTGGGGGTGATTGGTCCGGTAGAGGTACCATGCTAGGAATCGGGAAAAGTATTGGAGCGTTCGGAGCACTTTGTCGCGGCCAACTGCAGGACAGTGTTGTGGTTAGCTTGGTGGTTGCTTGTTTTTGCGGAGGGGGTTGCGGATCCGGATGCGGAGGTGTGATGGAGGGGAGGGGCAATGGCCCTGAGAGGATGGATAGCAGAATGGGAGCCATGGTTTGGATTCTGGGGAGGCAAAGGAAGAGGACCAGAGCTCTGGAGGGGCCTTACCTGTGGTCGCGACGAATTTCAGATAATGCGACACCGTTGGGTGGTAGATGAGGGCGTCTGCAACCATGATGTCTGCTTGGGTATCGCCAAAGACGCAGCTCAGTAGGAATCGTGAGGGTGATTGATCCAGGCTCGATGGCAATATGGGGAACGACAGCTATCTCGTGCTAGCTTGTGGTGTGGAGAATAAGTAATAAAGTAAGTAGAGAAGGTGGAGATGTAGTTGAGGAGTCGGCGTTTGGATCCGGGCCGGACAAGCTTGTGACTTTCTGGGGGCTCTGAATGCCGGCGAGAGTCAACGACCTCGGCAAAAAGAGCAACTTGAAGAGGGCGCGTCACGAGATTGCCCCTTGGTCGCCGGCGGAAATTCCCGGAGAGTTGAGCTGGATTGACTATGGCAATGGCACTACAACTATCATTTCTTTGACGGACAATATTGCCAGAATGAGTATCCTGGCGCTACACCCTAGGGCAGCCCGTCGTCTTGCTACTATATACTATTCAAGTCCCAGGCGTAGACAACTCTGAGCAACCACTTTCGCGAGCCCCATACCAAACGGCCCCACATCCGGGAACCAAGGCGCCCCCCTTATTTACCTAGGTACAGTTGCTGAGCCCACGTCATGGGATTAAATATACTACACCTTGTAGAAGCAGAAAGTGTGGTAGAAGTCGGCCGCATCCAATTCCTCCTCGCTCGTTCGAAGTGCGCCTGTGTTGCGATCACGAACTCCCATTTTCTCGCTCAGTGGCCCTAGTTCAGGGTCGTCCTTTTGCTCGTCCCAAACTTCTCGGAATGGTTTCCGATACTGCAATTCGAGGTTGTAGTCCTCAGCCAGCGCACGGAAAGCCTCCCATGGCACAACATACTCAGGGACCTCCTCGACTGCCTCCTCTAGAAAGTAAAAGTATTTCCAACCGAAAGGAGGTCTGAAAGTGCCGTCCGCCGGTGTCTTGCCTGGAAACTTGACCCGATAGATACTGTTTCCCCACTCGAAACCTTCTTCCTCAACCTGGCCATCTTCTGGTGCTTCTCCGTCTTCTTGCTGGGTTTGGGGAGTTTCCGTCGGCTTTGGTGCCAGAGGCTTCTCAGGATCCCAATCATCGTCATCATCACTAGCAAAAGCTGGGCGATCGTCTTCTTCATCATCTTCGACGCCATTTGCACCCGTACCTGCCGTCCCGTTCGCTTTATGGTGTTCAATGACCTTCGCCGAGAGCACGTCCGAATTTGGTATACATCCAATGAAGCGGCCACCTCTCTTTAACGCGCCTGAAACATTGCGTAACATGCCTCGAGCCTTTTCCTCGTTCTCGAATGCATAGTGCATACAGAACATCATAGTGACCATGTCAAACCCTCCGCCTCCCCAACGTTGACTAGCTGCATTGTTCGGTCCAACACCTGGATCTATCCCAACATCCTTGATTATGGGTATCTCGCCCAGCCACTCCCCAAAGCAATCCTTGGTGTAGAATTCGGCGTGAAATAGGAATTGACCTCGTCTCGTTCGCTTTCGCATCTGCTCATATCGATCCCTGGCTTGCTTGATTGATACTTCTGCTGGATCCGCTCCGACATAGAGCTCGACCTTCCGAGAGGACTGCCACTTTTGAAGATCGCCACCTTTACCACAGCCAATGTCCAGAATTTTGAGGTGCCTTTCGTTACCAATAAATTTTGATATTGTGGATGATTTCACCCAGTTATTGAAGCTCCTCAACCCTTTGATCTTGCTGTCGGTCACACGCCATTCACGGCCCCTCTCAGGAACCATATTATAATGCTGCTTGACCACATCATGAACGCCTCGTGAAGCTGCTAGTTCATGTGCTCTCTTCTCGTCCTCCTGCTCTCGCTGCTGCTGGCGCTGTCTAGCAGCCTCACGGTCTGCGGCAGAGAGACGTGATGCAGCTCCGGGGCGTTTCCTCTGGCGAGGAGGAGATCGAGATCGTGACGCGGATCGTGAGTGGGAGCGCGCTCGCTTTTTGCCTTTATCGGGGGGAGCTGTGTCTACCATGGCTGTCGAGTGGTCGCTTATTTGAGGTTGTATGTGCTTCGGTGGAAAGAGAAGCTAAGATTGTGAATCGTTCGCCTGGGAGTGCGAGACCACCGAGAATGAAGTGTTGCTTAGAAGTGAAGGGAATCGTATCGTCGGTGAAGAATGAAGGTTTCCCAATGGTTGGGAGCTCCGACAAGGTTTCTAGTGGAAGGTGAGGTCCGGAACCAGGCACGAGCCACTTCCCGAGGTTCTACCGACGCATCATCACAGCTTCCATTTCGGAGCTGCAGAGCCTCACAACATCCCACTTCATCTTCCGACCACAGCTCACCGCCGCCGCCTATCCTCCTATCCGATCTCATACCTCTATCTACTCTCAGGATGGGTGACCCACAGTTTGCAAAGTATCCAGATCTGCAGTTGTCGCAGCACATTTTCCAGCTCACCAATCCCGCATCCTCAAAATCCGCCAAACAAGCTTCGCTCAAATCTCTCCAAGATGCCATCAACGAAGAGAAAATGGCTCCTCTTTACCGGTATCTGGCACATCCGGTAGAGGGAGTCTTGAATGCACCGGGGGAGGGTACAGCACAGCAACCTACGAGCCACCGACGACCTTCGTCCAGTGCAGCAACACTTCTTGCCACAAAGAACCCTACACTGGAAGTGAGCTTGCCCTGGGATGAAAAGTTGTACGATAGCTTGAAAGCGGAGAACGACAAAGAGCTAGATGCTATCCAGAAGGAGGAAGATGAAGCTGCGGAGAAGGCGGGAGAGACAGAGATACAGGGCGCACGAGGCAAACGAGCCGAGTATTACACTCGTATTGGAGATAAAGTATGGAACCTCAAACTCTCTCTATCTTGAATTTTACACTAACATATACATTAAGGAGAAAGCCATTGCAAGTTTCGAATCCGTTTTTGAGAAGACTGGCATCCTAGGCACCAAAATCGATCTAGTTCTCGCAATAATACGAGTCGGTCTATTCTTTGGGGACAGGGCGTTGGTAAAGAAAACAGTCGAGAGAGCAAGCGCCTTAGTGGACAGTGGGGGTGACTGGGACCGCCGTAACCGTCTCAAGGCATACCATGGGCTTCACCTTCTGACAGTGCGGTCACATGCACAAGCCGCACCTCTTCTCCTCGACAGTTTGTCAACCTTTACAAGCTACGAACTCTGCAATTACTCATCTCTTGTCATCTACGCGATCCTCGCAGGCTCCGTCTCGCTCAAGCGAGTTGACTTCAAGTCCAAGGTAGTCGATGCACCCGAGATCAAAGCAATTGTGGGTAGTTCCGAGGAGAAGTTATCAGCAATAACAGGGCATACCTCTGCAGGGCCTGCGGCAGGCGACGAGGAAATGGGGGAGTCTGGATCCACCGCGACTCCCGTGCCGACCGCAGTCAATTTGACAACTCTGGGTGGACAGCAAGACAACTCAGAGGTTTCGATCGACTTCTCGCCTCTTTCCAAGCTAGTCAAGAGCTTATATGAAGGTGATTACAAGAACTTCTTCGGAGCTCTTGGGGAGGTTGAGGTCAACTTCCTCAGCCAAGACCGATATCTCTTCGAGCATAGGGGATGGTATGTGCGGGAAATGCGCTTGCGCGGTTACCAACAGCTACTTCAATCATACAGAGTGGTTGGCCTTCAAAGCATGGCCAACGACTTTGGTGTGACCATTGACTTTCTCGACAAGTAAGTTTGATCCATCGCATTGTGTGGAGATGGAAACTAATTGCTGGCCAGGGATCTTGCCAAATTCATTGCAGCTGACCGGATACCGTGCACGATTGACCGTGTAAAGGGCATCATTGAAACGAACCGACCTGACGACAAGAACAAGCAGTATGCAGATGTGGTGAAGCAGGGCGACCAGCTGATCACGAAGCTGCAGAAGTATGGCCAGGCAGTGAGATTACGGGGCAGTGAGCGTGGTTGAGCGAGATGTGAGTGAGTGCAGCCTCAAAATGGTAGAGGGTGGTGAAGAGGTCTGCTTGTAAGTGATAGATAATATCTTAGACATGATGAATGGGCGGGTTAGATAGATAGTGTCTGCCCAGCTGATAAGCAAGAAAAAGCCATTTCAAAAATTCAACAACGCAAAGAGCTCCGCGTGTCATTGATGTGATGATTGGTTGCGAATTGAAAAGGAGGTCAAGAAATTGGCGCAGGAGATGGTGTGGAGAGGGCAAAATGTCGCACATTGTGTCAGAAAGCCATGTCACGGCTTCTCCCATACATGCAAGCCCTCAGTATGGAGTGGGTAGGAGGCGGCCGCGGGAGGGTCTGGAATGCCGCCATAGAGATCGGGGGAATCCGAGTGAGCCCCCCAAGACAAGCGAAGCCAATCGAAGCCAGTCCCCGACTGTGGGTGGGAGAGCTTCATGGGGAAGAATGTATCTAGTTTGGCTGAGCGAGGGGACACACAGACAGACACACGGAGCCGACGGCCTACGGAGGACGATAACGATGACCGTGAGTCGGGTTGGCCTGTTGTGCTGCTCAATCTCCGCTCTCCGTCCCACTCAGATTTTTTTTCTTGTCACTTACACGCCATCCCGTTCCATTCCATTCTCATCCCATCCTGTTGTGCTCGTCAATTGTCAATTGCTTCTGCGACACCCCCCGAAGGTATTCATACACATTATATCCCCCCCAGCAGCCAGTCAAGCGCCGCGTGTGGGTCAGCGGGCGGAGTGGGTAGGGCAGAAGAAGAGTGGCCAAATCACAGCAGTCGTAGCAGATCCAGAGCCGTCGACAAGCCTTGTTTGTCCCTGTCCTGTCCTGTACGCCCCCGCGGGACCCTGCTGAGCTTTTTCCTCCTACAAGGCCGTTGTTGGACATGTCGCCGTCATCGGCTCACGGCCTCCGCCCACACGTCAATTTACTGGTCAGGCGATTGTTCGACGTCCGTAATGGGTCGACACAGTCAACGCAGACGGCCGTGATTCCACACGCCTTATGCGCCAGAGGTATTTAGATTCCCACCGCCTCTCTGCTTGTTCCGTTGTGGTCGTCCTAGTCCTGGGCATAAGGAAGTCCCCGGTTCTTCACGGTTGTTAGTGGGGCAAATTCGTCCTGCACAGAAAAATATACCTCACCACCCCGTCGCCCTCTTTGAAGAAAAAGCAACTGTTTTGGAACCGAGACATACTATAAGCTGTGCTTGTATCTCTCGTTCTTTTTCAACTAGACCAGTGCTCACTCTTTTATCTTCTCCTTAGTTTCATTTATCCCCCCAATCTCATATCGCACCATGTCCGCATCCGCCCCGCGTCGCGCTCTTAACATTGACAATATCAACCCCCACGTCAAGGCTGCCAAATATGCAGTCCGTGGAGAGTTGGCTGTCCGCTCAGAGGAATACCGCGCCAAATTGGCCAAGGGCGAGGGAAAAGACCTGCCCTTCGACTCTGTAATCGCTGCCAACATTGGCAACCCGCAACAGCTGGACCAGAAACCCATTACCTTCTTCCGACAAGTCGCCAGTTTACTCGAGAACCCCTTGCTATTAGAGCATGAGGATGTACTTGTCAAGAGCCTCGGCTACAAGTCCGACGTCATCGAACGCGCTAGGTGGCTATTGAAGGAAGTCAAGAGCGTTGGAGCATACAGTCAGAGTCAGGGTGCCCCAGGTATCCGAGAGAGCGTCGCTAAGTTCATCGAGAGTATGTTGCACCTGTGACTCTACAGGAACCGATCTGGCTGACCATAATCCAGGGCGTGACGGCTACCCCTCCTCCTTCAAGGACGTCTACCTGAGCAATGGTGCATCGTCAGGAGTAAACACCCTACTGCACGTTATCTGCGCAAAGCCCGAGACCGGTATCCTCGTCCCTATCCCTCAATACCCGCTCTACACCGCATCTCTCTCTGTCCTCAATGCCCGATGTGTGCCATACTATCTAGAGGAGAGCCAGGGGTGGGGTACCAACCTCAAGACCATCCGAGAGTCATATGAGAAGGCAATCGCAGAGGGCACAGATGTCAAAGCTGTGGTGATAATCAACCCAGGGAACCCTACCGGTGCCAGTCTGTCAGCTCAGGACATCAAAGGGGTCCTAGAGTTCGCAGCGGAGAAGCAGCTAGTTGTCATGGCTGATGAGGTCTACCAGACCAATGTTTTCGTCGGCGAATTCATTTCTTTCAAGAAGGCATTAAGGGATCTCCAGAAGGAGCAGCCTGGAAAATTCGACCACCTCGAGCTAGCATCTCTCCACAGTGTCTCTAAGGGCATGGTGGGTGAGTGTGGCCATCGTGGAGGCTACTTTGAGCTTGTTGGGTTTGATCCTGCAGTTGCTGCGGAGATCTACAAGTTCATCAGCATTCAGCTCTGCCCGCCTGTTCTTGGGCAGTGCATTGTCGAAGTCATGGTCAACCCACCTAAAGAAGGGGAGCCGAGCTACGAACTCTACAAGAAGGAGTACGATGGTATCTTTGGCGATTTGAAGTCGCGTGCCTATGCCCTCTTTGATGCTTTCAAGCAGATGGAGGGCGTAGAGTGCCAGACCCCAGCGGTATGTGAACCTTGCAAACCCACATTCTACTAGGATTCAGACTAATATAATATGCGCAGGGCTCTATGTACCTCTTCCCAACTATCACACTACCCAAGAAGGCTATTGAGCAAGCCAAGAAAGAGGGGCGTCAGCCTGACGAGCTTTACTGCTTCCGCCTGCTGGACGCGACGGGTATCTGTGTCGTTCCCGGCTCTGGCTTTGGTCAGAAGGAGGGTACGCTACACTTCCGAACAACTTTCCTTGCTCCTGGTACCGATTGGACCGGGAGGATCGTCAAGTTCCACAAGGATTTTATGAACGAGTTTAGGGATTGACTACCGGCGAATTTGTAATGTGCCTCAAGGTTATATATCATGATCGAAATGGTGTTTATGCGGACATGGAATCGGAATTCTTCGGCCGACCATTCATACTGTGAAAATTCTGACAGTATATAGATTAGTCTCTTATATAAGATCTCAACTGCATAAAGAAGCATGTGTCGCGCGACTGGCATGTCCAATGGCCGACTCTGCGCTTTCGATATTCACTCTCGAAATCAGTCCACTTCCTGTCAAGCGAGGGTTCCAATGACTACATCAATATTTAATTCAGCCAGTCTGGGTTCGCCCACATGCTCCTTCCCCTTTCCACATACTTGCCCAGTCTTAACGCCTAGAACCAAGTAAAGCAAGTAAGATGGGGAAGGTAATATGGAAGCCCACTTTTGATCCACGACTGAACATCGACACAGCCGGGACCAAGCTTCACGCTAACGATAGAGCCATGCAACCTAAGAAATTGTCTGGTCGCAGAGTGGCCTCTTTAGGACTGTACCTTGCTTCCCCCTCAATTACCCCTCAAGTGCCCGATTGTTCTTCTACCAGAGATTCCCAATAGCCCGGCTTATTATATATGCGGGTTCCAATCGAGGCTCCAGAAACTACCACGATGGCGGCAACCAAGGATATCCACACGCTCATTGTTGGGGCAGGTATGCCATGCATATGCGGTCCGGCCCACTGAGCTAATCTACTAATCTCTACTAGGGACTACCGGCCTGCTCATCGCACAAGGCATGAAGAAAGTGTGCATCAACAATGCCGTACCATGACTTCAGGATTAACACTTTCTCTAGGCCGGTCTTCCATTTACCATCTTCGAGCAGGAAACCTCAACAACGCACCAAACGCGTCCGCGAGAATGGGGCATGACATTACACTGGGGTTCAGAACACATTGCCAAATGTCTCCCACAGGAGCTTGCCGATCGCATAGCAGAAACATATGCTGACCCCACTATTTCACCTGATGCCGTGACAGGCTTGCCGGTCTACAATGGGAAAACAGGAGATTTAATCATGGAAATGAAAGCTGATAAGCCATGCCGTGTTAGCAGGAAGAAGCTTCGGAATCTGTTCTCTACCGGTTTGGATATCCAATATGGGAAGGAACTCACTGAGATCAAAGAGGAAGGTGACAAAGTCAAATTAGTCTTCAAAGATGGCTCGGAGGTTGTAGGAGATTTAGTCGTAGGGGCCGATGGTGCGAGGAGTAGGACGAGAGAGTGCATTGTTGGGGAAGAGAAAGCCTCTTTAACTACAGTGCCGTTGACGATGTTCAACTTCACGCAAAAGTTTACGGCTGAGCAGGCTCTTTATATACGGAAGTTGAACCCGCTCTTTATAACTAGCATTCATCCAGATCATGGAACAATGTTCTGGGTGTCTGGTAAGGCGCTCCTATAAAAGTGGTTTTCGTTTCAGAGAGCACGTTGCTGACATGTCGATAGTACAGGACGTACCAGACCCTAACAAACCCGAAACATGGAGCTTTCAATTACTGATGAGCTGGTTGGACAACGAATTGCCAGACTCGGAGAATAATTTCCAGGGCCGCTTAGCATATTTCAAAAAGCGGGCGCAGGAGTGGGCCGATCCGTGGAGATCTATAGGAGATTGGGTCCAGGAAGACACGAAGATTCCCCTGGATCCCGGCACCTATTGGGAGCAAGCCGCGCAGTGGGATAACAGAAAAGGAAAGATGACCCTTGCAGGCGATGCAGCTCATCCCATGACGCCACATCGCGGACAAGGTCTGAATAATGCCCTTCAGGATTCGTCGAACTTTGTCTCAGCGATCCAGGAAGCCGCGTCCGGGTCAAAAAGTCTAGAAGAAGCTATTTCCGCGTTCGACAAAGAAGAGCTGGAGCGCGGCCAGCTCGAGATGCAAATCTCACTCAAACAGACCATGTTTATTCACAATTGGGAAACGCTCATGGCAAGTCCCATGGTCAAGATGGGAATGCATCAAGCGAAGAAGGAAAAGCAGTTAGTCTCCGAATGAGGCGGCTGCCATGCAATCATAGAGGGCGTTTTCTTAAACATACAATGTGTTTGCGGAATCGTATCCCAACGAATTAGACACCAGGCCTTGTTCCTCCAAAGACTTCGTTGTATGTGATTCGGTGGAATACATCCCGGCACTGTGTAGATAAGCGCCTTCTGATATGTGGGGTTTCTTTCAATGCGACCATTTCACGGTAAAACTTGTGTACCACTTACCCCGACCGTATCGCTACCGCATACCTGGGCCAAAGTATGATATGAATGGTAAGTAGAAAATGTACATCGTGCACTCATGATACCCATGATCTCTACTAAAGAAAGTCCAACCTCTACACTCCAAAAGTCCAGAGGAATTCACACGTGTTTTTTTCCAGAATCAGGAAAACTGACGGCGAATGACCACCAACCTAGTGGGCAGATTGCGAAGTTTCCCCCATTGCGTACGAAGGTTTCTCCGGTCGCCTAGTTCTGATTGGGCTCTTGAAAGAGTTGACAGCAGACGAGGTGGGTTGAAAGTGCTAGGGGCGCTTAGCCACCCCCAGACCCACCACAAATCCAGCGGGCCAACGCACGCAGTGGTCCGAACCGTTGGACGGACTCGCAAATGCCCGCCGTGGCGTGAGGTTTAATCGCCCGCCATCATCGTATGAGGCGAACAGAACAAGGTACATGCCTCGACTATGCTCTCCTCTCTTTCCTTCAAATTTACTATTTGATCGAAATAAATGGAAGATACTTCTGGTGTGGGTTTGTCGTTCACGTTACACGAGCTTTTAATCTATGACCTGACTGTATCTCGATTTACTAAACAAGACCCCGGTGCTCACCTTTGCCATTTGCCGAAAAGGATTCCCTCGGGATCAAACGGGTTGCCTGCTTGTCTGTCTTGCATCCATCCTTGCTGCCCTCGTGGCCGCTCGTGACAGACACTGCAGCTGCCGGGTCTTGTCTTTCACCCGGCCATCTCACAAAGCTACTTGGAACTCTGAACCATACTTTACTTTTACGATAACACCTAGATTAGTCGCAACTCATGCTGGCCTCAACCGAGGACGAGGTGCTGCCCATTGCTGAGGACGAGCAGCTGGATGTGGTGAGTTTGTTGTGTGGTGCTTGCCGGTTTGCTGCGCCGCAGAGGAGAGCGGTGCTTTTGCAAGAGATGGGCACGCTGATCGTTGCATAGGCCGATACACAGTCGGACAGTGGGGATTCAGCTTATGGAGATATGTAAGTTATTTCTTTCACAAATTATTTCTACTCGACATCGGGGCCTTGCGGAAATGCGACAGTTCACGCTCTCCAGTGACTTGCGATTGATTGGCGCTTGCTCACAGGTGCACAACGCATCTGTCCACGTGCTTTCTGTAACATTTTGCACATGATACAAGATGCTGATTACATGTCTAGAGCCTCTGAGACTGCATCGGTAACCTCGAGTATTTTAGCTGGCCATTACGAAAATGGACGGAGATATCACGCGGTATGAAATCATTGGTTGACGATCTACGAAAGACTTAGCGCTAACCTGCTCCACCTCGCAGTATCAAAGTGGAAGTACGACGCCATTCACTCATGTTACTTATATTTGACTAACCATAATCGACAGGGTACATGTTCCCTGATGATGAGCAAGAGCAGGATAGGTACATTCCATAACTTTATCCTTGTCTTTCCTTCAATACTCAGACTTTGTAGACTGGACGTCAAATATGCATCGCTCAACCTGGTATTCGGAAACAATGTACTCTTTGCGCCAATCAAGGACCCCCAAAATATTCTCGACATCGGCACAGGCACCGGAATCTGGGCGATAGATGCTGGCGAAGAGTTTCCCGGAGCTACTGTGACTGCAACAGATCTAAGCCCCATCCAGCCAACCTGGGTGCCCCCAAATGTAAAATTCGAAATCGACGACGCGGAACAAGACTGGACCTGGCCCCTGAACCACTTCGATCTAATCCATATGAGAACAATGACTGGCTGTATCCGAAACTGGGACAAGCTATTCGCACAAGCGTATCGACATACAAAACCAGGGGGGTACATTGAACTGCAAGAAATGGATTACATGGGTGTGATCCAACCCACTTCCAAAGATCAGGGAACCTCGTTTCTACAATGGTGTACCCAGCAAGGCGAGGCGGCTAAAAAAGCCGGACTCTCTCTTCGAACAAACCCAACTCTTCTCACAAACTACCTCAAAAACGCTGGCTTCATCGATGTCGAAGTGCTCGAATTCAAACTCCCAATCGGACCGTGGCCTGCTAAAAAGAGACTCCGGGATGCGGGACTGCTGCAATTGAGTTCCATGCTGGAGGGCATCGAGGGTATTAGTTTGAGATTGTTCACTTTCTATGCCGGGTGGACGTTGGATGAGTTGAAGGTCTTGCT
Organism: Nigrograna mackinnonii; assembly: GCA_001007845.1. Taxonomy (NCBI): domain Eukaryota; kingdom Fungi; phylum Ascomycota; class Dothideomycetes; order Pleosporales; family Nigrogranaceae; genus Nigrograna; species Nigrograna mackinnonii. Next base: position 192,413 of record JGVQ01000149.1, read on the forward strand.
GGCGAAGGTCAGGACGGAATTGAGGAGTGGGGATTGTCACGCTTACTGGCCGGTGTGAGTACTCATTCACTTAGTCTCCCCTATACGAGATCTACAACATTACAAGACGCACAAATATAAGAGTAAAAAGCATAACTGACGAATTCTAGATACGTAGTCCACGCCCGCAAAGCAAGCGAAGACTAAAGAAAAACACCTCTCTTCTACCCAACAAGCCCCCAAAAAGAAACGATCTAAAAACTAACCATCTATTTCCTGTTCATCCATCCATCAATCTATCCAGCGTTCTGGCGAGTGACTCTACGTTTCTCATTCATTCAGCTCAGCGAGTTTTTGGTTTCTGGCCTCGGCTTCTTTATCTACAAAACATGGCACATTAAGCGTATGTGTTTTTCACCCTGTCTATCCGTCTTCTTACTTTGCTATGTGCCAGGCTAGGCTGGGGTGGGATGGGGTGGGGTGGGGGATTGGCACATATTCACACAAAATATCCACGGGCGGTGGGGTTGGGATTTAGTAGATATTTATGGGTTTATGATATATTTCTTCTTAATTTTGAAGAGGGATTTATAAGTGAGGTAGTGCATGATGATAGAGCTGTTTTTTTTTTTTTTTTTTTTTTTGGAAATTGTCGTTGTGGCTGTTTTGGTTTGACGACCGAGTGAGTGATACTCGTGCGTACGTACTTCCGCCTATCTATCCCCTTTCTTTTATATGGGAGAAGACCCGGATTAACTATGTACGATGGATGATGCTCGAAATCGATTCTTACCCTTCCTCCTTGCTCTTGATACCAGAATCACAGACTCAAAACTTCTCATCATCGGATAGATGAGAAAGAAAAAAAAAACCACCAGGCATCCACATAGCTATAGCTATAGCCCTTCCTCGACTCCTAAGCGGCCCCCCTGCCCCTTCTTTATATGTCTCTATCTATCCAAAACCAGTACGCCTCCCCCAAATATCCTCAACCCTACAAATCTCATGCCCCCTCCCGTCCAAAAGAGAAACATTTTCGTACCTAACCCCCCAACCCCCCCCCCCCCCCCCCCCCCCACCTACAGCTGATATCGGGCTCAGAGCTCGAAAAAGTCTGATTACCATCACTACGCTGATGATAACTCACAGTATCCAAACTCTTCCTTTTTTCTTATCTTTGTGTGTGAAGCAGATGGGGCTCGCGGGACTAATACCCTGATATGTTTCGCTACCGGTATGCATCTATATGTACAGTACAGTACAATGTACTATTAGGTCAAGAATTAGAATTGGAGAGCAGCAAGCGAGCAATTCTAGGGGTTTCTTCGTGTTAGCATTTGGATTTGTGAATTCCTATGTCTGTCTAGGCGGCGAGTACATTCACGGAATAAATGGATACGTAGGCATTAGTATATGTATCACGTGTGCTTGCGGTTTGCATAGGCAAGAGTTTCCGATGTCATTCTTGAGGCTATTAGGGATTTAATGGGGTTTGAGTAAAGTTTGGTTTGCCTTCTATGGCATTGATTATGCATAATGCGCTGTGAGTTACTACATTAGGATTTTGGAATTGGAATGAGAATGATGGTCTCGAGCCGGAGACAGCTGGTATCCGCTCCCACCTTCGTAACCTTCATAGTCCATTTCATCTTCTCTGGGGAAATATCGCCTGTCATCTTCCTCTTTGGAATTACCAAAGAATTTCTTCTGTGTCATGGGTCTTAGACTCCTTGTCTATACCCTCGCAAACTCCATTCCCTTCTTTGAAGCCAATAAGTCCGAGCTGTCTTTGCACCATTACAGAAAGCCATTAGCCTCCCATAATTGCCTGTAATGCTTGGGGTCATGCGCATCGTCGAAGATCGGGTTCAAGAACTTTGCGACCAGTTCCGCAGGCACCCAATCCCTTTCATCGGTCCGTAAATGCTCCCTCGCAAGGTCCAGCACAGCCAGGCAATCTTTAGACACAAACTCGGGGACTTGCCGCACTGGTCTTTCAAACTCACTCCATTCGTTCCGGTTGTTTGTTTCCTCCCACCTCCTCCTTACATCAGCAATATCGGTGTTCTCGCGAGGTAGGCCAGCTGTAGCCATGATGCCGTCTCTTAATCTGCCGAATCCCCAGGTCTGTTCAGGGCCCGCAATTTCATCGTCCCACCACACCCATCTTTGCCCTCGACCCCGTAGCATGGGCGCTACTGTCGACATTGCATGTCCAGACGCCAGTATCGACACCCCAGTAATGTATCTTGCGCCCTCTTCCGGATCTCTCCCCGACCACAAAGCCTTTACAAAGATGCGCGTCATGACCTCCCAAAACCGCTGCCGGGCCCACAGATCCTGTTTGTAGAACTCATAGATGAGTAATCGTAGTTCGGCGGGTAGCTTGGTGAATGGGAAATCTCTTGGATCATCGAGTGATCTTGGTGGTCGGACGGGTGTGGTGAGGAGGGCGAATGCGCGGCCCAGAATGGTGCCGTCGATTAGGCAGTTTGCATAGTACCATCGCGGTCGATGCGGGCTCTGGATACCGTATAACCCCGGGGTGACGGCTACGTCCACGTAGTCTTTTAGATATATCTCAAACTCTTGTGGGAATTGTTCGTCGTATAGGTATGGCTTCAGGAGCTGGTCGATCTTTGCAGGCTCCTTGCGAGCGGCGGCGAAGAGGGGATGTTGGAGGGGTTTCGCGGGGAAATGACGGTCGTTGAAGCTGTATGTGTCGAGTGTTGGGAGGTCTATTGCGTGTGGAGGACCTCCCTGCATTATGACCTTTTGGTCTGGTTGTTGATATGCAGGGTAAATTGTATTATTACTGTGTAAGTGAATGATAATGTTTTTGGTGGAATGACATAAATGGTGCTACGATTGGCTGCAGTCGCGCGAGTCATGCACCCTTTAGATAAGGAAGGATTTGCCGTCGTGGAGGGGTTATTTTTGGACACAGCGCCAATTGTCCCTCTTCCGCACTGCATATCGCTACTCTTTACAAGTCTCGACAGAAACTCATGCTGGACATAGCTTGGAAGTCCGCATTTCTGGTGGAATACTATTGTCAGCAGCTTCCTCTGACTCTATTTGCGAGCTTCATGTCTACTTTCAAAGATTTTCAGGAACGCGTGAACCAGGAGCCTGGGAACTTTATCTATAAATTGCCTCATAAATCTTCCCTGATCGGCTGCTACTATATAGCTTTCAATGATGCCGTCTGATACTGCAATAGGAGTACCTGGATTTTTCGAGTGGTCGTAGGCGAGAGTTCTTCCTAGCATATCACTAGTCGTTCAACGACTAGCGAATGCTTCTTTCGACGAAGAAATAAACGGTAATAGTTGCTCTGTCCTAAGCGCGGAATTCCGAGAGATTCATGTGAGGCGATTGTAACGCATAGGCACATGCTTTTCATTACTCTCCCTCCAAGGATTAGTTTCTGATAAGCTCCTTGGGTGGGTTCGCTGTCGTTCCCACCGTCATGGACATCGCGCATGGAGCGTACCGCAGAGGAGAGCGAGACTGATCTCACACATTCCTCAATAGGTATTTTGAAGAAAGCGCGAGATGGAGCCTGACAGAGGTTAGACTAGAATACGGGGTAATGCGTAAGTGACCATGATGCTGTCGGTGGGATCTGCTGGGAGTGATGCTAATGAAGCTAGCTCGAACGCCATGTTTAATTGTGCCTTTTTTGAGTATCGGCCGCTCCGATTACACATTTGTAAACCGGTATATGATTGGTCTCTAACGGTATAAGCCTCGTGATGGGCAAGAACACGCAGGCTGATCCACAAAGTCGGTGTTCGGCACCGCAAGGCTGTTGAAATTTGGCTCTAAGCCTTGAAGACCCCCGCCGAAATGAGCTCATGTCTTCCTCCTTGATGGCAGTGCACGCTACTGACCAGAGCAGGATGCGGGTCAAGGAACTCGAGCCTTGCAGTCGTGAGCCAATGATATCATCTAACAGTAACGGGAACCTAGCGTGCGCATAACCCAGGATGAGGCGTAGCGAAGACATCACCCCTGTTGGCCCAGGAATACGCCGTGAATCCCATTCCGACTCAGTGTTTCAAGAAGGGCCGACAATCCTTAAGAAGACGGTATCCCGCGCACTGGTGCGATCCTCGTCATTCCTACGACGAGTCTTCGACTACTACCGCCTATTAAGTGACAGGTCCTTACGCGCGAAGCTCAACTTGTACTGTACGATTTGAAGAATTGCAAACATGGCACCCGGTCGAATAAGCCATCATGGTAAGAAGAGCCATTGGCCCCCATGTTGGCCTGAAAGTGGGATGCTAATGCCATTGGTTCAGGAATTGCCATCTCTGCTGGATCTTTGATAGATTTGTCGTCTTTAGCGGGTTCCAACAACAAATCCAAACTTGCGAAACGTGCGAATACAAATGCCGGCGGAGTTGTCATTATCATCGTCCTCGTTGTGGTGGTCGTTTCAGTCATCTTCTGCGTCGTGGTCGGATTTCTCATTTGCAGAAACAAGCGAAGGAAGCACAACCGACAAAAGAAGCTGGAAGAGTCGAGGCCATTCACAGAGAACGACTCAAATGCGCTCCAAGACATGTCTCCCAATACTCAACCTTACAATATGCCTTACAATGCTGGAGGTCCACAAGAGCTGCCTGCTGCTCACCAAGTAAACGATCCAGTTCCGTACCAAACGGCAGAGCTTCAGTCAGAATCACAGTTGTACCCCAAGGCAGCACATTTTGAGGGATCTACAGTCAGCGTAAGAACCGCTGCTCATATTTTTAATGCCACTTCTGCTGATGATTACTAGCCACAACAGTACAATCAACCTGTTGAACTCCCTTCTGGAAACGCATATGCCCCAACGACGACTCCAAAGGCTTAATGTCGCTGTCTCTATTGATATAACGGCATAGACCTTGCGCAATGACTGTCGCACTTTCGCCTCGCCAATACTGCTATGCCGCGTGCCTGTAAGAAAGGAGAATTGAAAGCCTATGGATTTTCATCCGCCTCTGGATATATCCTCTCCAACGTCCACCAGTATTTGGGTAGACAGAAATGCAAACGACGACGTCAACATTGAAGAGGGGTACTTGGCCTTGGGAAGGTCAGTAACGGAATGGTCAGTGCACGTGGGATGTTGTTCCAAGATCCCAACCTGACACAGGATGTTAGTGCGGCACAGGTAACGCAAATGTTCGCTTGTTTTGGTTTGGTTTCAATCCGCGAGGCGTTTAGGGAATGTCTCCAGTCAAGAGTTATTCTTCGGTGGAAAAGCGTTTATATACCCAATCTCGAATTGTACTAAGAAGTAAACAAATTACGTTCAATGTTTGCAAATTATCATTTGCAGTCGTTTAATAATTGAGCCATTGGTGAAGATACCCTTGTTAGGACTCTGCAACACAAGCCCGCGGAGCCACCGAGAAAATGAATCTCTACCGGATACCAGGACACGGGGTCAAGAAGTCGAATTCCACATATCGAGCCGCCCTCTGCCACTAACAACAGTACCCCTATCAAACCCTAGGCGGCATTGTGTATACTTCAAGAAAGAACGTTCAAGACATTCGAATGTGCAGGTGTGTAAGAGAGAAACCAAATGACGTGGCCATCGACATTCAAAATCAGTCATATTTTCCCAACAATGAATCTCATTCGTTTCCGCTGCATCTGCATGTCTTCGGTATTTACGTTGTGATACATTCCTGTTGAGCCAAGTGTGATAAGATCCTGGGTAGAGTAAGGGGACAGAAGCTCATTTGAGTCTCAGCCAATCAGCAACGCGTATCGGTCCTGGCTCCGAATGCTACCCCAACGCCGCTTCCATCATCTCCTATCCTTCTACCACATGAGTTACGCAGCGGGTCTTTACTGATTGCTTTGGCTTGGGTACTACCGCTCACTGGCTGTTTGTATCAGTTCTCAGCTCGTGCGTGTGACGAGGCTCCTTCTTACCTTCCTATCTAGTGACGTACGCAATCTCGAACCTCAAAAGTCCTCCTAAAATCACCGTATCCAGTGAAAGATATCGCCTGGAAGCAATTCATGAGGAAGGAAAGTACAATGGTCACGAGGACATTGGCCTTGGGATGGGTGCGCAAGCGCACTGTAGTTCTTGGTGATACATAATCAAATGAGTGCGTTCCCCCTTCACCTCACCATCGATCCCCTTCATTCCGCATAACATAAAGCCGGCGCGCGCATCAGGAGATCATCCCTTTCACTTATGACCTCAAAGGCAATGATCTTCTCCGTTTGTGCGTTTCTATCTTTTATCCACCTCATACGTGGAGGCCCAGCCGCTCTTTCGCTGCACAAGAGGGCGGATCTCGATGTGTGGATAGCAGAGCAAAAGGCCATAGCGCACGCGGGTGTGCTTGCGAATATTGGGCCTTCAGGAGCAAAAGCATATGGCGCATCGGCTGGAATAGTCCTTGCCAGTCCCTTGAAAGTAAATCCGAACTGTAAGGGTGTTTCAAGTCTTACTCACACTATTCTAACCTCCTCCAGATTTCTACACCTGGACCCGGGATTCAGCCCTAGTCTTCAAAACGCTGGTCGATGAATTCATAGAAACTGGAGATACGTCATTGCAGATTCATATCAACGACTACATTTCAGCGCAAGCGGGAATCCAAGGTGTTTCGAATCCATCAGGATACCTTGACGATGGTGCAGGACTTGGGGAACCAAAATTTCACCCTGATGGGAGTGCATATACGGATGACTGGGGGAGGCCTCAAAGAGACGGACCAGCCCTTCGAGCCACAACTCTCATTGCCTACGGAAAATGGCTAATCGAGAACGACCATAGTTCTGCCGCGAGCGAGATCATTTGGCCTATTGTTAGGAATGATCTTGAGTATGTGGCACAATACTGGAATGAGACGGGATTTGACCTCTGGGAGGAGGTGAGGGGATCCAGCTTCTTTACGACGGCCGCTCAGCATCGCGCGCTAGTTGAAGGAAGTCAATTCGCCGAATTAATTGGAGAAAGCTGTTCCAATTGCGACTCAGAAGCACCCAGGATCTTATGCTTCTTGCAGACATATTGGAATGGCCATCATGTGGTAGCTAATGCAAACAGCGAAGAATCAAGGAGTGGGAAAGACGTCAACACAATTCTTGGATCAATTCATACATTTGATCCACGGGCTGGCTGTGACGATGCCACTTTTCAGCCGTGCTCGCCAAGGATGCTTGCAAATCACAAAGTTGTGACTGATGCATTTCGATATCTTTATGACATAAATGAGGGCATTCCTGTGAGATCTGCGGTCGCGATTGGACGTTATCCGGAGGATGTCTACTATGAGGGTAAGTGCTGAGTGTGAATGTTTCAAAAGCATGTGACATTAACTGGATATTAGGGAATCCGTGGTATCTGACAACTCTTGCGGCTGCCGAGCAGCTTTATGATGCCCTCTACCAATTTAATCGAGCTGGATCCATTACCATCAGTTCAACAACCTTACCATTCTGGCAAGCAATCCTTCCCTCAGCAACGAGTGGCACATTTGAATTACCGTCGACGGATTTCATGGCTCTAACGTCAGCCTTGGAAACATATGCAGATGGCTACGTCTCCGTAGCCCGCGAGTACATTCCTTCAACAGGTCAAATGGCAGAACAGTTCAATAAAACATCTGGTGATCCACTCTCCGCGACTTACCTCACCTGGTCCTATGCCTCATTCCTAACTATGACTTCTTCACGGGATGGGATTGTTCCTGCTTCCTGGGGCGCAGCATCGGCGAATAAAATCCCACCAGTCTGCAGCACCTCCTCCACGTCAGGAACGTACAAATTGGCAACGAATCTGAATTGGCCGGACTTCTTATGTAAAAATATAGATGAAGTGGCTGTCACGTTCAATATTCTAGCCACGACCACTTTGGGTCAAGATATCTTCGTCACCGGCTCCATCCCTGAATTAGGGGGTTGGAATCCTGCCAACGCAGTACCTTTGGACGCAGCAACATATATCCCGTACTCGCCGCTCTGGTATGGGACAGTGAAACTCCCTGCTGGAACCGAGCTCAGGTACAAGTACCTCAGAAAAGATCAAGATGGAGGTGTTTTATGGGATAATGGAGATGATAGGAAATTCACCGTGCCAGTTTCCTGTCGCGAGGATGCAGCGGTTGGGGACACTTGGAGGTGATTATCTCTCCAGTCGGACATTGCAGGTCGGTTTGTATGTGAGAGTATATTTTCTAATAAAGTATTAATTATCATCTCTTCACGCTCCTGTGCCAGGATCAGTCACGCATCCACGATACCTGTCTGTGCCGCTTCTACCATGTGTTGCTATGTTTTCGATTAATGGGGATGTCGGGCCATTGTCTGCAAGTCGCCTGCTCAGAGGCTCGGAATACTTCTTAAGGTAGCACTCGCGAAATGGAGGTTAGGAGAGCATGATACTCGGAGTCGGGGAGGAGTCGGGAGAAGCATGCCCCTAGCCTGCCTTTTGTTCAGCGTGCCATGAATGAAACCTCACCTTCACCTGACTGTATCCCCACGACCGGCTCAACTGTTGTTCCGACAACAATCTACAGTGTCTTGGTAGTTCCTCCATACGGTATCAGCAGCGAGTACGGGGTCACTGGGGTGTTGGACAAGGAGCTAGCGGGTGGCGTTATGCCCCGCCTCAACCAACGACAACCTCTCGTGAGCTCACGATACCAGGATCTCTTGCGCTTATTAACCCACGCGTTGCCAGCCTTACTTTCATCATTCACAAGCATATACATTTGCAAAATACAGACACCTTTATCATACAAGTTATTATGACAGGTCCAACGATGAAAGCATGGCAGTTTCGGACTGCGGCGGGTGGTCTTGAGAAAAACCTCTACATGCCTGCAGCAGGAGTTCCTAAACCAACAATCAACGACAATCAAATCCTAGTCGAGGTACACAGCATGGCCATCAACCCTGCCGACTACAAGTTCCCCGAGCTGGGGTTCATGTCAAAGGCAATGGGGATTCCATCACCCTCTATTCCCGGGATGGATTTCTGTGGCAAAGTTGCCGCTTACGGAAACAAGATTGATTCCTTCCAAAAGGGAGAAATGGTATTTGGATCATACATTGGATCGTTTGGGCACGGATCATTAGCCCAATACATTGCCGTTAACAAAGACATGGTTGTTCCAATGCCCGAAGGAATCAAGGTCGATGACGCTGCTTCTCTTGGTACAGCTGCCATCACAGCTTATCAAGCACTCAAACCACACGTCAAAGAAGGCTCCAAAGTCTTCATAAACGGTGGATCGGGCGGGACGGGAGTCTTCACAATACAAGTGGCAAAGACACTCGGCTGCCACGTGACCACATCTTGCTCGGGAAAGAACATCGAGTTCTGTAAGAACCTAGGGGCAGACGAGGTCCTTGATTACACAACCTCCGACATCATCAAACAACTCGAATCGAAAGGACAGATATATGACCTTGTGGTCGATAATGTCGGATCCCCGGCTCATCTCTACAAATCTTCCCACTCATTCATCGTCCCGCACGGAAGATTTATTCAAGTTGGAACTGGCATTGGACAACACTCGATCAAGTCAATCGCGAGCAACGTGCTCACGCCCGGATTCCTGGGAGGTGGGAAGCGAAAGTATGAAATGCTCGTGTCGAAGCCGGATTACGAGGGATTTGTCCAGATTGGGAAGTGGATGAAGGAAGGCAAGATTCACGCGGTGATCGACTCAACTTTTGAATTTGACGAGGCCCCAAAGGCTTTCGAGAAGTTAAAGACTGGGCGGTCGAAAGGCAAGATTGTGATACATGTCAAGGAACAGTAGGTGGGACGCAACAAAGAGCTAGGATGTTTTGGCGCAATGAGTTACCCCCTTGGCCATTTTCTTTCTTTTTTCATTTACAGGCTGTCTTATTATATCCCTAGTCATGACACTTATCACGATTTCTGTTACGACCAATCCGGGCCTTATCGGCTTTGTTATTACTAGTCTACCATGTTGATATTTTCTAATTTCGAGACTTCGCGTTCTCGTATTCTTCACCCCTCCATCAACTACGCACACCCTCAAATTGGCGACCGTTTTATCAACCCCAAACCCCACTCTATCGCCCTCAATCACGCTTCGCGGATTTGAAATTGCGATGATCAACAGACGGCATACGAGAGAACTAATGCGCCAAGCGCCATCCGTAAGGCTGGTTCGGTACGGGTTCGGTGCCACGTCCCACTTGTGTTTTTCTGGATCCGACCAATCCCAGCGAGCGCCACCACCACGGGCACTCCATGCACCGTTTTTATCAAAACACTCAACTGTGACATGTTTCCTTTAGCATCGCTACCATTGGTTCAGCGCTTGCCGTCCCTGCTGGATACGACTCCACGATGCTTGCTGAAGCTTAAAATCTCATCCCGCCATGATGTAGTGCATTCTCTTCGGCAGAGAAGACAATATGCCGATATTGATGCTATATAAGTCTTGATTGTCTGGTTCTGGATTTAAGCCGGCGAGCTCTGATCTTGCATCCTTTGTCCAGTTTCCGAGATGGCTTCTTTTCTGTTATCAGCGCTGTCCTTGGCTTCAGTCGTCACTGCAAGTTTGGATGGTAACCTCAATTACAATTCACCATCGAGGAGACATCCAGCACTAGGCATAGATGTACCCAAGGTAGCAAAGAGAGGTCTTCAACCTCGATGGGATCCCGCAGAGCTCAACTTCACCCATGGAGTTGCGTCAGGCGACCCATATCCTAATTCGGTTGTCCTTTGGACTCGAGTTGCACCGAGCCTGAAGCATGATGACTCGAATGTCACAGTCGAGGGCACCGTTGACCTGTACAATCACGACACAGAACAGTACATCAAGGCTTCCAAGAACCCAATTTGCGTTGAGTATCAAGTTGGCTCTGATAAGAACTTCTCGGCTGTTGTTGACAAGGGGACTGCCTACACTACTTCCGACATCGACTATACCGTGAAGGTAAGAAAGCTTCTAATGTTCCTTACGCTGATGCTGATCAGTTGCAGGTGGAAGCCAAGAACTTGAAGCCATTCACCACATACTATTACCAGTTTGCTGTCTGTGGAACGTCAAAAAAGAGTCCTCTTGGGCGAACCAAGACTAGCCCAGCCGCGGATGACGATGTTTCGCATATTGGGCTTGCTGTGTACTCGTGCAGCAACTATCGTAAGTATATGTCACGTATGCAGAATGTGTGTAGCTGATCATGCACAGCTAACGGATACTTCAACGCATATGGCAATGCTGCCCGTAAAGATAACGTTGACTACGTAGTAAGTCAATATATCCACTAGATCACTGTCGGCCATTGCTCTAACCCTCTTTCGAGGTTCATCTCGGGGACTACCTCTACGAGACAGGCAAAGGAACTTTAGGCAAGGATCCCAGGGCAACCGACCCTTCGGGAGAGATCTTCACCCTTTACGGTACGTTGAATTCCCGACATAGTCTGCCATGGAGCTAATTGTCAGTCTAGATTACCGAACCAGGATTGGTCAATGTGAGTGATGGGATTATCCTGGGCGATTTTCACAATTCTGACTCTATAAACCAGATCGAACTGATCTTGACCTGCTGCTTTCACATAGCCAGTATCCCTGGATCCCCGTTTGGGACGACCATGAAGTCTCCAACAACGGCTACCGTGACGGATCCTCCAAGCTCAACAATACCGAGGAATCCTTCATCTTCTCCGGCGGTATCTCTGTCGACCAGCGCAAGATGAACGCCGTGCGCGCCTACTTTGAATGGATGCCAATCCGCCAAGTCGACATGGACGACAATCTCCGCATCTGGCGCTCCTTCCAAATGGGCAAACTATTTGACCTGATCATGCTCGACACGCGAAACTACGACCGCTCCATTACAACTCTAGGTTGGAACGACGAATACATAGCCGAGATCAAGGACGACGCCGGCCGAACGCTCATGGGAAGCCACCAGGAAAACTGGTTCTACAACCAGCTCTCTAAATCTAACGATCGCGGTGCCACATGGCGTATCGTTGGTAACCAGATCATCTTCTCACGAATCAATAACACGGCACGTCAGGAATCCGCCGACGATTGGCTCAACGCAGATCAATGGGATGGCTACACTGCAAACCGGAACCGCACCCTAGCCCACTTGTACTCGCACGACATCTCCAACACCATCTTCCTAGCCGGTGATTCCCACGCAAACTGGGTTTCTGACCTCGTTTGGCTCGACCAGAAGCCATATGATCAGAAAACGGGCGTGGGAGCAATAGGCGTGGAGTTCGCTGGCACCGCCGTATCAAGCGGAGGATATGCGAAGAACATCTCAGGAGGCAACGAAATGAGCGCTGGTATGGTGCGGGACAACCCCGAGCTTCAATGGAGTGAGGGCTACTACCGTGGATACTACGAATTACAAATTTCCCCCGAGGCTCTTGTAGCTAATTACTTCGGTAATTCCAACCCCCTTCCATCCCCTCATTCCCACTTCACATCCAGAATCATTCATGATAACTAACGCCGATATAGGATGTCCCACAGTAGCAACCCGAAACCCCCTAGAACTAAGTCTAGCAAACTTCACCGTCCGGGCCGGCGACAACTTTCTCCAACGCAGCGTTGCTAATGGTACCGTGGAGAATGGCGCGCTGCAGAGGGGAGAAACGAGGGGTACTAATTTAACGCTTAATACCGAGACTGGGGTGTGGAATGTTACACATTTTGAGGAGATGTATATTGTTTATGAGGATGCTTGATTGAGGGATGAATGATAGGGTTTGGGATACGGGGTGGGAATAGAGAGAGTTCTACTTTTCATGGTTTTCTTCTATGGAAAATAAAAATTGCCGTGTGTATCGAGTCTTGATCTACACATTCACACAACATGACTTCACTTCCACAACACAAGGTTTACTATAAGTTCATCGTCGAACTTGGACAATTTGGTTTGCTGACTTTGAATGCTAAGCATCACGCGTCTAACGCTTAATGTTTTTTGAATGTGTCTTTTTCTAAGAGAATTTCCCTGAATAGTTATCTCCATGATGGATCAATTTCTCTGCCGCCCAAGACCTTTTCAAGGCATTTTTGAAATGAGATTTTGAGCAAGGAATCCGCTATAATAGTACATAGTGCAGATAGATGAGTAATTGGAAAGAGCGGAACGAAGATGATTGACCCAGGAATCGGAGATGTGGTTGGTGCTTGAATGATGTAATTGGTTGAGGCATCTTTTTGATTAAAGTGGACATCTTCCACGAGAGGCTATTTTTTGTGGGAGAGGATGAGGGGATCTATACCCCGCCTGTTCTTGTTCATGCGTACCCTTGAAGTATCGCCGCTTCTGCGTTCATGATAGATGCMCCAGCCGCTCCAAGAATGGTGTTATGACTTAAAGCAACAAACATGTAATCGAAAACCTCGCTTGGATCAGGCCTTATCCTTCCAATACTGACGGTATAACCTGCTTCAGCGTTTCGATCCAAGCGTGGCTGCGGACGATTAAGCGCGTCGTGAACAGTGATAGCGTGCTTAGGTGCAGAAGAAGCGCCGAGAGTTTGAACATCAGACGTATACTCTTTCAAAGCCGCACGAACCTGGTCTAGAGGTGGTGGGGGCCGTTTAGTGAAACGTACCGAGACGCATAAAAGGTGACCGTCAAGTACTGGTACACGATTGCATGCGACGGAAATCGGTATGGACTGATCGACAAAACTGGTTGATGGTTCCTTTTGGACACTTCCTAGGATCTTGCAGGCTTCGGCTTGGATTTTATCCTCTTCTCCTGGGATGTAGGGAATGACGTTGTCGAGGATATCCATACCTTGATGGTGTTAGTATTCTGCTTTCTTCAGACTAAATAGCTGTGATATGCAAAGTCTTACTTGGAACGCCTGGGTACCCGCTTCCTGATATGGCTTGCATCGAAACAGTGTTGGCTCGATCGATAGAGCCTAATTTTTGAAGGGCTGCAAGTGCTACCACAATGCCGACGACTAGCATAGTTAGAATGAATTCATTCTCATTTGGACGGGTACGTACCAGCGCAATTGCTATTGCACACCAGGAAGCCTTTGTTCAGCTTATAATGCTCACGTTGAGTAGGAATCATCTGAAGATGTGATATATTGACCGTTGGAACAACCAATGGTACCAATGGAGCCAATCGATGATTCCCAGCGTTTGAAAATACCGCAAAATCAGCTTTCAAAAAAGCCATCTCAATCTCGCCAGCCACCGATGAGTCAAGGCCAGAAAAGATGATATCGCAGTCTGAAAAGTATTCTGGCTTGCATGGCAATACTTTCATATCTGCGATCTTGGAAGGAATGGGCGTGTAGTGATGCCAATGCGTCACACTAGCATATTGCTTTCCTGCTGACTTTTCGGATGCTCCTATTGCGACCAATTCTAGGGATGGGTGGTTCTCTAGTAGTTGCACAAATCGGGTCCCGACTGCACCGGTCGCGCCCAAAACTCCTAATAATGGTCAGTGCCATGATTGCTGATTAGGAACAAAGGTAATTGGGCAGCGGGTTCATACCGCATTTTTTCTTTGCCATGTTTGGTGTTGCCATTTTTGTGTCAATGTTTTCTGGAGGTTTGGCGGGGTGGCGGGGTTGACTTATCGATTGCGACCAGGGCTCTTGCCAAAAATTTTTGGAGGTGGTATGTGCACAGTCACAGTCAATGGTTCGGGAATACGATTTTCCACTCCTGGGGTCTCTCTCAGTCTCCTGAACTTTCCGTTGTTCTAATTCTAATCGGGCATAGTGGCACACTATGCAAGAAAGATGCCTACGGTGTCACGGGGTGTGGACGTATACTCCTTGCTCACAGTTTGTTTGCAATGTGTCTCGCAAAAGACTGCTTTGGGTCGACAAGAGCGCCATCGTGCGGTTTGTCTGTGGTCAACAGATATATGACCACTGTCCGGCAAGAAAATCTACCTACATCATAACTCTCCAACAATCCCATTCGAACCCGAACGAACATCGTTGACGTGCATCCATCGCCATAAGCCAATACACGCACCTCCTAATCAACCCTATAAACCAATTTAACCCCGCTAACTTTCCACTCCCTATAATCCTTGATACCCTGCGGAATAGCACCCAATCCACCCTCTCTGACCTCCACAGGATGCGTCTTAATCGTCCCATCACTCACCAACTCCTGCGCAATATCCCACCACCCCTTGGCAAACTCATGATCCTCAGGAACAATCTCGAACCCGGGTCCAAGACTAACACCCAGCGCCGTGAATCCGATCCTATGGTCGTACTTTACGTCTGAGCGTGGAAAGTCTTGGATTGGGTTCAGACCGGTGTACTGGCCGCCCTTCGAGGAGAGTGCTTCGCAGCAGATGGAGGGTGAGCCGAATTCGCCGATGCAGTCGTAGACGAGGGTCAGGGAGTCGTTGGTGAAATCGCGGATCTTGGAGCCGATGTTTGGTTCTTTGTAGTTGAAGATGTGGTCTGCGCCTAGGGATTTTAGGAGGGGGAAGTTGTGTGGGGAGGCGGTTGCTAGGACTGTTGCGCCGGCGCTGTTGATAATTAGTTCCTGTTTTGGTTTTGGATGGGGGATTGGGTTACAGTTTTGCGAATTGCACGGCTAGAGTGCCGGTTGCGGTGCTGGCACCGTAGATGAGGATGGTGGTTGGTTCTTTGACTTTTGCGGGTGGGGGGGGTAGGCCTAGGGATTGGTAAAGGCCTTGTCCTACGGTCACGATGCCGATTCCTAAAGTTGCGGCGTCTTCGAAGGAAATGTTAGGTCCGAGTTTGGCCTGGACGTCCCCTTTGGCTTTGATGTGTTGGGCAAAGGCGCCGTTTGTGTGGTCATTTTGATCTCCTGCAATAAAGTATTAGCGAAGATGTTGGGTTGACGTTTCCTAATTGGACTTACCACCGTGGACAAATCCTGCAACTTTATCGCCGACCTTCAAATCTTTCTTGACTTTGCTTCCCACTGCTTCGACTATGCCAGAGTAGTCAAATCCGGCGATGGTGCCAGGAGCGGCAAAATGATCGATACTCTTGTAGTCTGCTGGATTCAACGCCACAGCTTTAGTCTTGACGAGGATGTATTCGTCTTGGAGCTGTGGAAGGGGCACGTTATCTCTTAGCTCGGGCATCTTGCTCTCTGTATTGACGAGGGCTCTTTGGGTCGCCATGGTTGAAGGTTGAACTTGATGGGATTTGATGATCTGAAGTGAAGATTTGATGTGCCGAGAAGATTCAAACTAGAATTGAAAGGGTACGAATGGATGAAGGGTTGAACTACTTGTTACGAGACCAGGGTTGGTTCACCAATCGAGTGGAGGGATAGATGGCGGTGCTGAATTGATTCCAGATCGAAAGAGAGAAAGGTGGTACTTTATATACAGGATCAAGTGGACAATCATTGACGTATCCGTCGTACGTTGAATAGACCCTTTCTCAGCTAATTTGTAAGCGCGTTGGGGGTGCCTTTGCTGTGTGAGGCTGCGGTACAATTTTGCCCGGTCCCATGGTTCGCCATTTTGGGTGAGTATGCCGCGCCAGCCAATTGGAGGGCGAGCACTAGAATGCTCGACAGGACCAATTATCTACCAATACAGATATTCTTCTTGTTGTCTTGATGATTTGTTCCCCTTTTTGGGAGTATTCTCAAGGCCACTAGATTGCTGGTTCCCAACATTTTTGCACTTTCCTCGCTACTAGGATTCATTGTGCAATTTTGGAGATTGCCAAGAAGTCCCTTGATTCCTGCATAGATGAATTACTAACCAACAATTTTGCGACGTCTGCCTAAGGCGCCACAGTTCGGTACATGTAACTATTCGGAGGTAACGGGGATCGAGTCGGGCTTCACTGTGGACTATACCCACCTTGTCCAAATGCAGGATCTCATGCGAGCAAACCAATCTCATATCTCAACTGCCTCACGAGTTGGGCGGGATGGAGCCAATGGATCGATGCTTGACTTACTAACATATGTAATGTTAGGCGAGAGAGCGCCATATCTTTCCACAATGTTAGCCACCACAATTGTTCTATCTATTCTAATGCAATATGTTGAACCAGTCGGCTGTGAAATCGGCGGTAGGTATACACTTAAGCTTTCTCTACAAGCCTAGGTCGCGTGGTAGTGGGGTTTCCGATGGCCACTGAAAGATCGACTAAAAGCCTCCCGACAAGGCTTTAAGTATTTTAGGACAGACTTTTTTATATTGCCAGCCCAGTCTGTGTACAATATTCTGCAAGGTAAGTTCATTCAGGTTTGCGGGTGATAGTAGTCCAGATGGTCCGTGGCACTGTGGGTTGAGCTCAGGAACGCGAGACGCTAGCTATTTATTGATGGCTGGGGGGCTGCCGAGAAAGCCCCAGAGCCCCACGTTATTGATCTTCCGTTCCGCATCAGAAGCTCTTCATCACCCAGCCACCATTATCCCGGTCATTCAGTACACCTTCGACCTGCGGACGCACCGCCTGATCCTGAGAATTGTTTGATACTCACCCAAGCCATGGCCGATGCAGACGAGGACAACGCCGTTCATTCATTCTTCCCTGGCCCGCCGCCGTTCTACAAAAGCTTCACCGCTGAGAATCTAGAACGTCTGAAGAAATTCAAAGACGATGCTGGGATTGAAAAAGATGAAGGTGGGCACTCGCCGATGCTCTCAGCTTCACAATTACTCAGTCTTCCCCCCGAACTCCGATATCTCGTTCCGCCCGAGCCACCTGCAGAAGAGGATGAATATCGCGTTTTTGGAGAGGTGACGAAAGGGAGAGGTGTCGATGAGTTTGATAATATCATGCAATGGCTTGGGCCCGAACTCGCGCGAATGGACATTGGAGGTTTGCAAGGCTGGGAGTACGAGCAACTTTACCCTTCACCCTCAATGTCTGCGACGCGCGATGTCCAAAACGCATCGGAAGAATCGACCCTAGATCGCCAAAACGTCCTCCTACGATTACTCCGATCGATACTGTTGAACTACGTGGAGCTCTTGGGTATCATGGCTGCGGACCCACAGTCCGAACACAAAGATGAGAAACTTAAGCACATCGTCACCATGGTCGCGAATGTTCATGCACTGGTCAACGAATACCGGCCTCATCAAGCCCGAGAAACCCTGATACACATGATGGAGGATCATTTGGAGAAGAAACGGGCAGAAGTGGAAGGCATTCGAAGAATGAAAGAGAAGGTTGAGGAGACGCTTGGCGAGTTTGCCAAAAACGCGCCAGACAAAGCTGCAGTCGCGGCCGTAGAAGATGATACGGCTGCATTAGCTCATGAAAAGAAAAAAGAGAGTGAAAGAAATACGTGGCATGCAACTGTTGAACTCCTGGGACACTAATTGCAGAGAAAGAGCAGACTGCTCTCAGAACTGCATAAGCCCAGTCTACGTGCATCACTTTTCCCATAGTTTGATACCCATCAATGTAAACCTTCAAATCTGGTTCACTAGCGGAGCTCATGAACATTCGCAGCTGAAATCACGATAACTTCAGCTAGTATTCACGGCGTTTTGAGGGCTGTGGAATTTGGCCGTGCTTACTTGGCCCTATATGGTGGCTTGCGAGAAACAAAAAACAGGCTTGCTCAGGTGAACGCCTCTCACTGTTATTCGACACATCATCTTGGTAACCGGCGTGAGTGTCGCGGGAGGCTCCGTGACAAGATGGAGTCATGCATGGCAGGAGCATGTGAACCACGAGAGCTCCTAGTCGCACCTGACCAACCGCCGACTTTTAACAAGTTCAGGTCGCACAGCTTGACTGCCTCTTTTTCAGCTGCCTGGCGATCTATTGTCCCACAGTCTGCATTTACCCCTCTCTCTCGCCCTTCTTCTGCCTGACCTTTTGATCTTCTTGTAACTATTCTAAACTTCACCTTTACCCTTCTCCGTCACTATGGCAAGCGCCGTTTCCCCCAAACCTCTTATGATTTTCTGCGATGGGACCTGGTGCGGCCGAGAGACTGGCACTTACAGCAATGTCAGAGCTCTTGCTGATATGGTTGGTGAAGTGAAATTCACCAACTCCCAAAAAGCCGAAGCCACCAAGATCCACGTGATCGAACCTCACCAAGCCGATGTGATCGCTGGATATCAAGAGGGCACCGGCCTTAACAAGACTTTTTTAGAATATCTCTGGGACGGGACCACTGCCTCCACTATTGGAGAGGAATGCACATCAGTGTACAAATTCATTGTTGATCACTACACTGCCGAGCATGAAATATGGTTGTTTGGGTTCAGCCGTGGCTCCTTCACCGTTCGATGCGTTGCTGGTATGATCAACAATTGTGGTATCATCAAAAAGACCGCCGCACTCAGCGAGGATGATATTTCTACCATATGCAGAGAAGTGTACAGGACGTATCGAAGCACTCTGGATATCGACCACCCAAAATCCGATCGATGCACCAAACTTCGTAAGGATGAAAAACGCGTATGGCCTGTCAAACGCCCAATTCGATTGATGGTGATTGGAGATACCGTAGGTGCTCTTGGTATCCCGCGACTCAACGCAGGCGTCGGGTTCGACTGGCCAGAGTTCTACGACCAACAGGTTAGCACTGTAGTGCAAGAAGTGTACCATGCGCCGGCACTCCACGACCGCCTCTGGATCTTCCAACCCTGTCTGATATTCAACGGTCCCGGATCGGAAACGGTTAAGATCCATCAAAAATGGTTTCCAGGCTGCCACTACGATCTCGGTCGCCAAAAATTCCGCTTCGTCCGCGAAGCACCCTCTAACCAGCTCGAGAAAGTTCTAGGAGCGCTCCCAGCTGCCCTATCCAAGACTGTATATCCAAACGAGGTTCTGTCTGATATCCTACTCCGATGGATGCTCGAAGCTATCCAAACCACCGAACGCACTGACGCGCGCTTAACGTCCAGCCTCCGCAACATCCCTCTCGAGATTGCACGTATCAACGAGAGACTTGTAAACCCCAAGTCCACAGGCAGTGGTGATGTCTACGGCGATATCATATCCTACGCTCCGGCTGGCACAATCTTTGCGCCCATTATGAAGTTTGGCTCCGCAGCAATATGGCTGCTAAACAAAGCGATCCCGAAACTCGGCGATAACATTCAAGACTTGCTGGGCATCAAGACAATTCTACGTATTTTGACGGCGACGCGGGATCGGAGGATCCCTGGCAATGCGGCTGATGTCTATCAATACAAGGATGTGGAAGCTGTGGGGGTAAACGGGGTGCAGAGAACGTTTGTGATCGAGAGACAGGGGAGGTTGGCTGAGGAGGCGGCGAAAGGTGAACCAAGGTATCCGAGTCGGACCTTTGAGAGCTTTGCTATTTGGAAGAGTGTGTTTGGGGAGTGAGGTATTGTATGGGCTATCTTACTTTGTACTATCTCGAGCACGGCTGAGTAGCTTGCTACCGTTGTTTATTCCACTGGCCCACTGGAAGCAAAAACGGGAAGGAGCCAATCATTGTCTTGTGTGTACCATCGAATAAGCTCGTGCATCAACACATGAAGTACGCGCCCACTTTCTATAAATTAAACCAATAATAGCATTATCTTAGGAATGTCTTGCATGATACCCGTTATTGTAACCATAGAGAGCTCCACACATCAAATCCCGTCTACTAATCTTGACTGTTAAATAATGTGACCTGGTCTTCCAGATAAGATAGGTCCACACTAGATATCTGGCTCTCATCATCACCAAAGAAGCGTAAAGCGCGTGCACCAGTCCATGCCGGATTCTCATCACCTAATATCCCTGTTAGCTCTAAACCCTCAAATTCATTTCTTTGACTCTAAGGGGAACTTACCAATCCAGTGCCCGGCCTTGGGTATCAATTCCGAGACAAAATCACTGCTAACCCCAGCCCAAATCTCGTCGATAAACGAAGTCGGAGCAAGGCTAGCTTCGCCTCCCAATGCCAGCATCGGCATATCCAACTTCGTGTCATTATTAAAAACCGACCCAAAGTATATCTCATCCTCCCAAACAGCACCAAAATACTCCAACCCAGCCCTCAAAAATCCAGGTTTCGAAATCTCATTCGTGTACCTCTCCAAATGCTCCGTGGAAACACTCGCGGTCCCCGAATACGAAGAGTGGAAAAAGTACCAACTCAACATCTCCTTCACACGTCCGGAGATGAAGTATTCTGCGGCGTCGGGCACGGCGAAGAAGGCTAGTTGCCAGTTTTGATAGATGTCTCGGCTTGTCACTTCGGTGAAGTAGCCGAAGCCCGGGAGTAAGTATTCGGCGAGGATTATTCTTTTCACGAGGCCTGGGTTTGAGATTGCGAGGGAGGCGGCGAGTCCCACGCCCTTGTCGTGCGCGAATACATATGTTTCGTTGATGTTTAAGAAATCGAGGACGGCTTTGAGATCTTGACTTGCTGCTGCGGCGGTGTAGTTTTGTGTCTGGGAAAGCGAGGAGTCGCCTGAGCCGCGATTGTCGGGGGCAATGACTGTGTAGTTTTGAGCTAGGATAGGCCCGATGGTGTGCCAGGTTAGGGAATGTTGGGGGAAGCCGTGGACTAGGAGTATGGGGGGACCGGAACCGTGGTAGCGGAAGTGGATCGAGACGTCGTCGGTTTGGATGCGTTGGTGGGACCAGTCATCGAAGTTTGAGAGTGTGCTGAAGGAGAGTTGGATTAAGGTGAATATGACCGCTAATGTGTGGAAGAGAAACATTTTTTATTTTTTTTTTTTTGGATCTGCAGTTGGATTGCAATGCTCCACAATGCTCTCAGTTGCGAAAGGGTTCATATAAATCCATTATCATGAAGTCTACTAGATTATATACTCTTATCAAACGCTTTATAATATCGAGATGCCATGCTAAGAAGTACGCCCGTGAGCTGCGCACAATTCCGCGATTTCTTCGATCATTTGTGCCGCCAAGAGTGTAGATTGTCAGCGTTGAATGGCATGTCGATCGTGAAGGGCCATTTATAATCAAGTCACGGGACTTGCGGCTGAGCATCTCAGCTTTTGCGTCTTTCGTCATCCACCATGGCAAGGAAACTTTTTACGAGTGTCTGTGCTTTGTGGGGTATTCGGACTGGTAATCTGTAGATTGTGATTTCGTAATCTCGGACGACTATGAGATGGAAGGCCGAAGAATTGCAATAGCTTACTTATCATCAAGTCTTGTTTTCAAGCCAAGATCTGCGGACTTAGAAAGTACATCTGAAAACCGGGACTAATGACTCGAGTGCCCCCTATAGGCTTGGGATCGTAGGTATTAGTATAAAGGTATGTTGTAACCTGCCGATATATCTGTAAAATGCAGCCTGCAGGTTTACATCCTGCCCTGGAGGAATCAAGTGTGGAAAAGGGTTGTAACTCTAGCCTTTTGTGGACTACGATCTTCGATCGGATTTACACTCATTCTGAAATTAGATTACAATATGTTCGTTCTGACCGGTTTTCAGGCATTATTGAGGCTCGATGAGTGCAGAACTTCTTCGATACTGGAATTGCTAGTGTCAGCATCACAGAACCACAGCCTCTAAACTGTGGCGCAACAGAAGACTTCGTCTCTCATGAAGAGAAGTAGATTTAAATTTGTTACTCTTACATCTCCGTAACGCATGTATAACTTTATTTCGTCGGATGGTGAGTGGAGATCCAAATGCAGTGAGCGATTCAACCCATGCTCAAATCACATCATAGAGTCAGCACAGAAATGTGTGCGTAGTGTCTGACTTGCTGTACTACCAGTCATACTGAGCGACGTACGAATCAATGCCTTCGATGTTTTTCAACTTGGTGTCAGCCTTCGATGAACGGTCAAGTTCCTGCAATACAGTTAGTGCATGACACACCTAGACATCGTGACCTACTTCGAGGGAATTCCATCGGACAATTCCTAGAAACCATCCTTCGTTCTCTTCGACTCCCCACCCTGCCCATTCATTGACATCCCCAGAGTCTTTCTTCAATGATGAAACGAGCTCCTCCCATGCACTAGCAGTCTGCTCTTTGTTCGCTCCAACATCTCCTGTGAATATCTGTGCATAACTTCCTTGCACAGTGGTAGTTGAGGTACCATAACCTGGAAGAGACAGGAAAAGTCGAGGCACAGCTGGCGCCGCAACATACGGGATAATACCTCCTATGAATTCTTTGAATCTGTCTGAAGCGGGATAGACTGCGTGGAAGCTTTCAGGTTTGTCCCATCCAAGGCATAAGCCGCCTCGCCATTCTTTCGAGATGTCCTGGCCATTAAGACGAAGCAAATGGCCGGCACGGGTGTATGCGAGTCCAGAAATACCAGCAAGTTTCTTGGTGGACTCACGGGCTGCTGAAAGACCTTCCTTGGCCACTTCAGGCTTGAAATTTGAGAGAACAAGTTCGGTGATAGGCATGATGCTGGAGATGATGATGGTAGATGAATTGAGTTGTGAAGAAACACTATCTAGTGGAGAAAAGCAAAGTTTAAATATTGATAACGATAGTAATCCAATTAATGAGGGAGCGGAATTCCACATATCAGATGACAAAAGGTGTCATCGTGCATCGTGCAGTGACTAGGGGCGGACCTGTGGATTCGAATGTATTTTTGAATCTTAACAATCATCTTTCTTGATGGTATGCAAGTCTATCCTCAGCTGCATTATGTCATGGCTGTGGTTAGCATACGCTATAGATGGGATCTCCGATGCCTGCACAAGTCACTCATTTGAAAAACGCAGCTCGAATATTCAATCGAGGAGGCCGGCTTAATATGGAATCACTGAGGTAAGCAGCGGGAAGTTGAGGTGTAAGCATCTGCAGATGACTGATGGATCGAGAAGATAGTCGTCTAGCCGACTTGTCCGAGCGATGTAGATGCAGGCTCGCAAGGCACGAGGTACGTATACATGGAGCGAAAGGGTTTTTGCCAAGCATTGTTTTGCCGAGGGTGAGCCGAGCTAGCTCCAAACCTTCAAACGCGCTCGTCTTTGGTGACGGGCGCGATTTGCTGATGCTTAAGGTTTGGGATGTCGCATCCTTCATGTCTGCAATTATTTGATCGCCTACGATGAGGAATCCTGTGGCTTGTGTCTCGTGTCGGAGCGCCAAACAAAAGTGCATACACAATGACGCCCCGCCGTGCGATCGATGCAAGGCGTCGGGCAGGGCGGACCTTTGCGAATTTCCCCCGCCAGGCACTTCAGCTATCCATCGACGACCGAA
Organism: Nigrograna mackinnonii; assembly: GCA_001007845.1. Classification (NCBI taxonomy): domain Eukaryota; kingdom Fungi; phylum Ascomycota; class Dothideomycetes; order Pleosporales; family Nigrogranaceae; genus Nigrograna; species Nigrograna mackinnonii. The sequence goes on from JGVQ01000149.1 coordinate 216,523, forward strand.
GCGTCCGCGGCAAGAATCCAATTCAGCCTCCACGCCGCCGGCAGGCTCTGTAAATCACTCCCAAGGGCCTCACCCAATCTATCGCCGAAACGACGCGCCGACCGGCATCAGTCCCACCAATGCCGCTGTGCACCACAGCTCGCCGAATAGCACGGCATCATTGCTAGAGGGCCTAGACCCATTCGAGCTACTTACAGACGAAGTAAAGAACAGTTACTTGAGATGTTCATATAAATGGAGCTTCCATCATACGCCTACTCTGTTGTTGCGCATCAGAGACCGGTCGTTGGAAATATGGATGGTTTGGGCGATTCTGGCCATATCTATCAGGTATGGATTTCCAGCGAAAACTTCAGGGACGCAGCCTACTGATACATAAAGTCAGATTTGTCAAAGACCCCCCAGCGCCATTCAAGACCCAGAAGGAGGCTAGCGATGCGTTCGCTGCTCATGCTCGCCAGATCCTCCAGTCTGACCTCGAAACCCCCAGCATAAGCCGCGTTCAAGCTTTGTTGATGTTGACTGGCCATGATTGGGGTGCTGGAAACGGACGCCGAGCCTGGATATATCTGGGAATGGCAATCAGACTGGTTGAAGTCATGGATCTCTGTCGAGAGCCAGACATGCCTAAGAATAGACTACCTACTCGTGAAGAGTTCATCGAGGCCGAGGTCCGACGACGTACGGCCTGGACATGTTTCCTAATGGACTCACTTCTTAGCGGGGGAAAGGGACGGAAGCGTTCGCTCATTGCGTCCGACATGTCTATCCAGCTCCCATGTGAAAAGGAAAGCTTTGTCTTCGGGGACCCTGTTTATACCGAGCAGTTGAATGGAAAACTCAGCAATCCTCCCTTTGCTAAGAACATTGGCGAGCTCGGAATCATTGCATATAGCCTTCGAGCCGCCAATATATGGGGTAAAGTCGCTCGCTGGGCATGTTCCGATGTCATGAATACTGAGCTTCCATGGTCTTCATCTTCGGAGTTTCAACAATTAATCTACAGCCTCGAGGACTGGAAACGATCACTACCACACCGACTTCAGTACGATTTATTCTCACTGCACTCACACAATGCAGTTGATCAAGGGCAAGCATATTGTTACATGCATTGCATACATTTCATGAGCTGCATGTTTCTTCACCGTGCTTACTTACCAGTTCTAGGCCCAAACAACAACCCGGATGAAACACCGAGATCATACAATGAGCATACGGATCTGTGGAAAAACTGGCGACGAACATCTCGAAAAGAACTGTTCAAAGATTCCACAATGGTCTTGGAAATGCTGGAAGAGATGCGCACTTTTGGTGTATACTTCCTTCGCGGATTGGTACCATGGATTGGTTTCACTATATATACTGCCGTCGGCGTAATGCTCTATAGCTTCAACTTCCCCAGCGATGAGGACGACCCTGCCGTTACCGAGAAAGCGCGAGAGAAGGTAATTCATGGTTGTACGTTCCTGAAGGAGATGAAGACGCAATGGCCTATGGCAGAAACATGGGTAAGCACACTGATTGATTCCGCCGGATTGACATTACTAACCTCGTGCATTAGTTTGAGACTATCAAGCGCATGCAAGCGTACTATCGCTCGGTACTTGGTCAAGGTGGTCCTGTATCTCCAGATGAGAGGCAGGTACTGAGTCGTGCCATGGTAGACTATGGTGCGCTGCAGCCGTCACCAGTACACAAGCCTGCAGACTCGAAGAGCCCCGATGCTAGCATTGTTCGCGGAAGTATCGTGCCCGATGTAAGATGCCGCCGTCCATAGCTTTCTCGCTTCCAGTTCGCTGACCTTTTAGAAGCAATCTCCGAGCGTCTCGGCGTTACCCACAGCCTCCCCATCCGTCTCGACTACCAATGGCTATTCATCAACATATTGGAACCCTCAGAATGCGGTTCTGCCATTGGAGGCTGACGAGACCTTTGATTTAGATTTTGACTTCTCTAACGCCGATATGGAGGCAATGGTGATCAATGCTACGCAAGATTTCTGGGCTTCCTTCCCTGGCGAGGTTGGTGTCGAGCCGTACTCTTAGGATGCAGCTATATTTGATTTCCCGACCAGACTTTCACACGATTTCGAGAGAAGCTGAAATACAACCGGTAATGTAAGACACAATCCATTCGCAACCGATTCAGATTAGCTCTCAAAGTCAGATCTGCCCCTTGCTGGGGCACGGATAGCTTGTGGCTACTAGCACCGGCGCGGGCGATCGATTGGCATGAGAACGGCATCATCGGCATAGTCGGCAATTGAAGCTAAAGGCCCTAATTGTGACCATGCGACTCTGTATAAGATAGATAGTTCATAGACTTGTTAGATACCCACGGCCTACACGGCCTTGACACAAGCAAATTCAGCTTCGCCGTCATCAACGCACATTTCCTACCTATGTAAAGTCAATGCCCAAGGCACATATCATCTTGTCCATAATAGGAACGAGGAAATATTCCACATGCAGGTATTCATTCGATATTGACAATACCACTACCTATGCGTTAGTTTCTCCAGCGCCTGCTCAGTACTTTTTTCCTGTACTATTTGCTAGGTACGGAGCTATCATATTGTTAGGATTTGGACTCGTGGAAACCCGGAAGTGATCCGAAAAGGGGATAGCACCGTTTCACCATGCCAAGAACCTTTCCATACACCCATCTCTGACAGCTTTCGTGCATCTACATTTTGAGTATACGTATCGGCAACGCCAGGTACGCTCTTAATGACGTGCCAACACACCCCCCATCGACGTTCTTAGTCGTGGCCAATGTGGTGAGAAGGAGTCCGACTTCGGCGGACAAGGGAGGGGAGCTGCGATACGACGGTCGTGACTATCGGCCGGTCGCAGGAACTCCCCGAACACGGTTCGCCGTCGGATACAGTCATCTCAAACATAACACCCTCCTCATAAGCCCACGAAACCCCTTGATTATTTGCTTTTGTAAAGACCTTGGCACAGGTGTCTCATATTCATCATGGGTGTCTACTACGAAGTCATACCTGAATCGTTGAGAGAATGGATTCTGGACCAGAAGATGTTGTTCGTCGGAACCGCCCCGCTCTCGAACGATGGGCATATCAACATCTCCCCCAAGGGCGGAAAGTACTTCGGAATTGTCGATGAAAGGCACTTTTGGTTTATGGATCTGACTGGCAGTGGTGTCGAGACCACAAGCCATCTCCACGAGCCCGGAAACGGCAGGATCTGTATTATGTTCGTCGCTTTCGAAGGGCCACCAAAAATCATCCGGATATGGGGAAAGGGTAGAGCTATTGAGAATGGGACCAAAGAATTTGATGATTTCGTCGAAACAAACAAAGTACAAACTATTCCCGGATCAAGATCAATCATCATGGTGGATATCGATCAGGTCGGTTCATCTTGTGGCTTCTCCGTCCCATTCTACGACTTCAAAAAATTTAGAAGTACTCTGAATGAAGTATTCGAGAAGAAAGAGAAGTCTTACAAGTCCGGTAATGAGAAGGATAGTATGGACAAGTATGAGTCCCTGAGACAAGATCCCGCGACCCTATGACGTAATTCGGCTAACGAAGCACATAGATACTGGGCATGGAAGTCTCAATTAAGCGTCGACGGATTGCCTGGCATGAAGCGAGGCTATGAATATGCCCAGAAACACAATATTGCGCCTCTTAAGAAATTTGTTGGCGCCAGTGGTTCGAAGTCTGCGAGAACACCCAAGGGCCCGGTCTCACCCATTCATGTTATTCTCATCGCTCTCCTCAGTTTCATCATCGGAGTCGCGTTGACGCTTACTGTTGCCTCACCAGAGGTTGTTCGACGGATTCAACATAAAGAGGCGTTTTTCCTCAATTTGAACGAGAATCGAACGCTCCATTTCAAGAGTGCCTGAAGAGGGAAATGAGGAATACAAACGAACTTAGTGGATCTACATTTGCATCAGAATGCATGACAACGCGCGTAAACTTAATTACTCTCAACAGCGAAATATCCAAAGAGATTCGGCAATTTCCACCCTCATTGCGTTAATCTATACTTCATGATATCCTTTCCCATACGTCATTGGTAGATGACTGAAGGCCTCACCCAAAACCTCATCTTTTTCCTAGAGCCAGCCTCCAGTGCTACGAACTTATGTATTCGGAATGCTCAATCACTTCAACCAGCAATTTCATCTCATCTTGTGCAGTGGTTCCTTCAGCTAGTGGATAGTTTGTGGCTATTGGCCAAACCATATACACTTATTCAAGCTATATTTTTCGAAGGTGTGTTGATGTGCCAAAGGATTGGATCTCCATAGTGGGGTTTGCAGGGAAAGCTAGTGACTCGCTCTTGATTCACGCAACCAAACTTGGCGGACATCCCCTCACATCCGCTGAAAGCGCATCACCATAACAGGATTTTCACCTTACCCTGAAATACTGGCCTACCTATGATCGCTGGAGTAGAAGACACTGCCTAGGCAATACACTCGGTCGCATTCTTTCCCAAACTGTGGTATTGAAGATGTAAGATAGGGCGATGTGGTAGGAACGTCACGAGAGCGTATGACTTGACTGGTCCAGGGTCTTACCTACGCCATGGAACCATGCGGACCAAACGTTGATTTCTGAACGACTGCCTCTACCAGCGGATTTCCGCGAACTAGAACAGGGAACGCGAGAAAGAGCCATGTCAACCTTCTTCACATTAGATTTGGGAAAGTAGGCTGAATATATTCTCTAGTGAAGGTCCGAGGAGTTCTTTCACATTAGGGGTCTTTCCTGGCCTGCGGGAGCTCTAGGATAGTAAAACGCACGCATCGAAGACAGTGTTGGTTCCCGGGTTTAACTGGGTGAAAGGAAAATGGGTTAAGGGAATAACGCGTTTTGTAAACGTAAGTCTTAGGGTGCCATACATGTGGTTGGGCTCGGGAGATCCGAATCCTCGTTCGAGTGCGCCACCGCGAGCAAACTGAAGACCCTGAGCATAGCATGCGTCACTCTTCTTATATCTGACGTCTTCTGGCAGGACTTTTGACTGACAATTGACGGTCGTCTGATCTATCGCTCGCTGTAGTCAAAAGCTTAACCATCAGATCGAAGATCTGTGCGTGGCATCGACATGGTCGGCCCGAAGGGTCCTCCCGCGGTTGGCTCGCCCCCCGACGTAGTATGAAGGGATAATGGAATCGGGGAAGCTCGCATCCGCGACAATCCAAAAGCATCCAATGTCAAGCGTTGGGAGTGACGAGTCTTCGGCCTCCGTGATCGGTTTTGCGGTCTTAAGTATATCTAGTCAATCTGACTTGGCTGGGTTGTCCCTTGGAACGATAGGCCATTTGCGTACTTATCCGCTCGTTTTGGTGCTCACACGTGGTGTTCTGGATCAATGGAACCTGGTTTCAGAACAACTGGACTGTTAGGCATAAAGGACTCACGGATGCACGTGCGTGGCTGCAGTAGAATCGCATTTGTTGTCTCGATGCAGAAAAGATACGTGGGAAGCACATTTGCATCCCCAGACCACCAAAAGCTTGCATCCGATGGAATTCTGGAGCAAACCTGTGGGGCTAACAAGTCGTCCGGTCCGCGGGAAACCCACATCGAATCGGACTCGTCTCCAGTGGAATGGACTCTAGCTAAGCTAGCGCCTCATTCTTTGTCCGTCCCCCTTAGCCCTAGAAGTTTGGCTTTAGGTTTCCAGCCAGCTTCAAGATCCAGAATCTCCCTGACAGGTGTGCCAGTCGTGTCAGTGTATTGCAGGGAAAACCTAGAAGAGCTACAAGCTCCCATACCGAACCCGGATGCTGCACTCTCCAACACCACAACAACGCATGCCCGTCGACACAATACCACTAACCTCACATCTTCATGCTTATAACGATTACGGATAATTTGGCGGTGGGATGAAGTACTCGGCTTGGCTGTGGATAATATCCACATTATCCCTCTATGCCTCGTCCTTGGCTATACCACTCGATGTTGGGATTTCGACGCGATCGCTTGATCTGAATTTATTTCCACGAACGAATATCATCACGCACCCAGATGGGCGAATCACCATCATAGGCGCCCCAGGCGGTGCGAGAACAATATACACTGTCGTATCATCAGTATGTCTGATAGTGCTGGTGTTTCTTCTTGGTAAGCTGGGACAGCAAAATGCCAATATCGGGATCTCCGGGTTAACCCCACGAACAGGCTATCGATTCAAAACACTCAAGTACAACGCCATCACAAAAGTCAATTGGACGTCCGTCCTCGTTCTTTTCCTGTTCTTCTTCGCAATAGCATTTATACTAGCCGGGTCGATCGTCCAGACGGGTCTCGGTTTGGCAACATATCCTCAATGCTACTCAGCGACCATAATTTGTCTTACATTCTATACTTTGAATTTATTAACAATGTGAGCTGCCTCTTTGAGTTTTGTGTCAAGGGCTAGAGAAGGCTCGCAAAGATGTGTTACTAATTGTCGATCTCTAGTTATATATTTCTTCTCGAGCGCGCACGCGTAGTACGAGCCCCTTTTCTGCCTCGCCATAAAGATTGGCTATGGATTATCAGCTCCTTGATCATAATAGTCGGATTCGGCGCCATCATGATCATTGGATACATGTCTCCTGTTGTAGATCTTAGCCACGAGGACGGACGATGCCGCATCGGTCTGCCACGCAAAGTCAGCTTCTCACTTCTTGCTTTTGATGTCGGGGTGCACATCCTCCTCACTGGTGTCTTCATATTCCTCTTGAGACCAGCCATGTCCTTACATGGTGTCTCGTCTGTTCGGGGGATTTTTGACAATAAGCTCACCAAGTGCCTTCAAAGAAGAGCGCGAAAGCACTCAGTGGACAGTGCAAGGACTTCACAAATGTCGACGATCAATCGAAGCATCAAGACTTTACTATGGAAGAGCTTGATCGGGAGTATGTTAATTATGCTACCCACCGTTGGAAACATGGGACAGTTGTATGCCATGAAAGGCAAAGAGCTGGCTTGGGTCTGCTTAACGATTTGCACATTAGACGGTTCGTTCAGCTTTCAATCAAGTCTAACAGTACATCAAGCTGACATTTTGATAGTAAGTTGGGTCGTTTGCATTGTGAACTGGCTCACAATGGGCTCCGCCGAAGCGGAAAAGAACCTCAACCGCACCGTTCGACACATGAATGGAGAAGAATCCGCTTCGTGGCCATCAAGTTCAAATTCTAATCCTACACAAGCCCAACGCACGAACTCTACGGCCACTGTCGAAATACCACTCCGGCGTCCTCGAAGCGCGTATCCTGAATACGGCGATCCATACAAAGGTTGGGAGTATGCTCCCCGGCGAATGAGTGAACCGTAGCATTTCTTTCACATACATGTACTATAATTTTGCAGCGTTCAGCGACATATTGTCAGGAGTTTGTAATATGGTCGCATGGTCGCGATAGGCAAAGTCTCTTAGGGAAAAGTTTTCGAGCGACATCGGCATCATCTCATTTATTCCATTTAGATTTCTGAGCCTTGAACTAGCTGTCAGGCGAGTTGTGCTCTGTGATACAGAAATATTTCTATTTCACTCATTCTCAGGTGGACTTTCCACTCAACACACCTGCATTCAAAAACCCGATCCTGCGTGGAATATCATTACGACAAGGTGATACAGACAATACGCACACTGAAAAATCGAAGCGATCGGCATCCAATACATTGATTCTCACCCTCCTTCGCTTTAGTTTCCGCCTTGTGTGATTCGGTTCGTATCGACTCCGCCTCATTCCCCGTGACTTGCAACCGGATCCGCCGCCTCACTCCTCGACGATCCGCGCCGAAGTCCCTCCTCCAGTTCCGATCTATGGTCCTGAAGTTGACACGTTACAAGGGCACAAAACCAAGCTTGTCTGTTGTTAGATATCTCTACATGGGTATATGAAATCTACGTTTCTCTGACGTCCTCGGCTGCTCTGAGGTCCGCTGTTCCATGACGTGTGATTCGCACCTCGTCTCGTTGACTTCCTCACCAATTAGCAGTGACGCCCCCCGAATCCCATTTCACCCATTTCCTATCCCTGATTGCGCAGTTCAAGATACCCTGAATCCCTCGTATGAGCAACAGTCCTCTCACGTTTCCCATCGTGACGCTCCATCCGCCGCCCCCGATAACTCGGTCGGCATAATCTCCCATCCTCCCGCTCCTCCAACGCCTCACTACCCACACACCTCCGACACCAAAGCACATTCCCCGGATCAACCTCCCTCTTTACCCTACTCAACCTCTCATAATTGTCCCCAAAGAATGAAGTCTGCCAATCGGGCTCGTACGAATCCGCTTCGTTGAAATAAGCCCCTGTATCCGGGGACAGTTTTCGCAATTCGGCGGTTTTGCGGTACGTGATGTCATGGTATGCGGCGTCGATTGTAGACTGGGGGCTTCCGTCCTGCCAGGCATTTATGCAGATGAAGTGTGTGAGGGTGTTGCGCCAGGCTGGTGTCATGGATATGGTGTTAGGGTAGTAGGAGGGAGGGTTTGGAGAGCCGATCATGTGGCCTATGCAGCCTGCTGTTATGAATCCGGTCTGTAAACTTTTATTAGATATATATCTAGGTAAGGGATTTCTCGGAGGCAAGGTATATATTGAAGGTAAGATAGGTACTTACACTAGGATCTCCTGAGCCTGGACCAATTTTGGAAAAGACGTGGGCGGTGGTGTTTGGATCTGATAGTGATTCAGGGCTCAGGAGTCGTGATCCAATCGCGGCTCCTCCGGTTGCGACTTGTTCGTTAGCGAACTTTGATCCCCAGCTTTCGTAGAATGTTGGTGTTGTTGTGGTGTTTGTTTGGTATATGAAGAGTGTCGATTGGCTCTTGAGTCGTTCTTCAATGGGTGCTAATAGTAATTCAATTGTTCCATTGGGCTTGTCGAAGACATAGAACCACCATATCATAGACAGAGTAGGAACAACTGGTGGACCGCCTATGTAATAATATCCTTGCATACCCCCAGCTTTAAGCCTCGGGAATTCCGCGTGGATGAAACCAACTAGGTCCCAGAACTCAGTCGTTGTATTTGGGCTCAGTGAAGTCAAGCCAAAAGTGTTCAGCGTGCTCTTTGGGGATGGATACGCCTTGACGACGGCCTCCAGGACAACGCCGTAGGTTCCGCCGCCACCTCCGCGAATAGAGAAGAAGAGGTCTGAGTTTTGGCATGGGTTGGCTACGAGGACTCTGCCGTTTGGTGTTACGATGGTGGCTTCGAGGAGGTTGTCGGCACCCATCCCATATGTGGTTGATAGGATGCCGTGACCTCCACCAGTCATCCACCCGATGAGTCCAACATCTGGATTGGCGCCGGTGACAATGATGGCGTTGCGTTTTGCAAGCTCACCCTGCACTTCAACGCCAGTCATGCCGGCCGCCACGCGGACTGCAGCCTGTTTGCCGTCAATTGGACACTTGGTCGGCTTGAAAGCCTCAACGTATTCCATGCCTCGGAAGTTGTGGGTCCATATGCTGAGGCTACCGTAGCCTATACTCCTAGATTACAGTTAGTCTTGTCGAATATAGTTCTTGCAGCTACTAACCTTCCGGGAAGAGAATGCCCGGTACTCTTCACGATAACCCTGATATTTCTCTCTCCAGCCCAAGTCAAAGCTTCACTCACATGCTCAGCGGTCGTAGCATTGACCACAAAGACAGGGTAATTTCCGATGGAACACCCTTTCTTACCAGCATTAACATCTCCATTCACACTTGTCCCATTTGGCCATATCGGATCGCAAGAATTGTTGGTCCAGATCGGATAATCGATACTGACGGGGTCTTCTGCTTGCCAAGTGGAGTTATGCCATTGCGAGAGAACGAATGCACATTTCTCTGCATCGTAGTTTGGTTGCTCTGGGTAGCATACTGATGCGGGAGGCACGCCGCGAAATAGGTTTCCTGAGAGAGTGGAATTGAGAGAAGACCAGTCTGATTCTGAAGGCCAACAATTGCTATCTGGCGTCTGTTTGGTTTTAGTGTGCAAGATTTGTGTATATTGAATAAGAATGAACTCACACATTTGCAATCATCATCCCGGGCATAGACTGTGGAAACAACCACAGAAAACCAGTATATCGAACCTAAGAAGTACCGCATTATATTTTCAGCTTGCTCTGATGTTAAAGACTTCAAGAAGATGAATAAAGCAGAGAGGGCCACTCTTATATATCCCCATAAACGAACCCGACATTCGTACAACCTCATACTATAGCTAAGCCTTCGATAGCGGTACCCGAATGCCCAAACTCATTCCCACTTCTGCACTTCTCATTGGACCGACCACCTTTACCCTCAGAGGCTTCGAGTGAGCCTCACCTATAGCTAGATATTGTCGGCCAATCAACGTTTATTGCTTGTGGTGGCTGTGTCGCTAGTCGTGAGGAGAACGAGAAATGCGAAAACTTTAGATGCTATACGACAAATCCCAAGGCAGAAATGCGGTATTTTATAACAAAAGCTTTTGTTTGCCCATCCGAAAACTCTAGTTGCTTTCGCAAGCCTGTTTTGTCGATAGACGCGTGATCGTTGAGTAAGGGTCACGTGAGGTGTCGACTACCAATGATGCTCTGCGGCTCGTCCTTAACTTGCCTTCTACTCACAGAGTGAATCCTCACTCAGGTCTCACGAAAGAGCCACCTGCTGTAATGTAGATAGTTTCTCCCTTCATTCGAACATAAGTATTTTTCAGTAGGGGTTCTTTGGGGCCTATGAATGCATTCTTCTCTGTTTGTGAGGATTCGTGACACTGTTTTCTGGATGTACCCGGCGGCTAAAATGGACACTTAATTAAAATAGATAACAGTCAAAGTAAGACATCTATGATTCAGCACAGGTTGCGTTGATACTTTGGGTTTTAACAGGACTGCGACTCATCTGGTCTAACAGATTATGAATCATTAAACATGTTAGATGATAAAGTCACTACAATGCAACAAATCAGCAAAATCTTATACAAGGCCAGTCAACGACAGTTCCTGGAATGTTCTTGATTATGTTAGCCGGCGAATATGCCTGAGCCTTTAGACACCTGCCTCTAAATTATGACGCCACTATGGGAAAAAAATTTCGTGGACATATAAATAGACAACAATTTGATGAACAAATAGACCAATGTTCATCATGTCTTGAAAGGCTAGAGCCGAAGGTCGCTCACCAGCTCCTCTCATCTGAAGCGAAGTCAGCCGTGAGGATACAACGCATCTTTCTTATCAAAAGATTACGCACAGTATAGGTGCATCCGTCCAATCAATGTTTTATTGAAGTGCCGCATGTAGCTCTTTGGAGGGAGTGTGCGTTAAGTGACTCGTAGTGGAGCTTCCAACGAGATTTATGACTCAGTGCAGCACAAAAGTCGTCATCAATCATCCCCATCATTACTTTTTGCATTATGTTCACCGGAATATGTATTTGAAAGGTCTTGCAGCTCGTCTCCCGGTAAACCCTGAGCCTTAGTTTAATGCACTGAGGTGCGCGCTACAGTCTCTAGTTGGCAATCCCCTCAAATATGCGCTAGATATATACAAAGAATCAAGCGACAGATAAGAACAATGATAAGGAGCTCCTCAAGTTTGCACATTAGTATGTTCCAAACATTAGGAGATGGCTGCTACTTTCTTCATTTGGCAACTGTCTTCGCCGCTGTGAGAGACTTGGGATTGATATTGTAGCTGATTTTAGGAAGTTTGTATCTCTAAATCCGTGTTGGTAGAATATTCATGAAGACCTCCGTCGTCTGAAAGTGCTTCGTGACTCGTTTGCAAAGGAGAGACATGAATACGAACAAATCGTACAATGCAGCACAGAAAACTTTTTCGTGTGACGACTTTCAAGAGTTCTTAGGAAAGCCCATATCAACAATTAGCTAATATCGACACCTGCAAATGTATTCGAGCAGTATATATCGGGAAGGTTCAGCCTTACAGGCATAGCTAAACATCTCAAAACCCGTACACGAATTTCAACACTATTGGAAACCTGGGCGTCCATTTCTATTAGGTAGCTGATAAAACCGTAAAGTGGGACTTTTAGGCCCCGCGAACATGGGTCATAGAGGCTTATTGTTTAGTGCAGTTTAAGCCACCCCCAGAATCATGCAAACTATGCTTCCACCTTTGGTAAGGCGGACCTGCGTGCCATATCATGACGTTGAAAGGATTTAAACATTGCAATCGCCCTCTTTTAATATTGTTACACCAATGCCTATCCGCTTACTTACCTGGCCCGGAGTCTTGCCCATTAGCTCATTGTAGGATTTAGCTCAGCTACTGCTAAAAAAGGCAGAGCACTTACGCAATCCACCTACATCAAGGTTCGCGGACAATACATCAATACTGCACAACATTGGGACGTATTATCGGGGATACTGCAGGAATTCCGGAGGATCTTGCTGTATGAAGTAGGTCATCATGGAGGTGAGATGGTGTTGGTTTGATTTACAGAACATTTATCGTTGCATCGGCTTCATGCGATAGCAGAGACCGCGATGCTAATGGTTCTAGGGTCGAGATAAATGCTAGACTGGACTGGTAAGAGGTTTATGCGGAGCCCGAGAAACGAAACAGCCTTATCTCTTTGCCTGGTGCCTGGTGTAGGCTGATTTAAGGTAGGCACCTGCTGAAACGCGCCTTTCAATTTCGCAGTCTTGTGGCAGTGCCTGGGATAGATACAGGGGCCTGATCTTATTAGATTCCCCTCCTCGAAACGCTCATTGGCGAGATACCGAATCCTTTCGCGCGAGGTGCCGTTAGCCGCGTCATTGGATGGGGATCGACATTAAGAAGATCTCCGAGCTGCCGAAACAGTAGGTAATCTAGCTGCCAAGTGCACAAGCCTTAGAAGGCTATGCAATAGAATCGATTGGTCATCAGCCACGCCATAGAGAAACATCAAATCTAAATAAAAGGCTTGAAAGGCAGCTGAATTTACTCTTAAGTCGTTGAATCCCGTTTCAATCGTTTCTGCACCTACGGTCAAAATGAAATTCTCGAACATTGCATTTGCGCTTTCGGCATCCTGTGCGCTAGGAGATGTAATTCCTCCACAACATGAAGAGCGTTACACACTCAAGTTTTCACCGGCAGAAACCAGGGAGGTCACAGCTGAAGAAAAGTGGAATCTTAAGAGGGTACTGTCAATATTATGAAGATTCGGCAGGATGTAAAGCTGACGCAATTGATCATAGAAAGGAGTGAATTTCGTAGACATAACTAGCCATGCGGAATTTCATGCTAGCGCCCGAAAACGAGAAGTTGAAGAGGAAGAAATCAAAGTCACCTATCCAACAGAGATTCTACATAAGGACCAAGTCAACGAGCTACTCCCCAAGCTCAACAAAACCAACATGGAATCCAAACTGACGACCTTCTCCGAATTCCACAACCGCTGGTTCAACAACACCAACGGTAAAAACTCATCTGAATGGCTACACGCCCAGGTCCAGGATATCATCGATGCCTCTAATGCTTCCGAGGGAGTCGACGTATACTTTTTCCAGCACACTTGGCCCCAGAGCAGTATCATTGTTACAATCCCTGGAAAGAGCGATAACATAATCGTCGTAGGAGCGCATCAAGATACAATTTCCCTCGATGAAACAGACATCAGCTTAGCCCGAGCTCCCGGAGCAGACGACGACGGCAGCGGCTCCATTACCATCCTTGAAGCATTCAGAGTGTTAATGTCTGACCCTACCATCGCCAACGGCAGTGCAGAAAACACTCTGGAATTCCATTGGTACGCAGCGGAAGAGCCAGGACTTTTGGGGAGTCAAGATGTATGGCAAGACTGGAAGAACAATAACAAGCAGGTTAAGGCCATGTTGCAGCAGGACATGACGGGCTACATTGGCCAGAACAATACTCCAGAGGCATTCGGTGTTGTTATGGACAACGTGAGCTTGCCCCTGACTGAGTTTACCAAGCTTGTTATCGATGCTGTAAGTTTCTACCCCAATGCTCATAGTCGTGCGTACGAAGCTAATATGACTGCTTTAGTACTGCGACATTCCATACGTTGAGACCGAATGCGGCTACGGCTGCTCTGATCATGCCAGCGCCTCAGACGCAGGTTACCCTTCAGCCTTTGTATTCGAATCTGCTTTCGAAGTGTCAAACCCTAATATCCATTCCGCGAATGATACGCTTGAGTTCGTCAATTTTGATCATGTGCTTCAGCATGCAAAGATGGTGGTTGGATTTTTGTACGAGCTTGGATTTACTGAGAAGTTTTAGAGATTAGCGGGCTTGCATTGTATGAATTAGAGATGGGGTTCTAAGCATAGCATCTGAACAATAATAGCATGAAATAATGAACATGATTTTGATTGAGGTATCGTGCAGGCAATTGACATAGACGAATTTGTCCCATTAGACTGAGCAATTGCAAACTAAGCTGCTCAGCTTCCACTACTTATGAACCTAATATCCCTTATCACTCGCCTAAATGGCCGATGCACTATATCCACGACCCACCAATCCCGGATCAGAGACCTCTGAAACTTGAGACTAAAACACAAACTATATGAGTCTCATGAATTCGAAGAGCCGAGGCTCTACCAGCATTTCATTTATTCATACCTGAACAAGGAATATTCTTGGCGAGTGTAACTCTTTGCGAGTATTTTGCGAGCTATGCGGCGATGTGGCTGCAAGATCAGGCTAACAAGAGTATTAACATTTTTCGGTCTTATTAGAGATTGAGCGACTTAGTGAAGAGGCCACTGAATACAAATTGCCCAATCGCCGCCTGTAACCCTCTGTGGAATGGTGGGACTAGATACTCAGAAATAATGCAAATATAATTGACTCTAGTGTATCGCTATGCGCCATATATACACAACCGCTGTTTCTATTGAACTTCCATACACCGTGACCTAGAGTCCTTCAAATCCTGTAAAATGCAGAACAAAACGCTCGACCTAAAACACATCACCTGACTGAGGCCCAAATGCGCCAAAAGACAAGACTAACAAGAATTGGGCTTTGTGCTAGAGTGCGCAGACTTAAAGTTGGTCTCATGTCTTATTACCACATCCAGATACTCTAGGGGCTGCCAAGAAGAAATCGTGTCTTAAGCTCTGGATATTAATATCCGCGCGACCGATGGCTCTTGCTCTTGCGGCGGCTGTGCCTTGGAGAGTGGTAGCTCGTGTCCCTCCCCATTTCGTACCCATATTCAGGGTCATCAGACTCAGCCATAGGCTTGTATGTACGGACTCCATTTTGCGTAACGCCAGCGTAGATACCTGGATGTCCTGTGCAAAGGAGAACGACAGAGATGAGAATCAAGCTATTGATAGGGTAAGCAAGGGTATTAGTATAGATAGAGATAATTATACTGACCAACCATCAAAGATCATGAATTCTGCTTCTTTTCGCATCATTGGTCCACCGACACCTCCGGCCATTTCTGGGATTCTGTATAGGGGTCAGAGGAAAGCTCATCGACAAGCACGGGTACTAGACTCGTTAAGCTTTGACTCACCGGTAGAAGCATCGCGCCAGAATCAATATAAAGGCCGCCATCATTGACAGGAGGAAGATCTTAAGATCCTTAGGCAAATCTTTGTACACTGTCGGACCTTGTCGCCTGTAAAGACGCATGGCGAAGTCGGTCGCAAGGACACCTGCGACAAACATGACGATAGCTTGAAAAGAGACACCAGCGACCATGATTGAGTTGCCCGCAGTGCCCAGACTAGGGTTCTTCTCCGACATCGATGCTACAATACCGCCGCCACACTGAGAAACAAAACCGATTAGGTCTGCCGTAACGAACGGCCACGTCCAGAACCGAGCGGGGAGCTTAGTATGCTCCGGACCGAAATACTGAACCAGTGTGCGAAGAGTCATGTATAACGCAGCTGCCAGAAAAGACGGAGCTACCATGATCAGCAGCAATTGGATAGTCATAGCCGCGCCATCCCAGGGATTATTGTGCAAAAGTATGCGACCGGCGTAACCACAGCATTCGCCCAACGCGCCAACGAAGACCAGGATCGAGTATCCTTTCCAAAGCCGCCAGAACCGGATGATGAAGTAGAATTGAACCAATGTACAGATGCCGAAGATTAGTGCGAAGAAGGCGTTTCCACCGAGGTTTGGGGTGTAGCCGTAGATTGTGTCTTCGACCGGACATTCCGGCGAGACGTGCTTGCAGTCATCTGTAGGCATGTTGGAAGCGAAGGATATATGATATATATGGATCTGATAGTCCCTTTTGAGGTGTAAGATCGTAAATATCGAAAGAGTCGAGTGGGAATAAAGGAAACCGTCGATGATGCAGTCAATGAAATGAAATTGAGAGGAAAACAGTATGAAACTGTGAGGACTGAGAAAGATGCCTTTTACGATCAACGGAAGCCATGGTTCTTTAAATCATTACAATCTTGAAACATATCCATCGTTGACGTATTTGTTGACGGAAGGGAGTCGTGGCTATGGTAGCCAATGTCTGGACTCAGTAGGCATTGCTGAACGATATGTACGAGGTTAACGAGCTAAACGAGCTAAACGAGCTAAACGAGCTGTGCTGTGCGGGTACTGTTCCTACCATCGGCCTTCCGTCTCGCACGACACCCTTAAAGTATTTCTTCTCCCGCGCATAGCCTTGTAGGTTTGAAAAAATTGAGTTTGAAAGGGTTCCATTGTGCTTGATTGATCAATTGTCAGTATAACTTTACATTCACTGAGACCAGGCGGTTCTCGTTCGACAGCATCTAACTTGAAACGTCAAGTAGAGCTTATCTATTGGCTTGTAATCACTCAGATCACTGATTTAGTCAAAGTTTTCTGAAATAAAATGACAGCTTAGATTCATCCCACCCTCTGTCCTTTGTCTTCGCTTCTATGTCGTGCGAGGTTCGCAAGTTCCATGCCTAAGGTCCGTATGAGTTGCTCATGACGATCCCAACTAATCGTCTCCTTGTCCGCTGGACTTAGAGTCTCGCTGCAAGCCAGCAATATTCGTTGAGACCATCCTGCTAACCACCAACACTCGAGCTCCGAGGTGCGGGTTAGAAGGCAGCTGTATGCAAACACCAAAAGTGCGTGGGGATGATGATCACGCAGACGAGCCCAGTAATCCTCACCTACGGACGCCATCCAGCCAGCGGCTGTGCGCGTGTGGTCAACTCCGGCCAAATATCGATCTATTAGTTTCCGCAAATGATCTACAGCCATCTCTTCAGAGGCATCGACTACCTGCTTCCGTAATGCCTCCAGTGCCTCACGCACTGAGGAGATTGGGGCGCCCAGCAGTGGTTCTCGATTGAGAGGGCTCAAGAAGATGCCGATTGGCGTCGTAACGACAAGGTCTTTGTATAGTTTGAATACGGACCGACCAGTTCTCACAATCTGCACCATATTCAAAACATCATCGAGAGATAGCTGTTCGCTCGATATGTCAGCTGACGCGTAAATCCAAATGGCCAGGAGGATGGCGTATGCAACAATAATCTCAGCCGTTTCAGGAGAAGCGGAGGCTACCATGGTCTTGAAGAGCGGAAGCCCGATACCATGGTGATGGAGGGCACGGGTCTGGTAGAGCTCGCGATTTTGGGGATCCTCCCGGGCTTTGTGTAGGGCTGTAATCGCTAGAATACCATGCATCAAGACGCTATTAGAAGCATCAAGGGTGGGGATGTAATTTTGCCAGACCTCAGCCTGTCGCTGCCCAGTAAAGAGATGTTGATAAGTGTTGGTTGAGTAGTAGTGCATTAGCATCAAATCCAGCAGATCAAACCCCTGCTGCGATGGCGACGTGGAGTGGCCTTTAGCCACGTGGGATGCCGATTGCCCTAATTGAATAAATTCTGGATCTGGGGTTGACGATGGGTAAGGATGTGAATATGTGCATTCCGCCCGTATCTTTGCGCATCTTCCACAAGTTGGTTGGCTTTCATCGCACTTTGGCATGTTAGTTGGCATAGACAAGGAACGAGTCTTAAGTTTGTATACCTTCACCCTCCGCTTTTTGCAGGTTGTACATCCAAAACGGGTCTTATTATGGAAGCGTCGGGGCATTTTTGATGTCTGATAGATGAAAATCGGAGAACGTCAATGGCAAGAGTGTTTTGCAGCCTTGCGACGGAGTGATGGTCGGTGGCTCGGATGCGAATAGAAACAGGAACGGGCAAACACTGCCACCCTCGCGCGAGATAGCTCCGCAAGTGCAGATCCCGTCCAGGCTAACCAGCTATTCCTACGCCTTTCCACTAGGAAATGCTCAACCAGATCCAAAATCGTTTACCTGCAGACGTCATAGACAAATTGACTTCTTCCGCATCGTCAGCCACAGCCACTCCTCCCACGAAGCACAGACCTTGTGGTTAAGTAACGACAATGGTAACCCCAGGCATGTCTAAGTAAACGATGCAAACGACGTGAACGATGTAAACGGCATCAACCGCTCAAGCCCACAGTCTACGGCCTCTTCTTACAGCCCAATGGATTTCATGACAAAAAAAAGACTAGCATCGTCATCTAGGAGCTATATAAAGTATGGAGATATTACCCCATGATTTCTACCTGCGCAAGAGAATTCTGGTGTCACTTTGAATGCATTGGCATCGCAGGCCAACCTTTGTCCCACTCCAGCCATCATGAAAATCGGCCTATTTTTCCTGGCATCAGGTTGCCTCGCAGCCCGGCCCTTCATGAACGAACCTGAAACTGGAATAGAAGTCGCTATTCCGAACATTCAAGCTGGCCAGCTACCCAACCTCACCCAAATGGTTGGCTTGCCCGACTTTGAATGGGCAGCGCGCAACTATCTGCCAGTTGAAAACTATACCTATTATCGTAACGGGGCCGGGGGCGAATGGTCATACCGTAACAACCTCGAGATCTACCAGCAGTTTCGTTTCCGCCCCAGGACGATGGTTGATGTCACTGGTATCGAGAACACCCTCAAGTATGTAATAGGGACTATGAAAAATACGTGTGGAGAGACTGACAGTGAGGAAATCAGCACAACTATCCTCGGGCACAACTTTTCCGCACCCATCTTTATTTCTCCCTGTGCTCGCGCTTCCCTAGGACATCCCGATGCTGAGCTTAATCTCGTTAGGGCTGCTGGTGCACAGAACATCCTTTACATAGTATGTAATTGACTGCGCATTCGTATACACACGACGACTCGAAATTGATCAAATTCATCTCACACTTTCGTAGCCATCATTATCGGCCGATAAGCCAATTGAGGAAATAGCTGCGGCAAGGCAGGAGAACCAGGTTATTTTCCAGCAGATGTATTTGAACGACAATGACACACGGATCCAGCTAGAGTTTGATCGTGCAGAGGCGGCTGGCATCACGGCTCTCGTTTTCACGGTTGACGCTCCTGCCGATGGGAACAGACATCGTGCTGCCCGCTTTGATGTTGGTTTCACGTACGAATGAATTCCGCAGATCACTATGGAGTATATAGCTGATTGAACAAACTAGTGACGGGTCCTACCTTTACAACTCTGTATGTACCATCAGTACTAAGAACGGACAATGCTCTCATTGGCACGAGCTAACGTATCGCACAGTGGGACTTCTATAGAAAGATCAAAAACATGACAGACCTCCCAATACTTCTCAAAGGTATCGGCACCGTAGACGACGCAAAATTAGCCGTCAAAAACCAAGTCCCCGGAATCATTCTATCCAATCACGGCGCACGTCAACTCGACACCGTCCAATCCAGCCTCGAGACAGCCTTAGAAATCCATCGCGAAGCACCCGAACTCTTTCAACAAATCGAAGTGTTCGCCGACGGTGGCGTACGGTATGGTGGAGATGTGCTCAAGCTGCTTGCCCTGGGTGTCCGGGCCGTTGGCATCGGTCGGCCTTTCATGTATGCGAATATCTTTGGTCAGGATGGGGTTGAGAAGGCTATCGAATTGATGAAGCATGAGATTGCCATTGATGCTGCTAACCTCGGCGTTGCTGATCTGAAGGACATTGACGATCGCTATGTGAGTGGGCCTTTTTTTCCTGTTGATACATGCATCAGCGAATGACTGTATATTAATTCATCTTTATACACGTAGGTCAATTGGAACTCTCATTATTGTGGTGTTTGAGGTAGCTTCAGTCCTACGCGAATAAAGTTTGCGGTTCAACTTTATTTAGATGTCACGTTCAGCCAAAAAACAATACCACTATGCTCATCAAGACGCCGAGTCCTACCTTTCCCATATAAACATCCTCGTTAATAAAGCACCGAATATAATTGCGAGAAGAGTTGGGATCTCTCACGACGTGCGAGAAACCAGCGCGGGAGGTAGACATCGTCAATGGAAGCAAATAGTCTAGCTTTTGTATACTCATTTGGAATGTTACTCTCAGCACCATGGATGTCAGATTCCACAAAGAAACGCACCCTGGGTTTTGGGGCGGTAATACTGAGTTTGCGCATTATATCAAGGCTGAAGGCATTAAGACTTTACTGTTTGCTGGCGTGAATACAGAACCAGTGCGTGCTAGCACCTATGCAGGATGCCGCGTAGCAAGGCTATGACACAATTCTCCTAAAGGATGCTTGTAGGACCATGAGCCCATAATTTGCTCAAGACATGGTGGAGTTTCAACGCACACAAAGTGTTTGGTTTCCAGTCAAATTGTGATGATTTATTGCACGCGGCCAAAACCATTGAGTATTCGGGTAGGAAGTCAGAACTTTAGCACCGAACACATACCCTCGCTTGATAGTTCTTTGGGTCGGAACAAAGCGTAATAACTTTGGGCCTCACTAGAAGAACTATCAGTAACATGTTGGATTTGTGCGGAGCTGCCAAAGACGGACATGCATTTAGACGGCGACTGGGCGAAATCGCCGACCGTATCAATTATTTACGGATAGTTTGGGCCTGACCTTTCTCCTAGCCTCTTCCTCAACTCGGAATCAGCTTGTGGAAAATCGCCGAAATGCATTCTTCTTTGTGAGTCGTATCTACTGATGCCATTGGAGTATCGGAGGACGGTCGTGTAGCGTAGCTCAGCTCAGCTCAGCTCAGCTCAGCCCCACCAAAGCCATCGATGGCATTCACCTCAGCTTCATTCTCGTACATTTCACATCACAGCGGGGCGGGTTATATAGTAGTATCTTTTCTCACAAGGGCGAACTTCTAAGACACTTCTCCTATAAGGAACAGACCGTGATGGCAATTTATATACTCTACGAATGCTCAAAGGGTTCAGTACCTTCCCCACGAAAATCAAGACCCCGAATCGGATGCACCCGTAAGAATTGTGAAACATGCGTCTGACTCTGATATCACCGAGTTTTGTGCTCTAATGGACTTGGCAACCGAGCCTCACGTTATCCGGTGAATCCGTTTCGAGTAGGATGCTCTTCTTGATGATCCCGTGCTAGCACTGCTTGGTAGAGGTTTTAGCGGTGTTTTTCTGTTGTCGAGTCTATCTTCTACTAAATGAAGTTAACTCTGTGGACTCTGGGATTGCATTCCCCTCTCATCAGTAACCATAAGGGGGCATGGCCAAACGACTTGATCTTTGGTACTTATGACTCGACTTGGTTGGTATCGATCGTTCAAACGCCAATAATCATCGTGTTTAGGTGATTGTCATGCACCGTGTCTATCATGAAACACTGGCGAGCACTGGACAGCTTGAATGTCCTCAGTGAGATCTCTGGAGTATCCAGACAGCGGAAGAAATCTGAGGAATATGCTGAATTTGGAATCAAATACCTACTATTCCAGCCACCGCTTTCTTTTCCTGCACTGGGGCGACGGAATTGTGTAACGTGCTGGTGTTGGGTTGTTCAAGATCGGCGATGAATGGCTCATCTCTCCCATTGCAAGGTAAAGACCTCAAGGTGATGAAGTTCTGGTTTAGGTGATGAGCTGGTAGATAGTACGCAAGGTTACTCACGACTCTTTGGTATTACCTGCTTAATATTGTGTCGTGTCGTGTTGTGTGGTGTTGTGTGCGCATGCTATGCTCGTCTAGTTATATCCGTTTACTATGAAGCAAGCGAAAACTACGATGTCTGGCTGTATTCACACATTATCGGGAGAACTTAACATCCGTGAATGATCAATATTTTGTTAAGGTTTATTTTGTATTCTGTTCTTTTAGGCCATTTGACGATGCCCCAGGGGCCGGGCGTACACTGTTCATTGATAATGAAGAGAGTCGTCAATGAGAGCATCACTTCTTCGCATGATTTTGAGATGGTACTTTTCATGTTTGAACGTGCGGTATAAGGATGTAAGCATCTTTCTGTTGGGGTTGGTAAAGGGGAATGGTTTGTTCGCATGGAAAAAGGGGGTTGCGCGAAACGAAGCTGAAGATTTGCTGTGCTCTGCTGCGGTACTGTGCGTTGCAATGAACGTTATTCTTTGTCGGAGGAGTAAATCACTGGCCCGCCCTTGTATACACCGATCAGATCAAGTCAAGCTCACCTAGACCATGGACTGGACTGAACTAAGACAGAGTGCGTAGGTAGCAATCACACCCGTGATCCAAACATCCGGGCACACGTGTGCATTTTCAGATCCTCCCTTCACCCAAGGACAACTCCTTATAAGACCAATGCTAAGCCCTATTAAAAACACAGGTTAAACACCCATGTCCTATATCACATAGCGTTGAGTCGGGAACAAGCGAGGTGGGGAATGACAAGGCAAAAGTCCGATACACGAGAGCTTTTGCGAGATTCATGAGAGGCGCCGAGGGGCTTGGAGGGACGGTGCGTATGTTTGTAGGCAGAATACAAGGCAGAGTGTGTATGCGTGTATCTGTGTCTGTGTGCGTGTACGGGTACGTGTATGTGTGTTTGTTGGGGAATGGAGGGCTCTCATTGGGCAGTGTGAATGCCGGCATTGAAGAACACGCCCATCCGGGGAACTTGGATGGCGTGAGGCTGCAGCCCTTACTAGATGTAGGCAGCAGCCACAGTGATGAAGGACTATACGGCGGTTGAAAAAGAGCAATGCAATGTGTGACGTGTGGGCTAGGCTGGACTGGGTTAGGGGTTGAGGATGTGAATGGTGAATGGGGGAACAAGAGGATAAAAACGGGGGCCTGACCTATGGATCTCTGGGCCTCTCAACTTTGGCCTCAGCAGCAGGTCCGGCGCAAGCACGTTTGAAGCGGGTATAGAGAGGCTTGTGTGGCATGAGTGGGATTGTAAAGAGGTGTTGGGGCCCGATTGGGCTTAGGGCCACTATCGGGGTAAAACAACAACAGCGCACGTGAAACCTCTAGAAGCCGTAGAAGGGGCCGTAGAAGGTTCCATCAGCCCTGCAGGCCAATGGGCACGCCCACGCCACGCCCAATCCCCGGCGCAATCATCCATGATCCATCATTATTTGGCTCCTGCTCCCTTCTCTTGGGCCCCCGTCGACGGCACGCCCGGTCGTGCAACCGAAAGCGATATTAAAAGCAATCCTGTGGGTCCCTGCGGTGCTTATTGCAGTTGGGCCCGTGCCCCCGGGGACTATCATCACTCTTCAATGTCCGAACGGCTTTCATCTTTTTTTCTTTCTCACTTGCCTCGTTGGTCATCTTTCGCTAGTCAATTGTCTTCTCTTGCTGCTCCTCCTGCTGCGCGTCTGCCTGGCCCTGCGTTGGCCGGCTAAGCGGTCAGCTTCCATAAGCCGTCCCGCTGCAATAGTACTGCCTCATCTTTTCAATCTTCGTCTTAGCTGGAGCCTTGGGATCACGCCCGAATCACGAGCAGACTACTACAAGTGAGAACAATACCTGCTGTTTCCCCGTTCGCCCCGTACCCCGTGCGTGGATCGGACATTGGGTATTGTTGTTGTTGCTGTTGCTATTGTCTGTGTGTACTAGTTAACCCCCAAGTACAACATCATTCACTGCAGCACCAGCACCAGCACCGGCATCAAACTTGTGAGATGACATGACATTACCAAAGCCTGCGCGCGCAACGCAAGATCCATCTCTTGGGAAACCGCCACACGGCTCATTACAAAAGGTTACCGTGGCACATACATACTACACAGACACGCACACGCACACAGGACCAGGCCTGGGAGCCTTTGCACCACACGAACCCCGGGACTACTCTGCGCCGTTAGATGGTTTGCCCATATCCGGGCGTTGGATCCTCGACTCCAAATTCAGGTGCAACATTGCCATATCCCTGAGCGTCCCGTAAGCGCAATTAAGCTCACACTTCGGATCCTCCCCCTCTGGCCCTCAGCCTATCGTGCGCACCACAGCCCGGGCCAGCATTGCCTTCGTATCCGCACGAGCGCCGTGCCTCGCGTGTACAGCTATAAGCTGCCTATCCCCAGTAGCCTTTTACACGCTTGCCCTTTGCTGTCACTCGTGCTGTGCTTGGGAGGACTTCACGTCGACTTTGCTGGCCGCCTGGCCGGTAGGACAACAACATCACATGACTCTTGAGGAACTCTCTGCCTTTGTGGTCGCCCAGGATACCTAGGACTCTGCCTTCCGGACCGGCTACTGCTCGTTTTGAAAGATGATGGATGGAGTGATGAGTTATTTGGAGAGACGGCGCACCGAGGCGCCGATCGCTGATCGCGGCATGATCGTCAGCGTGGTGTCGTGGATCCTGCTCGTTGCCATGGTGTTTACTGTCGTTACTCGATTAGCGATGAAGTTTGCAATGTCGAATAGGACGAAGCGATTTGGCCTTGACGATTTGTTCATCGTCCTCGCTGCTGTGAGTAATATGAAGATTTCCCCCGGAGATGACGACGACGGCTAACAGACGCAGCTCTTTAGCATTGGGCAAACTGCAGCAGTGTCTGTGGAAGCTATGAATGCTTTGGGTCAACATAAGGATCAAATTGAAGGCCACCAACTAAGGATATTCCAAAAAGTAATTTTCATTCATGACATGTCTAACCTGGTTCCTTTACTGACAGGCATAGGCCGAATATGCCGGGTGCATGTTATACATTCTCAACTTGGGCTGCACAAGAATATCCCTCTGCATACTCATTGGGAAGCTTCTACCCAACTGCTTCCCCAAGCTCACCGCTACCGTGTTCGCTGTTTTCGCCGCCCTCTGGACCGTCTCTAGTGTTTTCGTTGCGGCTTTCCCTTGCAGTCTACCTAATCCGTGGGATTTTACCCCCAACAAGAAGTGCTATAGTTTGATTAAATTCGTCAATTACATCGGCATCACCAACATTGTATCAGAAGCCCTTTTGGTTGCGATTCCTCTCTTCGTCTGGAACATTCGCCTCACTGCTGGAAAGCGATTCTCTGTTTCTTTTGCTTTTCTCTCCCGATTAAGGTTTGTCACTGAATCGAAATCTGAATCACTGTTAAACTAACGTCCGTTCAGCATCGTAGCTGCCATTGCTGCGCAACTAGCACTTTTTAACCGCTATTCCTCTTCTCCGGACTATACTTATACCTACTGGCGCACCACCCTTTGTGTACAAATAGCCCAGAACCTTGCTGTCATCACAGCCTGCGTCCCATGCCTCCACCCATTTATCCTCAGCATCCTCTCCGGTGCGACAAAAGCTGAAATCGTCGAATTCGATTGCGGATCCGCTCGTGGAATCGTAGAATATCTCACAAAGAAGAACAGCAAATTCGACGCCACCAGCTCCTCAGCATCCTCTATACCAATGAAGATGAAGGAAGAGGTCGATTATTGCCGGCCGCTAGCAACGTACGGGCTCGACCGCTCCTCCGCCCACCTAAACTCTCAACACTTCAACCGCTTCCCATCAATCTCGACCCCCATCCAAGAACCCGCCGCTCCCGAAATGGTCTTCAACCGCAGCGTCGAGATACCACGCTCCCGCTCTACAACCTCAGCCTCGCAAAAAGACCTCCCAGCCGTCCCCAAAACCCTCAGCCAAGTAGGCGTTCTGCCCATAGTAGACTGGGAGACAGATAGCAGCGACCGCGACTCTGGACGCAGCTCGCCGATGAGGAGAAGAGATTCAGAATATGTATTTAAGAGGGAGAAGGTCATCTCTGTCCCGGAGGCTAATGCCATGTATGATACGGAGTATTGGAGAAAATACCCACCGCCTCCTTCGGGGGAGAAATGAAGAACCAAAGCAAACAAACAGATATAAAGATATATTTGTCTGTCTCTCTTCAACCCATATACTGGGAAAGGGATGAAGATCATTTCTTTTGATGCGTGGCTGGGTGGACGGGCGGACTGCAAAGTCCCTTGCTGCTTTTTTGATAGAAAGTATGTTTTTGTTTTTTGATTATTCTACAGTGATACCAAATCTAGCCTCCAATAGACGAATTAATGAAAAAAAGAATCTTCACAAGAATTGTTCCTCTGATTCTCAACAACAACAACCCTGCATGCACACGTCAATCGCAAACACAGATTTTCAATCTCCGTTTGTAAAAATCCTTTCGAACCGATACAACATGCCGAAAAAGCAATTCACTGCCTCAGCCACATACACACGCGCACCGCTAACTACGCCGCATACCCACGACTCCGTTACTCAATACAAATCCTACACTAAACTCTATCCATCCCATGTGCTTCTTACGTCTGTCTCTGACGGGTATGTGACACATACATATGATCCACCGAACGAATCCCTGTACAACAAATCCAAACCCGACACAAAGAAGTCCTAGTTCTTACGTCAATGGGTGCTCAAGCGTTAACCGGGTTATGGGTTCGAAGGTGGCTGGCTAAACAAGATCTATGCGCGTTTTCAAATCTGGATACTTGAAGGGTGAGGTAATGTTGCTTAATGCCTCATTTATATACCTCCGATTTCAAAATCGAAGTATGGTATACATTCCAGGAATGCAGTCTAAATCATCTCGCACTCGCGCATGCTGATAACCAACAAACATACCCAGTCCACATTCGAATTCGCCTAGTACCCGTCCCAGCGAGAAAGGAGGATTAAGGCACAGCATGACGGAGCATAGGACTGTGCCGTACTGCGCCGTCGGCTTACGAAAGTGCTTAGCATGGTCTGTGAACTTGAGGCTGGGCTTGGTATTGGGAAAGGTGGTTGTGGGTTAAGGTTGATAGATGGGGAATGAGCTTCGCAGACCGGATATTCAGAAATCGAATCTAGAACAGGTAAAGCGTATTGAGAGGAATTTGCGAGAATGTGAGTTTTCTTGCAGGGTGAGACACTGTGTGACTGTCCGTGGCCTCCATGTTGATAGACATGCTCATCCATGGTAAGGTTGACAAAAGAACAAGGCTCGCGATCATAAAATGCCATTTTCCAAATGCAGAAACAATGACATGGCGCTTTGCGTCTAGTTTCCAAGCCTGATGAGCCTTGAAAATATTTGGGTGTAGTTTCTAAACATCCGCGATGTTCCGTATGGAGTAATTCCGGACGCAGTGCATACATGTGTATGTACAGTACTGTACATTGCAGGCTGGCGCAGATTACCAGTCTGCAAGATGATCCAAAGTAAAACCACCCCGGAACCAATCCGAGTTCCGATTTCGCAAGCCCTATTTATGATTGATCCACTCATCATTCGTTAATTAAGCTAGCTGCACTGGACTGGGCTGGCATTGGCATATTGTAGGTAGGCTAAGGCTACACAACAGCGCCCCGACGTACTGCTGCTCCCCTCCTCGCTCCCCTCACAACTGCCACGCCAAATGCAGAAACACAAGCCCATTAGTAGTGAGCAAATTATCGAAACTTCAGAATTCCCGATCCCCACAACCCATCTTCAATAGTTCGAAGACCCCAAACCCAAACCTCAGACTCCAGTCCCAAAAGTTTTAAGTTCTGTTCGTACAGTACATACTCACGTATGCAAGGCGTCCACCAACCAACCTAACTAACCCGTCCCCGTCATCTCACCATACCATCCACCCATCCAAAACCCATCCACACACATCCGGCCCCCAAACCCACAGATCCACACCCAGCCACCCACAGACCGCCCTCCGCCCAAACCCCTCCCTCTGATTGGTCCCGGAGTCCGACAAAAAAAGCACGTGCGTTTGCGCATCCTATCCCACATACATACCTAACCTAGTCCGTCATGCATGGCCCTACCCTACTCCTAGGTAAAGTAGGTAGGTGCTCTGCTTACTCCTCCCACCCCCTCCCCTTCCCTGTGCTGCTGCCAAATCTTCCAATCATGTCACGAGAAAGCTGGTTTGAAGAATGGGTAAGGATTTGTAGGGCTGGCACGTTTTGGGACTGGGTTTTGGGTTGGAATTTGTTGGGATTGGTGCGTGGGTGACGGGGTGGCCGTGAGTGGTGCATTTTTGTGGGGTTGGGAGCTTAGGGAGGGATGGATGGGTGATGGGTATGGGTATGTCTTTACGTCTGGGAGGGTTTATTGGGAATGATTGGTTGGGTGGGTGGGGGGTGCGGTGCGGTGCGGTGCGGACCGTGAGGCTCGTGGACAAGTTTTGGCATTGGTTTTGGGTGCTGGAAAGCAAGCAAGATGCATTGGACGCATGTAGTTGGGATCTGATCTGATCTGGACGGGTAAATGGGGCGTCAGGCTTGTGCTTGTGCATCTTTCATGCGATATTTCTCTACCCTGAGTCCTGAGTGCATGATTCAGGTCTGCGATTTCGATCTCTCATCGCGTGGCGTTGTACGTTGTGTATGTAAGATCCGAAACGTTATTCGATCTATGATGCGTACATGCGTACGGACTTTGGCATCTGTATGTATCGATGTATGTATGTATATGCATGCGAGAGTGAAAGAAACAAATAAACAAATATCCGTACCATGTACGTACATACATACGCCACCCATGTACCAGCCTGTCTACACACTTTTGCGGACTAGATCCATCATTCACTACCTTTTCGATCAGCGTGTTTCTTGAAGACCTCGTACTCGGGCGTCGGATGGAGGCTTTTAAGTCCGAGCATTGTCTCTTTTGGTCCAAGTCCCAACACGTGAGATTCATCAAATCCCAGTGTATCGGGTACTACAGGCACTGGTGTATGCGGGAGCTGGGTCTCTACGAAGCTACCAATGGAGGCGCGGGGAGACTTTAAAAGTTGCAGTTTGTGATACTTCCCATTGCGTATATGGTACTGGATTAAGCAAGTTGAAGCGCACACCTCGCTCAGACCTGCGTTATTGTACTACCTTTGTGCGTCGCGGATAAATAGTTTAGTAAGGGAAGATTATTCTGGTAGGATATAAGTAATCATGAAATTCTGCGTCGGTGGATAATGAGACAGTGTACCCGATGCTGCGGTGGGGCGGACTTGAGGCGTACTTTGGTAACCTGCCTGAATGGTTGGGGAGGATTCGGACACTGCCACTTTGATATAGTGTCTCGGGGAACATTGGTATTCAAGATCAGGTTTTGACGATTTGAAGATGGAAAGAGTCTAGATGAGTGGGAAGTGACTGTGGCCTTGTATGCTTCGGGGTGCGTTGTGATGATGTACTACATACCTTAGGGGGTTGTAGACGCGAGAGGCTGCATGCAAGAGACGTCCTTCGTCCGCGACCTAGATTGCTAATATCTTTCACCATTCGAGCGACATGAAAAAAATTGTTCTGAGAATGTCGTACAAGCAATCCATATACGTGACAACATCAGCACGCAAGGGACGAAAGATTTTCATAATTGGATTGGGAATTGACACCCGGTAAGATAGAGTCAACCTCTCTTCATAAATCATCGTAAGGTCTTAAACAACTCGAGTCTTTCCGGAAGACTATACATTTCAAGAGTCCCCTTGAAATCTATTCGACCAACCATATTAACTCCCCAAGTCCTGTTCGGCCTAGTCTATGCCTGTTCTTGAATCACTGACAAGACCTAAACGGGACCGTTAGTGCCCATCCCCCTACCCAAATCTAAAAGACCAGATGGCGAGACTGGTTTACTCTTAAGTCCACTAGTCAGGATGACTACCTTGGTCGGAATACTCCAGTACGACTTATATCGAAACTGCAATAGCAACTATGCTATCATGCAATAGTATGCTCCCACGTAGATGCCTTCACCTCTTCGCATCGTTCTGCGAATCTATTCCCAGATTCCCAACGAATACCACAAGTACCGCCGCATACCTAAACATTCCGTCAGCATCATAATGTCTACCCAATTTGCTAGATGACTCACGCTGCAGTAGCCGCATATATATCCACCTTCCTCGCATTCGTCAACAACCCCACACTCCCCGCAAACACAGTCGTAAAAGCCGCAAGAAGGCCAATCAAGCTCTGCGGCTTCTTGACAAAATACAAGCTAGTGATGGCGCCTACGAGTAGTGCGGCCGCGAGGAAGACACTGAGGAACGACACAAGATGTCTGATCGTTGTCTCTGGGAAGTAGTACATGCCCTCCCAGTCCAGTGGATAAGGCTTCTTAGTCTTGCGACTGCGGAAGAGGTACCCAACGTAATCCTGTAGGAACATTGACAAGCGATCTTGATCCGGTGGCGTTCGAAGAGCGACAGTATCGTATTTGGCTTTTGTATTGAACATGTTCTTACAATTTCCTACAAGGGGTTGATTCATGTCAAACCACCCTGTAACCGCTTCTCTGATCCTCTTATTCGGCTTTTGGAGATTGAGCACTGTGCTTTGTCGAATCAATGCATCTTCTGAAATATAGTGAATGTAAGTCGTCTGTGATGGTTGCGAAATGTTTCTTTCATATTACGCACGGTATTCCGCCATGCGTTCTCGAAGCTCTCGTATCAATCTCATTCGTTCTCTTTCTTTCTCGTGACCATTGTCTGCCCTTTCACGAAATACCTCCCAACATCTTGCGTTGAGCTTGACTTCCATCCAATCGCCCCCGTCACTCTCGGCATTTGCTATCTCAAAGTCCTCGGTATCGTATTCTTTCAATCTGGCTTCCAAGTCGAGTATTTCGGCTTGCAGATAGAGCAAGTTCCGAGAAGCGAGGCGATTGAACCGTCGATAGACTTGAAGATCCGGGTCCGAGGACAGAAGAGCAGATAGACTAGGGTATCCTTCAAGGTACTTTTCCTTCCCTTCTGAAGGCCGAGGTTGTTCAACGTCGCTAGCAGGTGGCTTTGTGCCAGTCATCTCGCAGCTTCGCAATGGTTTTGCGCGAAAAGGATAGTGATTGCTAGTGATTGTCGTTGGCGAGGCGAAGGAACAGTGATAAACAGAGGACAAGCCAACTTGGGCGTTCTTATTGGCTTTGCAAGGGCTTGGTCTGGGGCAGCGCAACAATCCCGCAAATGTGAACCCCACAGTGCATAACCAATGGTAGACGACTGTGCCTCAGGGATCGTTTCAGGTCTGGACGATCCAGAGGGTCAGCAGAGCACCACACAGCCCACCACAGCCTCAACCAAAGATAAGATACAACAATCCCTTCTCTTCTCCTCCTACACCACACCGTCGAGGCGGAAAAACTCACTCATTCAAACAAATTCGCAGCTATGCTTTCTCTCTTTGCATCCTGTTTTGGAGGTAGCCATAGCCGGCGGGGAGACGATGGTGGGGATGTAACAATACGAMCCCGCCGCGTCTTGGCCCGGACGTCCATGGAGAAACAAGTCGAAACCCCCTCACCCACCGTAAACAACTTCTCGTTCACGGACGAGAAGATTGCTTTGAACGACCGGGAGTGGGCCGCAAGCGACTTCGACGAAGATGTCGAGGAGCGCACGGCATTGATCTCGGAAAAAGATCTCGAAGCTGGTGTCCAGAGGACTGTCATCGTCAAAGATCGAGAGGAGACTACACAGCTTAAGAAATTGACACGGAGGCATGTCGGATGGCGGTGGCCTAGACGAGGTACGTGATCGTCGCGTCACATCTATCGTAATTCTCTCCTAGTCTAACATACGAAAGGTTCTCGTACGCCCTCGCCCCCGTCCTTGAACATGTCAGACGAACTACATCGACGAGCGCAATTCGACAAAGCAGCGAGGAAAATGGGCATTGAAGAGGCGAGTGAAGCTCGTGCTGCGGAAGAACAAAGAAGAAGACAGTGGGATATGGAGTACTTGAACTCGAAGCAGCGGTAGATAGACTATCTGGGTCGTGTCTAGAGTAAGTTGTTTGCCCCGCATCTGGGCTGGCGTTGGTTAGGGAGCATCTATCATGAATAAGATGCATACATTTAGAAACATCACGTAAATGTGCCGTTAACGGCACTAGAAGAATATAAATCAAGAGATAAACATCATTCAATCCTTTAGTCTAGTTAGAAGACTACTTTGTAGTGAAGTTATTGACGCATAGGTACAAGCCCAAAAACATACGTCACCTAGTTAGTCTACCATAAATACTGCAGTCCGTGAGAATTAGCCAATAGTCCTCGAGGAATCTAATCTCCGAGGAGAAATAGAACGGAAGCTAAAAGCTTCTATTTGTGCATAGGTAGCCTTTGCTTCGAAAACTATCTATCACAATTCGGTTCTGTAGTACCCAAGGAATAGTGCGTAGCGGGTTAAGGAAGCTTCTTGATAGACTAGACTAGCTCGCTGGCACATTAAAGGCTGTCTTCCATACAAAGCTGAATTTTTTTGACGCTCCCTGCATATGTCCTTCCATTCGCTTACTGCAGCGTCGAACTTCCCATCACATTTCCAATACTAGTGAATCTGATATTAGATACTATTCGACAAGGTTGGATCTGCACGACTTCAGTTTTTAAAGGTGTTGGAATGGGTTCCTTAAAATCGAGTTCTGGGTTAGATGTGAACTAGGCACGAACACATCTTCAAGGTCATAAGTTCAGGAGGCCATCTATGAAATGTCATAAACTCATAAGTCATTAGCCTATCTAAAAGCTGCTAGTCCTAGGTTGTGACAAAGAACGCCATCATGTCCATCGAGGTATCAGTAAAACCCATCCGTATTGCAGTCTTCGACTGTGGAAAAAAGTCCCATATAGTATACAGTGCTATGAAGCAATCACCATGCTCTTTTTGGAAAACCTAACTATGCGAGAAGTTGATGATGACGAAAAAACTCAATCGGGAAGTTTCGGATCAGTTCTGACGCTCCATGTTAAGGATAGCAATCACAGATTGCCTATAACGACCATGAATCTCAGCTTCCCGTCACCGGCGTTCCTTTTGCTCTGGCTGCCTTCCATATCGTCGCCGCCATTAAGCGCTATTTCATCCAGCATCAGCGTGCTACTCTTCCAGCCCCAGCTTTGGCTGAAGTTGAAGCGATCAGGAGCACTCTCGTAAATGCTGAGCATACGTCCACCTTTCGATGGGCTATAGATTTTGAAATAAGTCTTAATGGTGGGCCGACCATCTACATAGGTAGGCAGCGTCGGGATAGAAGCTCGCGATTTCCGACGCGAGAGGAGATGCAAAGACCCTGGGTTCGGGTAAGCAGATTGGGGCTCGTCCTCATCGGTATCATCAGAGTCAACATCAGAGACAGAGAAGGCAGTGGTCGAGTACAAGGCGGAGTCAGGGCGATCCAGATCGGGCGGAGGAGAAAGCGGTGAACCCTGAAGCTGCTGGAATGGCGAGGGAGGCCCCAACGCTGAAGATGACCGAGGAAATGGAGAGGGCAGGGCACTGCGGCGACGTCCAACTGAACTGCCCGAAAAGAGAGGATTTCGAGAACCAGTAGAGACCAGAGTAGCATCTGCGTCTCCTCCACTACCGCTCGTGTCTTCTTCACCCGCTTGATCAACGGCTTGAGCGCGACTACTGCGTCGGCGTTCCTGTCGTTCGCTACGCATCAGCATTTCCCGCTCCAACTGGCCAATCCGTTCATCTACTGAACCGCCGTTCTGCTGAGATAGACTGCCGCCCGAAACCTGTTCCTCGGCTTCGCGTTCCTTAGCACGGTGAAGGTATACACCAAGCTGAACATTCTTTGCAGATCTAACTTTTTGGATATAAATGTTCCACAGGGACCCAGCATACGATACCGTACGCGAGTAAACTCTCTTCTTCTCTTTCAAGAATCGAGGGTTTGGGAACTCTGCGGAAAAACGGAATGGAGGAAACTCAGTGTACGCAATCGGTCGGGGTTGGCCTGCGTTGCTTCCCCCTGCCGAAATGGGTCTATAGGTGTTGTCAGTACGGGTATTTGGGTTCGCCATAGTAGAAGGAGAGGACGCAAAATCTGTGGCCCACTGTGCGTCCTCGGGTTGAATGGTTGCAGAGAGTCGGGTAGCGTGACGCTGGAAGGTACTGGATGTCGTAACAACAGGGTCGGCCCCGTTTCCAAGGACGATGTTACAATCAGAGCTGGGAATCCAGAATTTGCGTGGTTTCCCGTTGCCATCCCAGCTTCCGGAGCCAAAGCCACTCTCTTCGTCTTGGTTGTAGCTTATGGTTCTTTGTTTGCCTTTAGACGTTGGTCGTCCGTCCTTGTTGTTGCCCCCTTTCGTAGTTTCTGGCTCAGGGGCGGCTTTACATAGACCCAATTCTTGGGCACTCTCATCTGCATTCAAAACCCTTTGGCGAAGCGCAAGTTGTTGCCACATTGCATTTGAAATGGCCTTTTCAGGCATTACAGGCAAGCCGAAGATGTCACGTGAGTTCCTGATGAAGTCTAGCTGTTCGTAATCCATGTGAATGTAATGAATACCTTCGTCGAGTAGAACAAGAATGCGTTCGATGTCTGGGTTGGTGTATAGAGCGAGCCACTGTTGATGATTATCGGGAATAGACTGGCGAACGGTCAAAGAGTTCTGTCGGTAAACAGCGTCAAAGCGAATTGCCATGAGGGATAGAGAGTCCGGTGCTTTTGGAATGGGCCTCGCTCCACGCTCAATCAGTCCAGCGTCTATAGCTGCTTGTCTTAGTCGTCGGTCAAGCAGACGTTTTGTAAGTACCCAACGATCCCACTCGCTGTGTACATAGAAACCATCTGAGGCAACTAGCTCCCTGATTATATCTCCCGGTGTCCCGTCCCAATATTTGAGCGGCATCTCCCAACCATTCCGGCTCAGCATCGCCTTGGCGGATTCAAGGATACGATCGCCAGCACGGCCGTAGTAGTTCGAAGTGACTAGGCGGATCAATGGCGACAAGGTATCGGGGCTCATTTGCCGTAGAATGGATTCGATTGAGGCATCGATCAGATCCTGCATCTCAAGCCAACAGCCCGTGGCGAACAAGCCAATTGCCTCAGTATCACATTCCTTGCTAATGTCACAGCCATAGAGTTTCTTGATGGCCAACTCAAATGCCGCCTGCGTTATGCTAATGTCAATCTCTTCGGGGTACAGATTGACCTCCTTTGACTGACTCTCGATCCAAGGCTCGGACAAGGCCGTGGTGAAGAAGGGTGCTCGATCGAGGATAAGGCGGTGCAAATTATATCGCTGCCCAAATGCAATGACTGTGATGTCAGAGTGCCGTCCTTCCAAAAGACCGCGGGTATAGAGGTGATTAGGAAGAGGAAGCGATTCGGACGAAGCTGGAAGCTGTTAGCAAATGTTCCACTGGTCCACTCTTGCAAGTGAAATGGGACTTGCCTCGCAAGTATAACGGACCTGCTGCTTGGCTGTACGACGGCGTTCGAGAGGTTGACATGGTTGCATCTCCAGCGAACAGTCGGCTCAGAGTAGTGAGGGTGGTATATTGGGCGCTGCGAGAATCCCTGGAGGATCTTTTGCTATCAACGGGAGTGGTTGGATCGTCCGTGTCCTTTTGAGCGCTTGGGATCTCTGCACTCAATTGAACGAGAGGCGGCTGCTTGTCCGAGACCTTATGAGCGGCAGTGCGTTTTGTCATGTTGACGGCGCCGCCGAGGATGGACAGCGGGCGTGAGGAGTTTGAAGATGATGAGGTGCCAACATGAGCTCTCGTGGGGTCGTGTGTGCGGTGGGACGAGTCGGAGGGTACTATAGCTGGTACTCCTGGGGAGAAGAGGCTGACGTGGGGTTGATCGTTCTGTGTAGCGTTTTCAGCGTCCCGATTCGCAGTGTCTAAGGACCAAGCAGAGTCGTGACCGTGTTCGTCTTGATCGAGAGATGACGCATGATCGAGATCTTCGCCAGACTCATGGTCATCTTGGAGGGCTTGGTGTAACGCATTCATGACTGTGACTTTGAGTGGGAGGGCATGAGGATGTCGGGTGGAATGACGTTGGCCAGAAGGAGGCGTTTGGAGACAGTCGCGGAGGTTGGAGGTTCAAAGTTTGCAGTGGACGTTTCGGGCGGGGGGTATCGAACACGCAGGTGCAGAGAAGGACGACAAACGACACACGAATCGATAGCAAGGAACGACGAAGAGAAAGAGGTCAAGACGAGAGGAAGAGTAGAAGAGGAGGGGAGGGAAGGCGATGACCTAGCGAAGGGTCATTGCGGAGAAGGGAGCAATCACGCAGGAGGACGTGGGAGGGTATGATCTTCGCGGCGGTGACGGGTGACGGGTGACGAGTGACGAACGGGTTGGAGTGGATCTATATACTCGGTAGAGGTGCGATGACCTGCTTGTACAAGTACATGCCTACGTACCAGCTACACAAGCTACACCACCAAGCGTGCAAGCTAGGGAAGTTTGGAGCCTCTTTGTGGGTCTCTTCGTCCTCTCACCCTTCAGTCCATCTGCGTGTGATGCACTTCTGCATTTTAGCCCCTCTCGCTTCAAGCCCTTGGTTTCTTTCTTTTTCAACGTCCAACTTTGCCCCAACTGGCCTGGCGCTCCAAGCCCACACCATGGTGTCATGCAGGGCCCACATCTCCCTCGTGCGCACCGCCTCTGGCTCTTTTCGCTGCTGTCGCTGGCGGGTGTTGGTGTTCGCTGTACCCTTTCTTTTTTTTTTTTGGCGGCGTCTGTCGGCGTGGGCCCCTGCAACTGCTGCTGGTCCCTGCTTGCTAAGAGCCGCCGCCCGCCAATCGAACCACCTCCAAAAGTAAACCTTTCGATTGCTGTCCATCCTCGACTCCCTCTCTCCCCCATCCTTCCGCCATCGCAATGGCTTCAATTTTTCAGGCCTTTCCGCAGCTGCGGACGGCCGCTCCGCGACTTACGCGCCGCCTCTTCGTGTCCCGCCCATGCATCAATTCGCCCCTGCGCGCATCATCTCCCCTCGCTCTTCGTCCCGCTACACCCCGGTCCACAATACTCCAGTCTGTGAGATGGAACTCCACCCAGCCTCTGAAGACCAGTGCTACGGTCAATCCCTCTGTACCTGTCAGTCAAGCTCCGTCTGCGTCAAGAAGTTTCCCAAAGACCAGCGATAAAAGTGTGGCGTATTGGTTACTCGGAAGTGCGGCCAGTGTGTTCGGAATCGTCGTCTTTGGGGGCTTGACAAGACTTACAGAGTCGGGGTATGATACGATTGATGGCTACGAAAGGACTGCATTGACTGTGTTATAGGCTTAGCATCACAGAATGGCGCCCTGTCGCTGGCTCTCTCCCGCCGATGAACCAAGAAGATTGGGAAAGCGAATTCGCAAAATACAGAGACTCGCCCGAGTTCCATCTCCTCAATTCCAATATGACGCTCTCTGAGTTCAAGCAAATATACTGGATGGAATGGGGGCATCGCCTGTGGGGCAGGGTGATTGGCGTCACTTTCCTTCTTCCCACCATATACTTTATCGCACGACGCAAGGTCTCACCTTCAATGGCATGGAAGCTCACCGGAATATGTGGTATGATTGGTTTCCAGGGATTCATTGGCTGGTGGATGGTCAAGAGCGGTCTCAAGGATGATCTCTTCGCTCCTGGAAGTCATCCGCGGGTTAGTCAATATCGCCTGACTGCTCATCTCGGCGCCGCATTTGTTGTATACTGTTCCATGATTCTCTCCGGTCTCTCCATCCTCAAAGAGCATCGACTTCTAAAGGATCCAGTAGAAGCCGCCCGCAAATTGGAGACTCTGAAGCACCCTGCACTCCGACTATTCAGGGGATCTGTTTTTACGCTCGCTGCCTTTGTGTTCGTCACTGCCATGTCAGGTGCTCTTGTTGCGGGACTCGATGCCGGTCTTATCTACAATGAGTTCCCATACATGGGACTCGGGCTCACGCCTCCTAAAAAGGAGCTTTTCGACCCATTCTACAGCCATGTGCCGGACCAATCCGATCTATGGTGGCGTAACATGCTGGAGAACCCATCTCTCGTTCAGCTCGATCACCGAATCATGGCCACAACCGCATTTACTGCCATTATGTCCCTGTTCGCATATACCCGTTTCTCGTCTTCTGTCCGAAGTAAAATTCCAAGAGATGCCAAGAAGGGCGTTATGGGCCTTGTTCATCTTGTTTGGATGCAAGGAGCCCTCGGAATCACCACCCTTATTTACATGGTTCCCACTTGGTTGGCTGCTGCGCACCAGGCTGGCGCCCTGGCGCTGTTAACAGGTGCTGTCGTGTTGGTCAGCAGAATCTCAATGCCTCGACGAGCCATCAGGCGTGAGATATCTCTTGGGAATCTCACGAAGACACAAGCACCAAGAAGCACTACTACGACACCCTTACGCTCTAGGCTTGGAGATTCAGTCTCTGGGCAAAGCAAGTCATAAGAAAATGGCTTTGTAAGATAAGCAGGATAAATGGTAAAAGGTTCATTTGCATATCATCTTGTAACATATCGTATACCTCAGAACAAGATCTTCATTCTTGTATAATCATTACAAAAGCACAGTCGGTGTAGACTATTCATAGGTTTAACTCAACTCTACTTGATCTGCTGGAAAGATTTTCTTCTATCTAAACTAAGTGACAGCCTTCATCCGCTGCTTTTGCATTGATCGCAATGAAATGCCCGAATCGCGGAAACAACTGTAACACCCAAGAATAGACTCCTCTCACCTCGTCCCAACAGCCTCTACAAATTCCCCCTCTCCTTTCTCGCCTCAGCCTCCCTCCTCACAAGCTCCGGCAATTCCTCTTCCCAACTCTTCTCCCTCGGTTCCCAACCCAACAGCTCCCTCGCCCTTGACCCTGTCAGCACCGCATTCGTACCCCAGACAACAGAAGCGTGTGCAGATAGCGAATCAGCTTCTTTTGCATCGATGACTTTGGTAACCTCCGCTGAGGGGATTAAACCTTGGGCGTGGGCTTCTTGGGCCACAGCAGACATTAGGGAGCCGAATTCCTGAATGGGCAAGTTAGTGGATATCTAGGATGTTGTGTGAGGTAGTGAAGAGGTATACATCATCTCCCCAAACACTTGAAAAAAGAAGGGGGGGGGAAGGGGAAACAAAAACTAGGACTCACCAAAACCCCACCGTTATCAGGAAAATAAACCCCATCCTTATTCCAAATCTTCTTCTCCTCATCCCCCTCAGCATTCACAGCCCTTTGCACCAATTCCACAACCAGCCTCCCCAAATCCCCAACATGAATAGTACTCCACCTATTCCTCCCCTCCCCCAATCTAAACCCCTCCCCAAACTCCAACGTCACCCTAGCAATCTCAGGAGTTTGAATACTCCGCTTATTCACCGGTCCGTTTCCCACTCCGTAGATAATTGGTCCTGCGACGAGTGCGGTTTTTATCTTTGTAGGATCTTGGGAGAGGATGAGGTTGTCGACGATGCGCTTTG
This sequence comes from Nigrograna mackinnonii, assembly GCA_001007845.1. Classification (NCBI taxonomy): domain Eukaryota; kingdom Fungi; phylum Ascomycota; class Dothideomycetes; order Pleosporales; family Nigrogranaceae; genus Nigrograna; species Nigrograna mackinnonii. The sequence goes on from JGVQ01000149.1 coordinate 255,907, forward strand.
GACTGTTGGATAGGGTGGAGAGAATGGTGGATATGTCGCGTAGGTCGTCGTATTTGGCGTTGGAGAAGTGGCCGAAGTTACCGGAGGCGATTTCTGAGCCCGCCATCAATGTGGCGCCGGATATTTGGATCCAATGTTTTGGTTTTGTATTGCCATTTTCTGCTGAGTTTGTGAGGCCTTTGGCGATTGCGTTGGCGCTTCCTGCGTGCCCTGTTGCTGCGAGGTGGACTACGATGTCTGAGTTTTGGGCTTCGGTTTCGATGAGGGAAGTGTCGTCGAGGCTGCCTGATACGATGCGGACTGATGGGTAGCTGGATTGGATGGTCTTTGTGTGGGTGGCGTTGCGGACTAGGCAGCTTATGCTCGTGCTGGATGAGGAGAGCTTTTGGCTTAGTTGGTGGAGCACTTCGCCGCCTATGTAGCCTGTGGCTCCTGTTCTGGGAGGCGTTAGATGGGTGGTTGGAGGTGTGAAGAGGCGTTGTGAAGGAATTGGAGGAAGCAAATTTGGGGGAATTTTGGGGGTAATTGACGGATGTCTTGCGGGAAACGTCTTGAAAGTATTTTCAGATTGGAAAAGATCCAAGAAGTTAAGGCGGGTTCTAGGATTGAAATATCATGAAGTGTGTAAGAAGAATTGGCTGTGTCCTGGTAGATGTATTTCCAAGATTGAAAGAACCAGCATCGAAGGAACAGACGAAACAATGCATTCTCTATGCTCAAAAGAGATGACTTACAGGAATATCTTCGTCATGTTTGAGATGATTTGCCAATTGTCCAAAGGCAGAGTTGGAAGCACGTGATCTGTCCCGAATAGGTAAGCGGTAGAATTTGACATAGACAGCACCCTTCCAACTTCAAAAGCCTTGGACCTCAGTGAGGGGCAGCTCTTTTTCAGTCCCTGCTCGATGGAATCAAACCTACCATCGGAATAAGAGCCCACTGTTTTGCGGGGTAATAGACGTCAGTGTGCTTCCGATGTTGGTGGCGTCGGAATGACTTGCCAAAATTGTCGACATCCTCAAATCCAAATGCCTGACTATCAGCAGGTCACAGCGACGGGGCCAGCGAACAACGACCTGGGGTAGTAGCCGACCGTTTTACACCTCTATAATCGCAAATTCTCCAAATTGTGGGTAATTTCCAGGAATAACTGCCCTGCTTCTGCAGTAAAGGGCGCCTCGGGACGACCTACGTCTTCTGCCAGCCAACCAACCAAAGCGAAATGCCCACAGGGAATCGCGCAGCGAAGGAGCCACGTCCCGGACGCCGGAAGCACTCGTTTGGGGGATGTCGAACATGTCGTCGGCGTCACGTGAAATGCGACAAGATCCGACCTTCATGCTTGGCTTGCAGAGCTGTGAATGCTACTTGTGAAGGATATGCCTCCGACGTTCGTTGGATGCCACCGGCAACTCTATCCTCCGCGAAATCCGGTCAATTGGGACAGGATGATGCCAGTGGAAACACTACAAGGCACCATCTATATTCAGGTATGTTTCTTGCTATAGGACATCTACTCCCTAACGAGGCAGATTAGTGAAATCGCGGGCGTACATGAGCACTGCCCTCATCAATGAACTTGGAACAAAAACGGTCGATGGGTCATTGGCAGAAATCGATGCACGTATAAAAGAAACGCAAGATTGTGAAACCGATGATTTCGCTGTCGGGCCTTTCGGTGTCCTCAACATGGGCACGATGAATACAGGGGACCAACCTGAATCTGAACTGGAGGCCAGTCAAATCACAATACCAGAAGATAATACCCTTGATGAGAACTTGCTAGATCCTGGCCTCTTACACAACAATACGGATGCGATGGGCCAATCTCAGCCAGTACCAACAGTGGGAGATTGGTTTGACCCTATATTGGGCTTTGACAGTTCTTTACACTGGGCTGACCTCTTCGGATTGGATTTCGATGATGGGAATAGTCTTCTCATGGCCAATCAAAACGCCATCCCAGCGGACTTTTCTTTCAATAATATGTTCCAAGACCCCACATCATCACAGACAGTGGATCTATATCCACCCACGCAAACTCACCTCCCCCTCGATGATCCTCCCCCATATGTTGCATCTGAAACAAATGAAGAGAGGAGAGTCGACCCTGGCTTAGAGCTGCATAGTCTTCCAATTACTCTCGCCGAAGTGAAATCAGTATCCGAGGCGCAGTCTCTCCTGAAGCACTTTCATGATTTTGTCGTTCCTCAAATGTCCTTCATGCCCTCAAATATCAAGTCGCCTTGGACGCTGATGCAACTACCGGAAGCGATGAGAACATTGTCTGAGTTGACATATTTACATACAGGCACTTTGAAACATGCAAATGCTGCCAACCTCTACGCCCTTTTAGCATGCTCTGCCTTTCAGCTCTCCACGGACACCTCTGCCCATTCGACTGAATCCAGTGGCTACTGGCAGGATTTATCTGATCGATTAAGAGGTCGAGCAAAGCTACACATGCAGCTTTCGCTTAGAGAAGAGCTAAAGGGGAAGAAAAAGGCGAAATACAAAGATCAGCTTATGGCAATTCTAAGCTTGCTAGCCCTAACGGTAAGAAAAGAAGGTCTTATTCTAACAAATCCGCTAATAGAATGACACAGAGTATTTCAGGTAACCAAAGAGATGCAAAGGCCTATATGGTGGACGCTGAACGACTTCTTCGAGTAAAAGGGTTAGCCAAACGCGAAATATCTCGACGGTGCCGAATGCTACATCACGTTTATTCTTGGATTCGGATAGTAGGCGAGAGCACATTTGTTACACATGACTACCAAAACTATGGTCCGGTCATAGACAATATGAGTGCCGCTCATAGAGCAGGTAAATTAGGTGGATACCGTGACAAGCAACCAGAAGAATCAAGACGCGGCCACAATGGCCGACTAGATGACTTTCTCCGCCTAGAGCCACATACCTCGGACAGTGATTTAGATATTGACGAGGAAAAGGAGCAGGAAAGCGGCCTTGCAGATATTCATCTAGAGGATTCGCGTCGCTACTCACGCTCCATGTTTCGGATCTACGGCGTTTCTGAAACCTGGCTCAGTCTTGTGTCACAAACCACCCGCTTGGCCAATATTCTTGATGCCTCTAAATATGGGAAGGATGCGGATCTTGATTTTTCTGATTTTGTTCAGAAAAGAGCTGGCCGCTTGGAGAACATTATTTGCTCATTTGCGTTGAAGGATCCGATGAGCGATGACGAGGACGAGACTCATGACACCATCGAGCATAATTCGAATTACTATATGCTCCGTGCAATGAACTCGGCTTTGGTCATTCTATTCTATCGACGCATTAGGAATGTCAATCCACTTATACTACAGGGGCATGTAGATTCTGTGGTCCAATCGCTCCGAGATTTTGATGCAACAATCATTTCAGAAGGGTTCAAAGGGCCGGGTTCTGCCTGGCCAGCCTTTATTGCTGGTTGCGAAGCCTTGAGCCGGCGAAACAGGACGTTTCTATGGAATTGGCTTGAGAAAGGTTATGAGAGGTGTGGTCTGGAATACTACGGTGCTTCCCGCCATCTCATGAAAGAAGTGTGGCAACGACAAGACGAACCGACGCCTTTACCGGATCCAGGTTCAGGAAATTCGAGTTCATCGAAACCTCAAAAATCAGGGTCCTATCACCGTACATGGGTTGATTTGTCAAGGGAGAAAAATTCTTGGGTCATCTTGTTCTAAGGTATTCAAAAGTAAAGCACGCGACGCAATTTTCTGCGAGCGCTATTCCTTGAGTGTAAAATATGAGACCATAATGCTATGAATGTAAAACAATCGCTAATTTGTTGGATTCGCTCAATTCATCTTACAGCTTCGCCAAGACACCAGATTGCTCCAGTCTTCTTACATGATCTCGTGTGATATCCTTGACTGTTCGACATCTACAGCACGTTAGCTAATCGAAAACGACAGTACCAAGTGACAAAAAAACACACCCAGCTAGAGCCATTGTAACTTGCAACTCATGTAAGAGGATCTGAAGTGCCAGCTCAACACCTTTCTGACCCTTGTACTGTACCGGGTTAGTGTATCACCACTACACTTGAGTGGCATTACTTACTGCGAGTCCCCATATTGCGATACGACCAATAAAGCAGTACTGAGCGCCCAGAGCAAGAGCCTTGAAGATGTCGGACCCGCGACGAATGCCACCATCAATAGCTATGGGAATCCTACCCCGGGCAACAGTGGCACATTCCTCCAAGACATCAAGTGTCGCAGGCATGCCGTCTAGCTGCCGTCCACCGTGGTTTGAGATCACAATGCCGTCGACTCCGTGCTTTATAGCAAGTTCAACGTCAAGTGGGCTTACGACTTGGACGAAGTTAGAAAATTTCGGATTTTCATGGTCAAAGAATGGTGTGCTTACCTCCTTTGAGCCAAACTTGCATTGTAGTGCTCTTTTTTAGCCAGGGAATAATCTCTTCCCATTCCAATGAATCCTCTGATTTGGTAAGTAAGAAATAATCTCGAACATCTAAGAAGACATATACCGAATGCTTTTGGTCCGTTGGTTTTCTCCTCTTCCGAAGTGTTGAATTCCTGGCCTCCTTCTGAGAGAATGTTGGGGAATGTCAGGTTGTCGGGAAGAGCGAATTCGTTTCGCATCTCGTTCAATCTTCGACCTAGTGCTGGAACATCTACTGAAAGAAAGAGTGCTTTGTATCCCGCAGCTAAATTCATTAGTATGATCTCATCTACTCTCTGTTCAATACTTACTCTCTGCTCTTTTAAGGAGTTGATATGTGATGCTTCGATCTTTCACCACACACATTTGCATCATATAGGGGTTTCCGCTGGAGTGCTGTATGACTTCTTCTAATGATGCGGTTGCGTACGAAGACAGACACATTGGGATACCGAACTTTGCAGCGGCGCGTGAAGTGCCGATTTCGCCATCGGGATGAGCCATACGCTGCATGGCCGACGGACTGAAGCCAAGCGGAAACGCAATCTTTTGGCCGAAAATCGTAGTTGAAGTATCCAGATTCGAGACGTTTTTCAGTACTCGTGGCAGTATTCTGTATCTGTCGTATGCTTGTTCATTGTCGTGCAGTCTAGAAAATGGTTACTGATACTAATGTGATAGGATGTGAATAGTTGGGGTGCATACGTGACCATATCCATGGAGCCATGATTGTAGTATTCTGTTGTTCTTCATCTCAATATAATATACTCAAAGTACTTGACAATGCGTACGAACCCTCATAAGTTTTGGGTAGTTTTCGACTCCCATGTTTCTTTAGATCACGAATGGAAAAGACATGTGGATCAAGCGTAGGAGCACGATTTGCCATTTTAAGACAATACTGATAGGAACTTCAAACTTTGTGCGTACTCTATCAATCCTCAAGCTTGCACTATGAATGCGACGTCTCAACTATCATATATTTACGAGTATTCGAGGCGAGAGAAAGCTACGGTGGGGCACGCCGTAGATGCCGTAGTCACATGGACTTGACTTCCATAACTCATTCCACCTCCCTCTCGGAATTGTCAACGGCCTCCCAATTGTACGCTGCATTGCCATTTCCGGCGAGGCTGATAGTGTTACGGAACGGCTTGCCTGTAGCAGCCTGCCTAGAACCATTTTCGCTACCCCGCTGTTTTGTAGTCCACCTTCCAAAGCTGAGAACCAGAGGTTCTAATTTGCAAATTGAGATAACATACCCTGTGTTCTTCTCCGAGATTGGGTATTAACTCTTAAGGCGATGTCGGCTTCGATTCCGATCCCTCATACAATAGTTATCCGACGCGAACCATTAGGAAATGTGGAGTAGGCGGCTGTGGGGTATATATTCCCATTTAAACCTGGCTCGGAATTTCCATAAACCCTTCCGAGTTCCTCTGGCCCCTTTGTTACAAGGCCCGCGATACTATCAAAGTTCTCGACGGTTCCAATATCCACAGTACAACACATATACAATTATGGGCAGCGTTGCAAATCAGAAAGAGCTCGCGGGTATCCTCGTGGCACTTATCACTCCATGGACAGATGATGGATCCAAGATTCATCATGGTCGACTTGAGGAGCACATCAACCGCCTTATCACCGCTGGCGTTCACGGTCTCGTTCCAGGAGGCACCACCGGAGAGTTCACAGCAATGACCACAGCAGAACGTAAAGAACTTGTGGAACTTTGTGTGAAATTTTCAAATGGCCGTGTTCCTGTTGTTGCAGGAATTGGTGCTCTCAGTACAGTAGAGGGTATTGATCTCGCAAAACACGCTGCCGAAGCTGGTGCATCAGCACTCATGGTTGTCCCACCATTCTACGATCCAGTCAACCTATCCCAGCTCCGAGAGATGCTAGGCGAAATCTACAAAGCCTGCAATCTTCCTATCGTATACTACAACATTCCTTCAGCTAGTGGCGCAAACTTCACCCCCAAGGAGATCGCTTCTTTATCAGATGTGGGTGTGAAGTACCTGAAAGATACTTCCGGCAACGCGCCCGCACAAATTGAAATGCTGTTCGGCCTGGAAGACAAAATCACTGCCTTCAACGGCTGGGACACCCTTACTTTCTCCAGCATTGCAGCAGGTGCCAAAGGCTCTGTGTGGGGAGCTACGAACATCATCCCCGAACTTTCGATCCAGCTTTGGGATGCTCTGGCCGTTAAGGGTGATTTGAAGAAGGGACGGGAGTTGTGGAAAAAGATATGGCCGATTTGCGCATTTTTGGAAGAGTTCAACTATCCTGGTGCTGTCAAGACAGGACTAGAACTGCAAGGAATCAAGACTGGTGGACTGAGGAAGCCATTCGGGTTGCTGGAGGGTGAAGCGCAACAGAGGCTAGTTGGCTTATTGAATGATGCTGGCTTGAAGACGGTTTCATGAGTTACGATGTACATTTCCAAGAAAAGTTAATTCTACAATAAGATGATATCATATCGAGCCAAATGCATTCTAGCTTAAAAAGTATTGTGTGGCTTCCCTGATGATTTGCGTTGGGCTGATTCTTCTTCCAACGTACAGGACTATGGTGAAATCTCGTATCATGACACGGTACCGTCAACCAATATTGCCGTTGAAAAATGGGTGCATCCTAGCGTAATTCCTTGTGAGAACATCGGATTCACGGAGCACAGAGCATTGCATGGTATAGAAAGTCAATATCCGATAAATTGAACTCGGAGTAAAAGAACGGACAAATGATTGTATCCAGACTACGCTTCATCTTATGGGTCGTGTCACGAAGAACAGTGGCATGGTAATAGCTTGCGTAGCAGAGCTTGACGCTCCAGACGCTGCCTGATTGGTTCGGAATGACTTACCCCCTCTTAATCCTCGAACATCCTCTACCAACTCCTCTCCACGATGTTGAGCTTACTCAACTAGACGGGTGCATCTGAACCGGGAATAGATACGTTTTGAGAATTCAAAATTTTCGGCGCTCGAAACGCCAACTTGCCGTGATCGCTTTCTGTATGGAGGCCGCAATCAGGAACGTAAAATGGAGAAGCCCTCGCGCCGCCAGTTAGCTACTAGATCATATCCCCCTTCGAAATGTTTAGAACGATCTCCTCGCGTGTTGGACGTCATGTGCGACCTTTCAACCTCCAGCCCGTTCCTAAGGTAGCGTCATGTCGGCTGTATTCGCTCACTTCTGGATCCTACCCAACCTCACATGATCGGCTCTCAAAGATCGAAGATACACGGAATTTCATCGACAATAAACTTCAGCCGTCGCAATCCCAGGAGTGGATAGACTTGAGGGACCCTGCCACCGGCCATGTCGTTACTAGAGTTCCACAAAGTACTGATGCTGAACTGAAAAATGCAGTGGACGGTGCCGAGGCTGCGTTTCCCGAATGGAGTGCGACGAGTCTGCTCAAAAGACAACAGATTATGTTCAACTTTGTTGCTTTGATAAGAAAGCATTGGGACCGGCTTGCAGCGAACATCACGTTGGAACAGGGTAAGACTCTAGCAGATGCAAAGGGCGATGTGCTACGTGGGCTTCAGGTCGCTGAGACCGCTTGTGGAATCACCACTCAGCTTACTGGAAAGGTGTTGGAAGTCTCAAAAGATATGGAAACAAGAAACTACAAAAAACCACTTGGTGTTGTCGCAGCTATCTGCCCTTTCAGTGAGTGTTCACGACATTGCAAACCGGTTTACTTCTAGAAGCGAATCAAATTCATCTGACCTTCCCTAGATTTTCCAGCCATGATTCCACTTTGGAGTATACCCCTTGCAACAGTGACTGGCAACACTATTGTAGTGAAGCCATCTGAGCGTGACCCGGGGGCAGCTATGATCTTGGCCGAATTGGCGAAGGAGGCTGGTTATCCTGAGGGAGTTATCAACATAATCCACGGCACCAAACGAGCGGTGAACTTTATCTTGGACGAGCCAAGGATCAAAGCAATTAGCTTTGTTGGATCTACACATGCCGGAGAATACATCTACGCTAGGGGCTCGGCGAATGGTAAACGAGTACAAGCCAACCTTGGTGCAAAGAATCATGCTGTTCTTCTACCGGATTGCAATAAGAACCATGCTCTAAATGCTATCATTGGAGCTGCGTTTGGCGCTGCTGGCCAGCGTTGCATGGCACTTTCTGTTCTAGTCACTCTTCCGGAGACTAAGCAGTGGATCCCTGAGTTGATCGAGAGAGCAAAGGCTCTCAAAGTGACTGGAGGATTCGAGCCCGATGCAGACCTAGGTCCTGTTGTGTCTCCTGAGAGTAAATCCAGGATTGAGTCACTGGTAGAGAGCGCGAAGACACAAGGTGCTACAGTCGAACTTGACGGGCGAGGATACAAGCCAGCCAAGTATCCTGATGGGAATTGGGTAAGCAACTTTGAAGATCATGATTGCAAGTTGTGTTGACGTGTTTTTAGGTGGGACCGACTATTATTACCGGCGTGAAACCCGACATGGACTGCTACAAGGAAGAAATATTCGGACCAGTGCTGGTATGCGTTGAAGCTCAGAACCTCGATGAAGCGATATCCCTCATAAATGCAAATGAGTACGGCAATGGCGTTTCAATCTTCACGTCTTCTGGAAGTACAGCAGCATATTTCCAGAACAAGATCGAACCGGGACAAGTGGGTGTCAATGTGCCGATTCCTGTTCCTGTAAGTTGGATCCCAATTCTATCTTAAGGTTTTTGCATGAACTTACATGTCTTAGCTCCCCATGTTTTCCTTTACGGGAAATAAAAGAAGCGTTGCAGGTGGTGGTGTTAGCACTTTCTATGGCGAACCAAACCTAAACTTTTACACGCAGACTCAGACTGTGACGAGCTTCTGGAAGGCTGAGGATGCACTCTCGTCAAAGGCATCTGTTGCGATGCCAACGCAGCATTAGGATTGTATCATTAATAGAATTTATCATGAAAAGAGTTTAGATTTTTGGTCCGGACACAGCTACAAAAAGCCATTTCGCATGACGAGTGACCAAGTGAACTTCTATCTTCGTAATTCAATGTGTATATAGGAGAAAACATAAAGAGATCCAAGTGGTGCAGCACTGTGATCATACAGTATAGCTTACTAAACCATAAAGCTCTAAGGGAAGGACGCTCAGCTACTAACTGATTTGATCTCGCATGCGGGCCGGCTCGCTCCCAACTTCCCCGCCGGAATGACTTGCCTCGCGTAGATCCTCCTCAACGGCCCTAATTCAACAATCACAAGCTGCAAATGACCCCTCACTTGACCGACCCTGTCATGATAACCAAAATGGAAGTCAGTCGGATAGGAACCTTTGATCCATTCCGAATGCTGTTCCGAACGTAAGCGTTATCGGGGCTATACGTAGACTTTTGTATGCCCATATCGTGTCCCTTAGAACCATTTCATTCTATCGCCAGTATTCCAACATGTCTAATCTTGCAATTGACATCACAGCGCCAAATGGGAGGAAATGGAGTCAACCAACTGGTCTCTTTGTCAACAATGAATTTATTGCATCCAGCAATGGAACAAAAATTGAATCAATAGACCCGGCGTATGTGGAAACCTCGCGTTCTTGCGCGCAGAGTACTGATCACATACAGGACTGAACAGAGGATCGCGGAAGTACACGCTGCAAGTCCAGAAGATGTAGACAAAGCCGTACAGGCTGCCAAAAATGCCCTGAAGCATGACTCGTGGAAACACATGTCGGGTTCAGATCGAGGGATGTTGATGGCAAAGCTTGCGGACCTAGTTGAGCAGGAGAAGGAATTGTTGGCTACAATTGATGCGTGGGATAATGGTAAGCATTTAAAATGGTGTTCCCCACATGAATACTGAACTGCGCTTAGGAAAGCCTTATAACGTTGCATTGACTGAAGATCTGCCGGAAACGATCAATACGATCCGTTATTATAGCGGCTGGGCCGATAAGACATTTGGCCAAACTATCAGTACAACATCAGCTAAATTTGCATACACACTCCGCCAGCCTATTGGGGTCGTCGCACAAATCATACCATGGAATTATCCACTCTCGATGGCGGCTTGGAAACTCGGGCCAGTACTGGCCTGTGGCAACACAGTGGTGTTGAAGGCTGCAGAACAAACTCCCCTCAGCATCTTAGTTCTTGGAACTCTAGTAAAGAAAGCTGGATTCCCTCCGGGCGTGATCAACTTTATTAATGGGTACGGCCGTGAGGCTGGTGCTGCCCTAGTTCAACACCCTCTTGTCGACAAAGTAGCCTTCACAGGATCCACAGCAACGGCTTCACAAATCATGAAAATGGCGGCTGGGACCTTGAAGAATATCACACTAGAAACTGGTGGCAAGTCTCCGCTCATAGTGTTCAGCGACAGCGATCTCGAGCAAGCTGTTAAATGGTCACACTTCGGTATCATGTCAAACCAAGGTCAGATATGCACTGCAACATCAAGAATCTTCGTTCAGAAAGAAGTCTACGACCAATTCTTGGAAAAGTTCAAGGAACAGATAAAGGAGGTCAGCAAAGTTGGTGACCAGTGGGATGAGTCGACCTTTCAAGGCCCACAGGTTACGAAAGCTCAGTACGATCGCATTTTATCGTACATCGACGTGGGGACATCCGAGGGAGCCACAATACTATGCGGTGGTAAGGCTAAAGGAGAGAAAGGATTCTTCATCGAACCAACGGTCTTCACCGATGTCAAGGATTCGATGCGCATCTTCCGTGAAGAAATATTCGGACCAGTTGTAACGATTTCGAGCTTCGAGTCCGAAGATGAAGCAGTCCGAAGAGCAAATGACACGACATATGGGCTCGGCGCATCGGTGTTCACAAAAGATCTTGAGCGTGCCCACCGTGTGGCCGCAGATATCGAGGCAGGCATGGTCTGGGTGAATAGCAGTCAGGACTGTGATCCTAGGATACCATTCGGCGGTGTCAAGCAGAGTGGTATTGGAAGGGAGTTAGGAGAGGCTGGTCTTGAGGCATACACACAGATCAAAGCTGTTCATGTCAATATGGGCACAAAGTTGTAGTTTTGTACTGCTTGATAGGCTGAATACCAAAAGTTAGTATAGATTGGCAAGTCTAATTGTGTGAACGCTTCGATGTTTCAGCAAGCCAGCAAGCTAAGTGTGGGGAAACGATGATGCGCCAAAATTGTCATTTGAGAAACATTGTAGCGGGGCACTACGTAACAATGCCCCAGAAACGTTTTTGATTACCTTTTGCGTTCTTGGCCAGTGGCCCGATGCAGATTCTTTGCGCTTCATTCCTCGCAACTATCCAGATAAACCACTGTTCGTTTAGTCGCGCGAATTTCGCATCTACGCTGAATCTAACTCCCTTAGATATCTGTGATATCATTCTTATCTTTCTCCCTTCCTAGACACCTAGAGTCTAGACAACCTCTTGGGTTTTTGCGATGTCCGGATTGATTGGGCCGGTGCTAATGTCACAGCCTGACACGCCCACAAGAGCCTACCTCATAAACTAGCAATAAAGTATACACCTATATTTCACCGAGAATATCTCCTAGCGATTCCCGGATCCCCGGTACCAGCTCCAGAACCTGTGAAGAACCAGCCACTCAGCCGCCAAGCCCTTGACCCTACTCCATGCCAGATCAAAGGTGAGGCAAGTCAATCCGGCACACCAATTATCGAAATTGGCCTAATAAATCAGGGAGGTTGAACGACACTTCGTATCTCCGGATCCACTCAGCTCTTTTTGGTGTGACCATGGGTTCTAGTCCTAAGCCCGTACCACTCCCCGTACAAAGCTATGCATTGGGCGTTTATCGCTTCTCCACGTTTGAACTACACCGATAACGATACACAGGGCCGATAGTGGCCAGATGAATCAAACAACAAGGTGAAGATAGCTACTTGATCCGGGGTAGTGCGTTAGGGGGTGAGCATGGTATGGCAGATGGCGCTTTGGAGTCTGTACCCAGAGTCATGCAAACATATCTGCCTATCCTATCTATCCACTGAATCCGAGGAGAAAATTTGTATAAAATCTCTGGCTTCGTCTCTTCCCCAGAATTCCCAGAGTCTTCTCCAGGTTTCATACCGTTAAGGAGGGTAAATCATCTGACACTGGTTACACTGATCCTTTACCGTACTTCTTCGCGTCTTCGTCACGCATCCTTATTGAGTAGAGATATGTTTGCGAACGACGAAAAACAAAACCCAAATCCGCTCACTATGAAGGAAGAAGCCACAGCTTCGGGCTTCAACAGCGACGTTGAAGCCACCCGCTCCAACATGGTTGGAGATGCTTCCAACCCTAATGGAAGTACAAAGCGCGGTCTGAAGTCCAGACATGCGCAGATGATTGCCCTCGGTGGCACCATCGGAACAGGTACGAGTGCAGTCCTGGTCTTCTCATCCTATCTGCGTGTAATTAGTACGGTTCTAACGACTCTCCAGGACTGTTCGTAGGATCGGGACAGGCTCTTCGCATGGGCGGTCCAATTATTCTTCTCATCGCCTATCTCTTGATCACTTTCCTAGTCTTCGGCATCGTGACTGCCACTACAGACATGTCATCCTATATCCCCGTGCCCGGTTCCTCCATGTCCTATTATGGCAAACGCTTCTTCTCTCCATCCATGGGCTTTGCGCTGGGTTGGATGTACTGGTACATTTTCGCAATAACCGTGCCTGCAGAGATCACTGTAGGTTCTCGTATCAATCCTTCAGATATAAATGCTCATTCTTGTACAGGTATCAAACTTGATTATAAATTACTGGAGTCCCGGCTTTCAGGGTCACGATGGGGTATTCATAACCTTACTTTTCATCGTTATAGTGGGCCTCAACTGCTTTCCAGTTAGTGTCTATGGCGAAACAGAATTTTGGTTCGCGTCGCTTAAAGTGTTCGGCATCCTTGGTCTACTCATGATGGCAATCGTGCTCTTCTTTGGTGGGGGCCCAAACCATGACAGACTGGGATTCCGGTACTGGACCGAGCCCAGCCCCTTTAAGGAATACCTCGTCACTGGCTCTGCAGGATACTTCTGCGCATTCATTGGGGTCGTCTGTTTCTCCATCTTTGCATTCGCCTTCGCACCTGAATTACTGGTAGTCACTGGTGGAGAGATGGAATCACCACGTCGAAATCTCCCGACGGCCGGCAAACGATACTTTTACCGTCTTGTTATCTTCTACTGTCTCGGAGCTCTCGCTATTGGCCTCATCGTCCCTTCTGATGCTGATGGGTTGTTTGGCGGTGGAAGCGGGGCTGCTTCATCTCCATGGGCAGTGGCAGCTCGTCTTGCAGGGATCAATGCCCTCCCATCTATCATCAACGCTGTGATCCTTGCATCGGCTTGGAGCGCTGGAAACTCATATCTATACCTCGCTTCTCGCAATTTGTACTCGATGGCCCTTGCTGGAGATGCGCCGCATTTTCTCACCAAATGTACTAAATCTGGAGTTCCCTACAATGCCCTAGTAGTGTCCGCCTCTTTCAGTCTCCTTTCATACATGAACCTCAGCTCCACGGGACAAACGGTATTTAACTGGTTCGTCAACCTCATTAACACGGGCGCTTTTATGAGCTGGATCTGCATATGCATCATATATATTAGGTTTCGAAAGGCCACGATCGCACAGAGTATCACTGACCTCCCCTATCGCTCACGTTTCCAGCCAGTAATGTCCTATGTCTCTGGTACAATGTTCTTCATATTCATGTTGGTCCAGGGGTTCAAGGTTTTCGTGGCAGATAATTGGGATACATCGACCTTCTTGACCAGCTATATTGGCATACCTATATTCTTTCTGTTCTTCTTCGGGCACAAGCTCACCAGGGGGCGAACCGACCCATGGGTCATTCCTGTTGATATGGTTGATTTGCATACGGGATTAGATGAGGTTCTTGTGAACGAGAAGCCTCCCAGGCCACGGGAGAAGTGGTATCACAAAATACGGGCGTTGTATGAGTGATTTAGTCATGGCTTCCCATTCGTCAGACACAATTCATCCAATCAGCAGCCTCGGAGTGCTTAGTGTTAACAGATAGGGCAAGCTTGCCACCTTCAATACAATAGTTGTGGGAATAAGCAAAGTCGTCGGATCTTGCCCCCAGATTTACCCCGCGTTTTTGTATCTATCCAAGATCAGCCCAGATCTTGGTCATGTCATTCCCAAAGAAGTAATCCGAGGATCGTGTGCATTTTGAATGACGACCGATGTCTTTGAGTGAACAAAGTGGCCAAAATAACTCGTTATTACTTCAACCTCGAAGCAGAGAGATAGATAACTGTCAGGTATACGCACTTTATAGCACTTTCAAGATTTGACGTACTAAACTAGGATGCGCGGAGAAAACGGTACAACAGCATATGGCGAGGTTACTGTAGAAGGCCTTCTGAAGAAAGAAGCCAAACCTTCAGCGCCGTCAGATACAAGCAATGATGATATGCAAGTGGTGCTCCAGAGCTTTCGACTCTTGATCGCAGATCTCTGTGAGCAGTTTCGAATGGGTGAGCATATTTTTACAACTTGTTGTTAAAATGCAAGATAAGTTCTAATGTAAAACAACAGGACATCCGGGCTCCGCGATAGGCATGGCAGCTATCGGAGTTGCACTATGGAAATACGTTATGAAATATGCGCCGCATCAGCCTAACTGGTTCAATCGAGACCGTTTTGTACTCTCAAATGGTATGCGTTCACCCATAATTGTTTCCATTCCAGACATAGTAACACATTCAGGCCATGCGTGCTTATTCCAATACACTAATCTCTATCTTTCCGGCTATAAGGCCATGACCTGGGAACAGCTCCTCTCTTATCATTCCGAACGCCCAGATAGTCTCTGTCCAGGGCATCCTGAAATCGAACACGAGGGCATAGAGCTTACAACCGGACCATTAGGTCAAGGAATCGCGAATGCGGTAGGCTTAGCGATAGCCACTAAGCATTTGGCTGCTACTTTCAACCGCCCCGGATACGAAGTTGTTAACAATCATACTTGGTGTATGGTGGGTGATGCATGCTTGCAGGAAGGTGTGGGATGCGAAGCATTCAGTTACGCTGGTCATCTTAAACTCGGCAACTTGACGGTCATATATGACAACAATCAGATCACTTGTGACGGCTCTGTGGATCTGACCAATACTGAGGATGTAAACAAGAAGATGGAAGCATGTGGTTGGGAAATCATAAACATTGAGGATGGCGTCAACGATGTAGAAGCTATTGTCTCTGCACTTGAGAAAGGTCGAGGTCCTGAACGCGAGAAACCCTTGTTCATCAATATCCGCACAATCATCGGTGTCGGCAGTGCTGTTGCAGGTCAGGCTGTAGCTCACGGAGTTCCACTCGGCAAAGACAATGTAGTCGATATGAAGAAAGCATACGGTTGGGACACTGAGAAGAAGTTTTTAATCCCAGGCAAAGTCAAGGATTTCTACTCGGGACTTCCTGCACGAGGAGACGAATTTGTCAGGCAATGGGACAACCTCATTTCTGATTATTCAAAAGAGTATCCAGATCTGGCAAACACATTCAAGGATCGCATGGCAGGAAAGCTACCATCGAATTGGGAGTCCATGATCCCCCAGTCGTTCCCCGCAGATCCGACGCCTTCACGTAAATCAAACAACATGGTTGTTACCAAGATGCTTGCGGAAATTCCAACATTCATGGTCGGCACAGCGGATCTAACTCCTTCTGTCAATTTGACGTACAAGGATTATGAGATCTTCAATCCTCCGGATCTAAAACCGATTTCTGGGTCCCGGGGCTCCTATCACGGCCGGTACATTCACTACGGTATCCGAGAGCATGTCATGGCGGCGATTGCAAATGGCCTTGCTGCTTATTCACCAAGGACTATTATTCCCATCACTTCGACATTCTTCATGTTTTACCTTTATGCTGCACCGGCTGTACGAATGGGCGCTTTGCAGAAATTGAAGGTCATTCATGTCGCTACTCATGATTCGATTGGCGCCGGTGAAGATGGCCCTACACACCAGCCGGTGGAATTGGCTGCGCTGTATAGATCCATGCCCAACATGGAATATATCAGACCTGGAGACAGTGAAGAGGTCGCTGGGGCGTGGAAGGCCGCGATTGATTATGAAGATGGCCCAAGCATGATCAGTGTCTCTCGCCATGCCCTCCCTCAACTACAAGGCTTGACAAACAGGGATGGTGTCCTCAAGGGTGCATATGTGCTTCGAGGAGAGAAAGATGCTAGTGTAACCCTCATCTCTGCCGGTGCAGAATTATCCTTCGCAGTCAATGTTGCTGAAGAACTCGCCAAGAAGTCTGTTAAAGCGCGAGTAGTTTCTTTCCCATCTCACAAATTATTCCGCGAGCAACCCCTAGAGTATCAAAGAGGAGTCCTAAGGAGAAACGATGGAATTCCAGCAGTGGTCATCGAACCGTATGTAAGTCTAGGCTGGGAACGATATGCAGACGCCGGGATAAATATGAAGGGCTTTGGCCATTCCCTACCAGGAAAATATATTTACCAGCACTTTGATTTTACCACAAAGAGCATGGCGAAGCGGGTAGAAGGCTACCTGAAGGATTGGAAAGATGGAAAGATTGGTAGGGGCGAATTTGTTGAGCTTTAGAGGTTCATGGCCTGCTTCCATAGTTTGTACACCAAGAATGTAATAGGTAAAGCTTTTTGTTGAAATGTTTGAATTAGCCGTTTTTGGCAGATAAGAAGATTCCGTGGCGTTATTGGTATGATGATGTCGGCAAGAAGATGCCCGACTGGTAGGCCTGACATTTGATGTATTCACCTCGGAAGTTGAAACCAAACTTCCTTATATGCGAGGTAAACTACTACTTCCCTGTCTTCTTGTCAAAATTTGTCAAAACATCAGATGTCAGGCGCCTCAAGCACGAAATTTGCGTAGGGTGTGATGCGGCTCGGAGGTTTTCCGCGAATCGACCAGGGGGTGACCAGCCTCCTCATATAACAGGATCTCAAAATTCAAGGGCTTCCGGCAGTTTCTGTGGGTAGGAAGTTTGAACGAACGGTAGACGCAGATAGATCTGTATATCATCACGAAACGGCCGCATAGGACGTGTGTAATACAGTCTCTCGATCCGTTACTGTTCGTAGGAGGGAAGTGCCTAAAATTTCCCGATGAAGGAAGCAGACAGCGGCCATTTCCGCCACCTGATGATCGGCGCATGTTTGTGGAGGGAAATAGTCCGAGGACGGAGTCGTGCAAAGCTTGGGGAATACTTGGAGCATCCCCGCCGGAATACCCACTCTGGTTTAACAAGGGGTGACTAACTCGGGGTATGGCCAATCAGCCATCTACGCCATCGTTCCCGCACGACTCGTACCCGCATGTTCTTGTGCCCGCCACGCGATGGGCTCAATTCTAACCTCAACACATCGTTTTCTTCGACTCTACGGGCTCGGCATTTAGTCCAAATGTCTCGAGGGCCAATGCTTGGTTGCAAAACCTGTTCTTATATAGGAAAAAAACCCACCAACCATTGATCTGCAACGTTTCACCGCTGGTAGTTGATGATGTGATGTAATAGGCCGACCCAAAACCTCGGTCGGCTCCATGGTCTGATGTGGGTCATCGAATGCGGAGGCCTGAGGGTTCAAAATTATGTATATAGAAATGCGAGCCCTTGCTGATCAGTTGAATTTCTCAACATATAATTGACCCCCCCCCCCCTTTCTGCGCGTCGGTTGCGGTCGCGAGCATAACGACAAAGTTGCAGGATGATTCATCTTCCGCACTATAACTTCTACGGCAAAGGCCTCAAGCTGCGCGTTGCGATCACAATCGCATGCCAGCTGGCCTTTGTACTTTTTGGCTACGACCAGGGAGTGTTTTCTGGTATCGTCGGAAATGAGGACTTCTTGAATACCTTTGGTCACCCATCCCCGGGCCTAGGTGAGTCTTTGCGATATATGCTTTCCGCAAATTAGCACTGACGGGTCGCGTATAGAGGGCATCATTGTCTCCATTTACAACTTGGGATGCTTCTCAGGATGCATTTTGAGCTTTCTGTTCTGCGAGAAGACTGGAAGACGCGCTGCTATGCTTATTGCCATGGTTTGGATTATTGTAAGTTTGTTACACAGATAGATTGAGATTTCAACTCAGGCTAACAGCCTCTGTCAGGTTGGCGCAATCCTTCAAACGACCGCTTACAGTGTTCCACACATTATGATTGCACGATTCATCACGGGCATAGGAACAGGTATCGAGACTTCGACAGTGCCTATGTACCAATCCGAGCTCTGCGAGGCGGACAAGCGAGGGCGTCTCGTCTCCTCTGAACCACTTTTCGTTGGTGTTGGAATCGAGATCGCATATTGGTTTGATTACGGGATGAGCTTTACTTCCGGATCGATTGCGTGGAGACTTCCTATCGCATGCCAGATGATTTTCGCCATCGTGGGTTGTCATTCCCAGTGTCACATTCTACTAAGCTAACTTGCCATGATAGCTGGTTATTGCTATGGTCCCAGGGCTACCAGAATCTCCTCGATACTTATATAAACATGGAAAGAATGAAGAAGCACTTAAGATCCTTTGCGATGTGTACGACGGAACCCCAGAAAGTCCGAAGATCGCAAAGGAAAATAGGGAAGTTCTCGAGGCTTTGAAAATCGAGCAAGAAAATGGCGAATACAGGTGGTCTCAGCTCTTGAAGCGGGATGAGGTTCAGACTGGACGAAGAGTGTTCTTGGCTTACATGCAGCAATTCATGAGTGAGTTCTCCTTCATTCTTGATTTCTTCCCTCCTCTAGTATTACTTGCTCTTTACTAGAAGAATTTCTCGCTAACCAACTATCCCAGATCAAATGGGAGGTATTAACCTCGTTGTCTACTTCATCACATCGGTCCTTCAACTCAATGTTGGACTCGACCGGAATCTCTCACTGTTGCTCGGAGGAGTCATCAACCTAATGTTCTTCATTGGTTCACTCTATCCGACATTCTTCCTAGACAAGATTGGCCGAAGGAAACCTGAAATGTGGGGTTCATTCGGCCTGGGAGTTTCAATGATGATGATTGCCATTCTTCTCAGCTTCAAAGGCAAGAGTGTTGAAAAGGAGACTGCGTCAGCTAGTGTTGCATTCTTCTTCACTGTAAGTTTCTGCCTTGTCTAATCCTCTTAAAATCATATGAGAATCGTGCTAATACACTATTAGTATATGTTAATATTCGGTGCTTCGATGAACGTGGTACCTTGGGTCTACGTCCCCGAAATCCTTCCCCTTCACGTTCGTGCCAAAGGAACCGCCGTCGGCATCAGTGCCAACTGGATTTGGAACTTCCTCGTCGTCATGATTACGCCCTCACTCATCAACAATTTGCAATGGAAAGGTTACTTAATATTCATGGTCCTAAACTTCTCGTTCGTTCCTTTTGTGGTAAGTTCATTGTTTGACATCGAGCTTGTGATAATTTACTGACGGTATATAAGTACTTCTGCTACCCGGAGACAACGAATCTGACTCTCGAGCAAATCGACTATTTATTTTTCGAAGGTAACGTAGTCAAACGAAGTATTAAAATCTGTAAGGAGGGATTCCCAGTAGAAGAGGGTATTCTCGCCGCTCCTAAAGTGGGTGAGACGGCACAGATAGACAGCCATAGTGAGGACGTAGAGAAGACTCACTAGTTCAACATCGTCGTTGGAGATTACAAACTCCGAATACCAAAGTTTTCAGCGCTGTAGTCAGTCGAACTCAAATCTATGAAGGTATAGACAGATTCCGAGTCTTTTACTATACACTTGAATCTCAGAACCCTTTTTACGTGACCATGTTTTACATACCGAAAAGGGGTGTCCCGTAGGTCTTACTTCGATGCTGTCGCATTACCGAATCCATATGGAAAAATGTAGACAATATCATCCCTGAGTGAAGGGCCATCTTGACGTACTTCGGGGTTTCATGTACCTCGAAAGCAAAGTGCTGAGGCTCGCGTGGAGGAGCAAGCGCGCAAATGCCTTAATGATTAGCTCTATCTGGATGAAGGCCCGAGTCTGGGTGATGCCCATCAAATCAAAGCATCCCGATGACTACGGCCATAATGCAGCTTAACAGATGTCGTAGTGGCCTTGGCCTCGCAAAGCACTGGTGAACAATTCCGCGTTGAGGCGAATTTCGCATGCTTATGATTGAAACGTTTCTGCTGAAATGGCACCTGAAGAGGTTGGAATTGAGTCGCATGCCCTAAGTAGAGTTGAACATATAATCTTCGACCTTTCTTTGGAGTCCGAGATGTCATTCGGGTCCCCAATTGAGTCTTTGCATTCTGAAATTTTCGATCAGTATACTGATGTCTCAGTGAGACACAATTTCGAGCCACTTGCTCAAGGATTCTGTAACAAGGAATGATGATGGCCGTCTAATCAAAGACATTCCCATAACCAACGATTATATGCTAGCGCCACCTAGAACCTCGAGTAGACGTGGCTCTAGGGCAGTCGGGACTGTCTTTGCTGCGTGGCTGCTATCGCGCGAATACCGATACGTCAATGCTGAGTCCTCTGCGAACGTATTCATTACCCTATATTACGTTTGGGTAGCTCTAGTGAGTACAGCATCAGACTCTGTCTGAAATGTACACGACCTCAACGCTCTTAGTGTAGCTATTACTGTGCTAACCCATCGACCAGAGGGAGCATTGGCAATTTGAATGGCGCACTACGTCCGCTTTGAATCAAATTTGAAAGTCAATCTGGGCCTTGCATCGTCTTCTACCAAGCCTATGCGCATCGTGTTCTTGGTGATTCGAGAAGCGGGATTTGGTGCCCGGAGTGTCTAATTACGAAGACACGATTAGAAGAAGAATTTGATCCAAACTGAGTCGTTAATTACTCAACTACTCACTTTTCCTCATAGCTCCCTGTATTGGGTTTGAAAGAGAAGACTTTATGTTCGATCACTGGCTTTCTATCCCCTAGGCATAGAAATTGGACGGTTTTGAGCTCACATGGAGGAAACGCCTTTATCGTGGCTGCAATATTAACCGTCGAAACATGACATTGTAGCGGATAGGGATTGGTTCCACATTAGCACACACGACCATCAACATGTTATCTTACCAGGTCAACCGAAACCAACACACTCCGCTCCGCTCCCACTCCTTGCGGTATTTT
This sequence comes from Nigrograna mackinnonii, assembly GCA_001007845.1. Lineage (NCBI taxonomy): Eukaryota > Fungi > Ascomycota > Dothideomycetes > Pleosporales > Nigrogranaceae > Nigrograna > Nigrograna mackinnonii. Next base: position 277,440 of record JGVQ01000149.1, read on the forward strand.
GCTTGGCGTTAAAGTATACCAGGCCCAACCTTTCCTGATAGCACTTGAGTCTCGGTAGGTGTTTTTGCCGGAACTCTTCTTGATCTTAGGGGAACCCTATTAGCCATTCGCGCCTGTTTCGCAGTTATCGACCTTGGACATCTTGATTTTAGTCGACGTCTTGATCTTGACACTCTGTGGAAGAGGAAGATAATTGTAAACGTGGTTTACACTATTTGTTTTTTGAAACAGCGCACTTCGGGAAATAGAGCATAGCTTGACAACAAAAACACCTTTGTTAGTGTTTCTTGCTTTCCCAAAAACATTGCAAGAATAGTACCGCTCTCTTGATGAGGAAGCTTCTAGGAAACCACGGAAAAGGGATTGAAACTAATATAGAACCGAGATCTGAGACGGATAACAGGACGGAGATCAAGATTGGTACGCAGAACAAATATTCAAATACAACGAATAGTAAAAAAATGGAAGAGGGGCGGAATATGCGCGTGGGGCCGAGCTGAAGGATGAATGTATCGATAAGCATTCCTGTTAGTACCCGTAAGGATTTTGTACAAGATGCTAGGATATCCCATATGAATTTCACTAATATGAAGAGCTCATGACGAGATTTGCTCTTCCCCAGACTGAAGGACAGACCCTTGACAATACATGATCGTGTTGAAGCAATCTCCAATTACCAAAAACACAAGACGAGGAAGATGTATGTGGATTGCAGTATCGAGCCGTAATCGAGAGTTCTTTACTATAAGTCGCCCATGAACTCGTACAGGTCTTTTATTGTCGTGATGGTCGTTTACAAAACCATGTCGCGTTCTCGGATCACCTAAAAAGACGTTGAATTGTACGCGATGGCAGCACTCTGCAATATGAATGGGGTTGATGCAGCTCCCTTGCAGCATCGAACTCATGGAGATCGTCTCCAGTGGTTATTTGGCTACCGGTCAACGATGTCTGCGGTCGGGAAAGCATGGGTTTGATATTGGGAAGGCTCTACTTGCGTAAAAATATCAGGGAAGATGCTTTGACAGCTTGAGGGTGGTGGAGGAGGGCAGGAAAGACTGAGGCGTCCATGCTGCCATTGAACGAAGCAAACGGCCATCGGCATTGCAGAAAGAGTTCAATTGACGGGTGATCGCGCTGAGGGACCCGATGGACGTTCGTCACAAGACAAGACGCGCGAGCCATGGGAAGAGTTGGTTTGATGTGTGTCCACGAGCGAGTTTAGGTCAAAGTGAGGTGTAGAAGCTATTGAAATGGCACACTAGTCATTTACGTTCCTCTACGCTAGCTTGGATATCGGTTTGGAGGCCCGATACTTTTGGCTACGGACGAGTACTCTTTCGACTACGGGTCGCCCAGCGCAGAATACGGGATATGCATTATCGTGGGCTAACTACCCGGGTGTTGGGTCTCGCAGCGCCAGTAGCCTGGGAGGGTGGCAACGCGGCTAGGCGTGATCTGTCCGAGGCTGGCCTCGCACGGCGCCCCTGAGTATAGATGTTCAATTAGGCACAGGGAGTAGACCAGAATTTTCCTGGCTCCCAAGGTCCTGAGGGGGAGGATCACGTGAATGCATCCTGCCGGGTGGCTGACCAGTTTCTCCGCCTTAGCGAGGGCGCTTTGAAACGTCTACGCCAACGACGCCAATGTTTCCCCAGCCGTTTTGCCGATGGAAGACACAGCACAGCCAAACGATTGCCTTTCCGGCATCTCTTGTTTGCCTCCAATGTTGGCCTACTCCAGCCTCTTCGCGCCTAACGGCTTACATCTCCACGGCCCGAATATATCTTGATCCGGCATGACTAGCTATACGTGGAGAAACAAGACGAGACGGCTCACGCCAGGTCAGCGGTTCCCGTGCCTCTACTGTAAAACAGTGTCACGCATACCTTTGAGGTCGGAGCCGGAGTGTCGTCCCGTCTTTCCTATAGCGCACGTGGTAACGCGACGGCTGGCCGCTGCTCGGAAGGGGAATCAAAGATCCAGCACTCGAATGTCCAAGATGCGCATTGAACAATTGGAACCAAGCCATGGATCGTACGACTCAGCGCCTGGCCAGTCGAAATGAATTCCAACACCCAAGATTAAGCGCTAGAGCTTTCATCTACGGGTTTTCCCAAACACCATGTACCAGGTGTTGACGTGCCGACCAGCAATATTCATCCATCCAGGAATTCTTCGAGGATCTCCTTTGACCCGGGAGGCGTTCTCACTGAGATCTCAGAAGGCCTGATGTGGCTCGTATCAGAGCGCCCATTCCTCTGTATGTACATGTGCATAAAAGCCACTAGGCTGACAAGCTTAATCGCAGGCCGCCCATGTGGCGATCTTGGTCAAGTCCGGAGTGTTGTCCATTCAAAATGTGCGTTTGGCGCGAGACGTCAATTTATCCGCCTTTAGCCAAATCATCCTGTTCCGGGGAGCAATGCTCACTGGACCAGTACCCCGGTCCTCTAACGCTGAAGCACTGATATTTTCTCCAGATGCTTAACGAGTGGGGATAGGATCTGAGCTTCTAGAATGGATTCACTGCACCACCGGTGGTGGCCAGACGGTCCACGGATAATCTCCCAGGTTGGCCAGGCCCCGATGCAGGTGCAGAGGTACTGCACTCGAGGATTATATGAAGCATGAACTTCCCATCGTTGAAGAGACATCAGCTTCGTTCAACCATCGTTTGAGTTGACTGCTTTTCGATCGTTTCCAAACGACTCAATCCCCGACAGTCGAAGGTCCTTCACAGCCATGGCTGAGACTACAGTTACCCCCGGCCACTTCAGGGTCGCCGGCAAAGACTTTGCCAACGTCTCCTGGTGGAAGCTCACGCATCTGCGAAACACGTACCTTCTTCTCTTCTTTGTTATCCTGACTAGTGTAAGTGCTACTTCATGATTTCTGGCAATCAAATTCAATTGACCCGCGAACAGGCTACCAACGGGTACGATGGCTCTATGGTCAACGGTTTGCTGTCCCTGGACCAATTCACCGATTACATGAATGATCCATCATCCTCGATCAAGGGTCTTTTCTCCGGTATTATGTTCCTCGGTTCATTGCTCGCCTTACCAATCACTCCCTACATTGCTGATGGACTTGGCCGACGATGGGGTATTTGCATTGGCTCAATCATCATGATTTTCGCTGTTGTTCTTCAAAGCGCATCTGTCAATTTCCAGATGTTCATTGCTGCCCGTTTCTTCTTGGGTTTCGGTGTCGCAATTGCCCACGGAGCCGCTCCCTTGTTGATCACTGAGCTTTGCCATCCTCAGCACCGTGCCATTTTCACCACAATCGTAAGTGCAAGAGCCAGAGATTACAGCTCAATGTGCTGACCTATTTACTAGTACAACACCACCTGGTACATCGGATCCATCATCGCTGCGTGGCTTACATTCGGAACCAACCACATCGATAACCAATGGTCATGGCGCATTCCATCCATCCTCCAGGCTTTGCCTTCACTCATGCAAATCTCTTGCGTGTGGTTTGTTCCTGAGTCTCCACGTTGGTACATCTCCAAGGGACATCCCGAGAAGGCCCTTCAGGTTCTCGCCCATGTCCACGCTGAGGGTGACTCTGAGGATGAGCTCGTTCAGCTTGAGTACGAAGAAATCAAGGAGACTATTGCTATTGAGAAGGAGGCCGAGCAAACTGGTTGGCTTGAGCTTTTTAAGACTAAGGGCAACCGCCATAGGCTTTTGATCTTGCTCTCCGCTGGTCTTTTCTCACAATGGTCCGGCAATGGTCTCGTTTCTTACTATCTTGTCGGTGTCCTAGACGGTATCGGTGTCACTGACTCCAACACTCAACTCGTTATCAACGGCTGCTTGAACATCTGGAACTGCATCGTCGCTACCACCATGTGCTTCTTCGTCGAGAAGATCGGCCGTCGCCCACTTTTCCTGATCTCTACTGGTGGAATGATGCTATGCTTCGTTGTTTGGACAATTTGCTCCGAACGATACGACTCTACTAAAGTCCAGGCCAATGGAAATGCGGTCATTGCCATGATCTTCCTATACTACACCTTCTACAACACTGCCTGGTCAGGTCTATTGGTCGGTTACACCGTCGAAATTCTTCCCTTCTCTATCCGTGCCAAGGGAATGTGCTACATGTTCGCTATGGTCGACGTTGCGCTCTTCTTCAATACCTATGTCAACCCTGTTGCTCTCAGGAACATTGGATGGAAGTACTATATTGTCTACGTAAGTTTTCAACTTTGATGCCCAATCTATGAATATGGCTGACCATCAAACAGTGCGTCTGGCTCGCAGCCGAATTGGTCTTCGTCTACTTCTTCTACATTGAGACCCGCAACACGCCCCTTGAGGAAATTGCCAAGCATTTTGATGGCGATGCTGCTTTGGTTGGTGGCCACGCCGCGACCGAGAAGGGACGTATCATTGAAGCCGAGATCAACGAGAAGGAGAAGAAGGATGGTGTCCAGATCACTGAGGAGAAGGTTGGCTTGTAAATGTGACAACGTTAAGATGGCTCATGGAGAAAAGATAAGACCTCGACAATGTTAATTGTCGCACAATCTTTCTTTTACTTAAGCGGCGAAGCGCGTAAAGCGTGTATAATTTTTTAATACTTTCGTTCTAGCAAGCAAGCAAAATGAAACAACTCTCTACTTGCAACATTCTCAACCCGCATAGCCAATGACTCGTGGCATTGTTCTCATGTGTCAGACACCCTGCTCGACTTATCGCTGCTTCACATGCCAACCGTCAGCAGCCGTGGCGCCAACCCTCATCCACCATTCACTTCTTCGCCCTGGACTAATCACATCCTGGAAAATTCTAACGTGCTTATTTTCGGAATCTCAGCCATCGTATCTCTTGATACTTCAATTCTCATTTCCAGAAACGTCGTCGAAATATTTCCAGTAGGGATCTATATTGCGGACAGGGGTTGCGAATTTATCCCCGTTCCCGAACCGATCAACTGGAGTTGAGCAAACCCGGCAGCCTCGCTATTTCTGTCAGCGCAACATACGGACCAAGAGTCACCACAAGCCTTTTCCGGCCCTGCACCGCTAGCCTCCCGCGTGCGTGATCTTGTCATCCGGTAAGCGTGACGAAAAGACTATGGAAAAGGGTCTTTACGGCCGACAGCAAATCAGTCTCTAACAACACACAGGTATCACTGCAGGGCACCGACCAGTACACGTACAGTCACTTCGGACCGCTCCGACCTGGGTAGCGATCCTCTGTTTATTGGTCTGCACCGGGTCTGGAAGCGATATATCTGAGGTGCATAGGCCCTCCCTTCGCTACCACGTGCAGCCAATACGCATATATTGGGAAAATAATATATGTGCGCTCCCCAAAAGGGGGAACATCCTCGTCGATTAGAAAGGAAGGGCAAAATGGCGCGCATTCGGGTAGGGCCGTCTCAAATTTTCCTCTCCGCCGAGACCTGAGATTTGAGGCCAAGAGGCTGCATGCTGCCGAGAGCGCTTTATGGGTCGTAAGGTTCACGGCCGTGTTCTGATATATAGTCTGTACCCGGCCTTGAGTGTTGTTGGGAATTGATATTGATAGCTGGCTGACGCCTCTAGATGTCTTATTTGCGGTTTTATGTCTGCAGGACCTCAACAATGATGGTTACTAAGAGGAACGCACTGGGCCTGTCTCGCGAGACTGAAATGATACAATCAAAATCGCTCCACAAAATACATGGTTTTAAAAACGGCATTGGGCACATCAATTGCGATGGTGCCAGTGTGCGTCGACGGCACGATTAGAAACTGGGTCACCGTTCTCGTCTTTTAGCCTCTATTAGATTCAGATTACGGTTGCCTTCTTTCAGTCGGCTGACTCCATCGTACTACAAGGAGAGGTAGCATAAAAATGCCGGATACTCGTTGTCTGCAAGTATGAACCAATCAAACTCAGAAACCATCGAAAAGTAAGAACACCAACGTAGACTACGCAGCTCCCACTTTAGAGTGCCGAAACTAGCTTTGATTGGAATCTTTCAGGACAGTACGGCGTAGAATTTTCACAGAGAAGATGTGTGGTCGTGCCACTTCTTTCTCTATCTAAATTGTGCGGCACGGATTCATCGTCCCGAAGAGCAGCTTTGCTGCGCCCCGCTTGTACTCCCATCGATTGAACCTCAATATTATGGTTCAATAATTGGACAAGGCAAAGCTGCAATACGCATGCGATGAGCGATCACAACAATTTCCTAATATAGTCATGCGAATTGTTCAGTGCGGGGAGCGAGCGGACAGCGACCAGCCGATGATTACTGAATCATCAAGGATTCAATATAAAGAGCCACCCTATCGTGGAACTCATGCAATGTACAGAACTCACGGCAGCGGAGAGTTTTTTTATGCACCATCCCTCGTGTGCTTAAATTAATCAATTAGGTAGTAGTTGAAGTGGTGTGCACTCAAGTATTTTGCGCTTGCGCGAATGATTGAACTCCATCAAAATCAATAGGAAACTTTGCCGGTCAATGTCTGTATCCCGTAGTAAAGAAACAAATATGTCGATCTTCCTACCTGGTGTCTCACCGGAGCCCTTTCCTAATCTACACCCTGGGTATTCCACAATCGGTAGGGAAGAGGTTGCTCCAAAAATTGAAAGTACTCATCTTCTGCCTCCCCTGGGACAACCCATTCGGGCCGATCAGCCTGCCACCTCGCTTCAATGCTCTGGCGGTCAAAGATAAGGAGGAACCGGTCAAGAGCTTGCATATGTTGTATACTCGGGAAGTTCTGCAAGAGGCGGACCTCAGGAGATGGATGCAAGTTGGGGTGATAAGATGACCAAATGCTCGTTTCTGTTTCCAGGCTCTTCAAGCGTGGCAAGAATGATGTGATGGAGTTGAGACAGCTTGAAAGGCTATTGTATGCATGATGAATGATGGGCCAATAAGACGCTGATGGAACAATAGGAATTCTTCCCCAATAAAGCCTCGATTTAGCATGCTCAGAGAATATCACGCTCGAAATAGACATGGTGATTGAACAGCGTCGGAACCTCACCAAACCACTAAGTGGTAGTAAGTGTGTGCTTCTCGTGGTATACACATGACGAGGATTCCTTTGCAGGAGAGTTATGTCGGATGAATATATTTGGACGCATAAGGCAGCTTTTCGAGAAATCTCGTCGAGAAGCTCGTCGAATATTTGTTTGTTGATCAGAAGTAGATTCATGGGGAAGTAGCAGGAAGCGACGAAGAGACAACACAGCCCATACTGCTCGTCACACCACGTTGGTAATGAAATTTCCTTGCTGCGGTCAAATGGCTTTCCTCTAACGAACTAGCAGACCCATATCTGGCCCCAAACCCCCCGTGGAAGTTCCAACAGTTTTGACGGCTCCGATTTGCGGTGGGATATCGCCTTATCGTTTGCCGGTCGCGCTTTTCTCTTCGTGACCGTACAGGGCTTTTTCCTACGAGAGTTATCTTGACGATCATTCTAACCTCTCTTCTTCAGTATCGTGGATTTAGACTTTCTTGTAGGTGATGGTGGGCGAAACCGACAAGCTCGAACAATTATATGTCTGCGTGTCGTTCTGGATGTGTGGTAAGGAAAGGTCAGAAGCACAGGTATAGTTGCAGAAGTTGTATACAATGCGAATACGGTAGATCGTGTTGTGCCTCGTATCAATGAGTCAACAATGCGAGTTTGCCCAATCTGAGCATTCCTTCAGCTCATGAATCAAGCCGTCGATTCCTACGGGGTGTGGGGGCGTGGGGGCCTAGACATACAATTGACGACCAAAAATTCCAAGAAAGTATAGGTCTCTCTGGGATAAATTTCCCTTGACCGCCAGACTGTTCATGTTCGAATTGATAGACATAGTTGTGTTTTCACATGCGTCTTCCTGCGGCATTAGTGCTCTAGGCGTCGGTCGTCACGATCTAAACTTCTCTTCCCGGCCGCTACATTTGGAATCAGCCATAGAATAGATATTATTCATGCAACGATGCAATTACTTGTCTGGAATGATAGTATTGATGCTTAGATGGATAAAAAGACGGCATGGAGATATCAACTTGTAGTTCCGAATCTGGAACATGCATGACGTGCTCTAAATTCCAGCCAATCGGCTATGGACTCTTTATCTCCGACGCTGACACCCCGCTTCCATATATGTGACTTCTATCAACACAAATTCCACTCGAGTAACGAGCATTTGAGGCCCAATCACTCCTAAATGCATGGGAAATGGAGCTCCTCGACTTGTGCTACGATATCTTGATTCGGATCCTCGAGGAAGTTAACCCTGCCGACTTAGCCTCATGTGCACAGACATCCTGGGGATTCAATGCATTCATCAAGAACAATCAGCGGCTTTTCAAGGCACAATACTTGAGATCTTTCGTGAGAAACGATTTACTCCATTTGGTTTAACTCATGGCTAATTGTAGCAAGGACGATCCGCGATGGAAACCATCCATGGCAGAGCCTGATTGGATTGCCGAAGTCCAGAAGGTAGTACGGTTCCAAAAGATCCTAGCATCGGAGAGTGCGGATGTCAAGGTGAATAGTATTGTTTGTTCTTTTATGGATTGCTTTATCTAACAGAATCAGCGAGAGAATTTCAAGTTTGTAGGAAACACGATCGAGGGTCTAATCGCTTCTGCAAGTGAACGTGATGGCGAGTCACTCAACAAATCCAGATTAACGGAGATTCTCGAGCAGCCCAAGAATTTAGATGCAATAATATATAGGTCCTCTCTGTACCGACTTGCTGGCACCGAATCCCAACAAGCAGCGGAAGATGAAGAGGAGCAGCAGTTGAGTGCTAAGCTACACTACCTGTACGGGGTACCTCTGGGCGCGCCCGGTCGACGATCATTGTCAACCCATCCATATGCAAGATCTCGCGTCTACGATCTTCGTAACTACACTGATCGAACTGGTTGGGGACCTTACCGGGACGACGGATCTATGAGAGTCGACTGGGAAATGCTTGAATCTATTATGATCATTCTTGGTTACAATTCCAGTGAATGTTGTCCGCGATTCATGCCTCAATTCAAGCCTATTTGGAGCGATCCATTTGGGGGTGTGATCCCAGACAAAGTCAGAGCCACTTATCCTTCCACGCTACCAATAGAACCCGCGATCCCTCTGGAATTGAAAGATCCGTACAATGTCACGGGTATCTGGCTTCGAGTAAATAATCAAAATCGCCCAGTAGTTTCTTTACTGAGTTCAGGCATAGATCGTTTGCTTCCTCGACTATAATGACCTGTATGCATTCAACTTCGGCTCGGACCGGATTCCAGCCGACGAGCCCAGACCACCAATTAGGACTGAAGAAGCAATCCGGCACATCATGATGAAGCTGCAGGTGTCAGAAGTCAAAGCTCCAGGGCCGTTCGACAACCCAGATCTACCAATTGTCCATTTTGTCGGCACTTCGAAATCCGTAGACGCGGCTTGGGACCCCAACGCAAATTCTAAGATCCGCGGTAGGCACATACATCTCTCATCAAAGGGCAGGAGCTCATCTTCAATAGGAAAAGTGTCCCTTAACCCAGAGGGCGAAGTTAGATGGACCACAATCTCAGTGTTTTACGGGTAAGCATTCCCTCCGGACTACGTGACCGCGAGCGCGAATATTACTGACTAGCGACAGCGGAGAGGAGAGGTGGCGAAGCGAAGGAATACAAGCCGGAGGCCCTAATTCCAAAAGAGGTGTTACCGGGACTTGGTTTGACAAAGACTATGATCCCCATGGTCCTGCCGGACCGACCGCTTTCTGGAAAGTATCGGATAAATGTCAACATGCTTTGATGGACGATGAAGAGGAGTCAGAGGAGAGCAGCGAGGATGATTTGGAATGGTGAATGCTTTTTTTCACTTTATAGCATGGAACTTGGGCTGGTTTCCTTGTTTGAGGTGTCTGTATATATCTATCGTGTTTTAAATATGATAATCTCCAATCCTTTGCACAAAGACTTAGATATACTCAGCAGAACACAAAAGCTCTGCAAAGAGAGGCTATTAGCATCCATTGATCGTCCAAATTTTAGTATTCAATGCTACACTACATGCCAACGAACCTCCAATCTAGAGTTTTAGAAATGCCACCCTCGATATCAATCTGCTTTGTTTCCCCGGGCATGAGATCAAACCCATTATCGCTTAATCTCAGGCCTTGCTTTTCTGAAAACACGAACCCTTTCACAGGTTTCGTAGCAGAAACTGTTACTTTGGATTTATCGTCCGACCACTGGACGTCCACTCCTCTGTCTGGGAAATCAAGATACTTGATGGGATCCGGCCAAGATAGATCCGTCGCAACCGGAGTACCGTCGACAATCAAAGTAGCGAGTACGACGAAGGGATCAGCTTTCGTGGTATCATACGCAATATCCGGTCCTTGTGGCTCTGGAATATCAACCTTATGGTCCCGCAGAACATCTGTGGTGCCATTGGAATCAATCGTAACATCTTTCGAAATACTCGCTTGGATCTCCTTGCCGCTTCGAACAGAGATAAACTTAATCTCCACCTTCCCATCTATTTTCTTCGTTTCTTGACTCGCAACCCACACATCGACTTTGACATCTTCCCAAATCTGCCTCATGTCAATGTGCGATGTGTCTCTCTTCCACAACTCATCGCATGGCCTCATAGTCCAATTATGAAAGTTCCTCGTTACGCCGACAGTAACAGGAACCAGTGCGCGTTTGATTGCATAGTATGACGGTTTCGGGACAAGGTAGTAATCCACGACTGCCCAAGACATGGTTGGCCAGCAATCGTTCAACTGCCATACTAGTACACCACCACATTGTCTCTTGCCCTTCGTTCCCCATTGTCGACGCCAAGACTTGTATGCCCAATGTACCGCATCGGCTTGCATGACTTGCGTCAAATGGGTGTAGTTTGGCAAATCGTATTTGATACGGAAGTTTTCTGCGACGTATGAGACGAGGCGTCGTTCGTGGCCGATGGCTTTGTTTCTGAAGTCCATTGCCATAGAGCCAGGGTATCTATCATGTTCTTCGGTTACGGAGCGTTCGATGGTCTCGAGATGAGGGTAACCTTCCATTCCGAATTCAGATACGAAGCGTCCGCCCATATGTGGGAGTTGTTGGTAGGGTTTGGTATCTCCATGCCATACGTTCCATTGATGGATGTCGCCGACCGTGGGATCTACCTTTTGGACCGTGCTCGTTCCATTTCCCCATGGAGAACTGGGATGGTATGGGACGCCGGTTGTTTCCTCCTTGACAACATTGGGTAGAAGATGTTCGTATAGATATCGAGCAGGGAAGTCGGTCTTTAACCACGACTGCGGATCTTTATCCTCTTTGAATCGGTACTCAAGACCATATCGTTCTACAATTTGGTAGTCCTCATTGTTTCCAGCCCATATTATCAACGACGGATGGTTTCGAAGCCTGCGTACATTCTGCCGTGCTTCTTCCTCCACGGATTTCCGGAACTCAGGATAGGCTGGATAGTTTGCGCATGCGAAGGCAAAGTCTTGCCATACCAAGATGCCAAGCTCGTCACAAGCGTCGTAAAACGCGTTTGATTCGTAGATTCCGCCGCCCCAAACTCTTATCATGACTTGATTTCCTTTGGGTAATAATTCCATCCATTTCCGGTACGTGGAATCAGTGACTTGAGAAAGGAACGAATCGGTGGGGATCCAGCAAGAGCCACCGGAAAAAACGTCGGTATTGTTGATGCGGAAATAAAACGATGTGCCTGCATCATCTGCTTCCTGAATTAAGTCGACTTTGCGGAAGCCTACGGATGTTTTTGATTGGTCAAGAACATTTTGGTCGTTGTCAATGAGTGTTGCGCTGATGGTATAGAGCGTTTGGGCTCCGTAACCATGAGGCCACCAAAGGTCAACGTCGAGGTCGAAGCCAGCTTCAAATGTATTCGAATCTACTTCTCCTTCGAATGTCGCAGCCGCTTCATCTTTCTTCTTGATCTCGAGACGTACTGTGCCCTTTGAGCCCTCGACTTTAGCGAAGACTTTGCCGTTCGCCTTTGTCAACTGATCGTTGAGCTCATATTTGATCCATACATCTTCGATGCGAGAAACAAAGGTTTCTAGAAATATAGGCTTCCAAGGGCCACATGTAAGTAAGATTGGCCCCCAGTCCCAACCCCAATGGTACTGTGCTTTCCGAACGGGTGCTCGCGAGACCTCAGTTTGGTGGACAATAAAGCGATGCTCGTCCTTGTGCTTCTCCACAAGTTCCAGTCCCCTTTTTCTAGCCGAGGCAAACACAATATCCAGAGTATTTCCAGACTCCGAAGAAGAATTTCCGAGCAGGATTTCGGTAACGTCTATGCGATGTTCCAGGAACATGTTTTCGCTCTCCAAGATTAATTGCCCGTTTAGGTAAGCCGAAGCAAACGTGTCTAATCCTTCAAACCTTAGTACTGACTTGACATTAGGTTTTCCATGGTCCGTTGGCGAGGGAAAGGAGGTTCGATATGTCCATGTTTCGTCGGCAATCCAGCGGACGGAGAGTTCGTTGAGATCTTTGAACGGGTCTGCGATTTCACCGTTCCCGAGAAGGTCTCGATGGATCTCGGTAGGGAGGTCGTTGGCTTGTAAATACTCTGCGGTGGAGGAGAGGTCACCTCGTTTGAAAGTCCACCCGGTTTTGAGAGGCACAGAACTGTGCCCAACTGCCGACATATTGAGTTTGGAGCGTTGAGAGATTTAGACTTCTGAAGGGATATGTAGGGCTTTTGCATCCAGCCTTTTGAGGTGCCAACTAATTAGTGTACGAAGTGTAGACACGGCCGAGAACGGCTGAGTTAGTAGGACAGATAGCCGCACTACTGAATCATGGCTTGAGGCGGGATATAAACGCGTGGGATGATCATTATCGAAAAGAGGATGCCGCAAAACCTGCAGCCAGAGTGGGCAAGGATGAATGCGGGGTCTCTATTCCGGGGTAAGGATCATCACCATGTCCAAACAACCAACGGTTTTCCTCGGCAAATGAGGCGCCGACTTCCATAGAAACGGCAGGKCTTTCTGCGCGTCTGTGCAACGATAAGATGCGACGTGACCTTGCTATAAAGGATGGGCTGATCCAGATACCTGGGTTTCTGTTGTGGGGAAACTGGGACATTCTTATTTATCACACCGAACGACCCCGCATCTCTATCAACTCCATCCCCTAATTCACAGCCAATACCTTTGATTCTCCACCATGGCGACGACGACGGAGAAGGACAGACCCGCTGATTATGAAGGCGAGAAGACCTTGACTGAGGATGGAAAGAAGATCGTTGAGGAGGGCGAGGTGGAGGGTGTGAATACGGAGATTGCAGCCATCATGGCAAAGCACAAACCCAACCCTTGGGGGAAAGGACATTTGCAGCTCTATGCGCTCGCTGCTGTATGCTTTTTGAACTCGACAATGAGCGGTAGGAGTCCTCGTCGAATTGCTTTGGGAAAATATCTAATTTGTCAAAGGTTTCGATGGATCGCTTATGGGTTCCATCAACGTCTTGGAAAACTACACTAGCTACTACAATCTCCCAAACAAGGGAACTGCCAGTACTGGAATCGTGTTTTCAATCTTTCAAATCGGTCAAATGTGCGCTGCACTCTTCGTCTGGATTGCGGATTGGCGAGGCAGAAAGCAACTTATCTTTATTGGCACCATCGGCGTCATCGTAAGCTTATGAAGGTCAGCACTGGTCATACAAGTCCTAACAGATATTCAGGTTGGCACAATTGTTACATCAACAGCAAAGACATTGCCCACGTTCATTGGTGGCAGGTTTCTACTAAGCTTCTTTGCAACATTAGCCTGCTCTGCAAGCCCATTGTATCTAGTAGAGGTTGCACCTCCACTATATCGAGGTACTCTTGCTGGAATGTACAACACCTTCTACTACATGGTAAGCAATGGCCACGTCCTTCACAGAATGCCTACTCATTATATCAATAGGGATCTATCCTTGCCACTTCAGCCGTCTATGGCGCCAACAAACATCTTTCACACAAGGGAAACCTTGACTGGAGGCTCCCTCTATGGTTACAAATGGTCTGTCCCGCAATCGTATCAATCCTTATCTTGTGGTTCCCTGAGTCCCCCCGTTGGCTCATCGGCAAAGATCGACACGAGGAAGCTCGAGCCTTCATCGTCAAATACCACGCAAATGGTGATCCCGACCACCCTCTCGTCGCGCTCGAAATGAATGAAATGATTGAATCATTGCGACAAGAACCAGTCACTCATTGGCGAAATTTCTTCGATTTGTCTGTCTTGTACAAGACAAAAGCAAGGAGATACAGGCTCATGTTGAATTTGACTTTCGCTTGGTTCGGCCAATTCTCCGGCAACAAGTAGGACTTCTCATTTCCTCTAATGATCGTAGATTTCTAACACTTTGCAGCGTCGTTTCATACTACCTCCCGTATCTGCTCGCAAACGTTGGAATCACATCGTCGGACACTAAGCTCCTCCTCAACATCATCTACGCCATTGTCGGATGGATCTTCGCTACCGCTGGGGCTCGCCTACATGATGTCGTCGGTCGCCGCAAGATGCTCATGGGGTCCACTGCAGGTATGATTGTCTCCCTGGCAATCACAGCAGGTACTGCAGCAGGATACGTCAACACCGGCAGTAAGACATCTTCCAACGCATCGATCGGTTTCATCTTTGTATTCGGCGCCATCTTCGCATTTGCATATACCTCCATGCAACCTATCTACCCCGCCGAAGTCATGTCTAACGATATGCGCGCCAAAGGCATGGGAACATACAAGATCATGGGTGGTTGCGCAGGATTCGTCAACACCTTTGCCGCACCAATTGCTCTTACTAACGTAAGGAAGCCCCTAATCCTATGCTTTGTCTCACCTAAACTGACTCTCTCTAGATCGGCTACTGGTTCTACGTCTTCTTCGTTTTCTGGGACTGCTTCGAGTTCGCATTCATGTACTTCTTCTTCGTGGAGACGAAGGGCCTGACGCTTGAGGAAATGGATGAGATCTTTGAGGCGAAGAATCCAAGAAAGGCTAGTACGGAGAAGAAGAAGGTCAAGTTTAGGACTGTGCTGGGACAGGATGGGAGGGTTGAACAGGAGATCAAGGAGGTTGGGAAAGTGTAATGGTCAATATCGTTTCGACGTAAAGGCCCACGCGATAGAGTGGCATTGTAGAGAGAAGCGAGGAAGACCTAGAACTGTTCGTTGTAGTAATGACAAGACATTAGCGATATCATAGGGTGAATTAAATTCTTCAGTATACATCATACAATCATGGGAGGCAGTTGGTGCTCACTCACATATAAAGTTCATCAGAAATCTATTTGCGCGCCTCTTTCCAGTGCTCAATAGAAACGTCACCGCCGAAAATTTGCCTTCACTTGGTTGGAAATCCTCACACAAGTGAAAGTCGTTCTTCGCTACAAAAGGTTTACCCCTCCCACGACAAAAACCTCCCACGACAACCCCTCAAAATTATGATTAAGTCCTGAACCTGACCATGAGCTTTCTCCATCAACCACCGGTAATTATTGCCGTCATCTACCTTTGTTGCACATCTAAAATACAAGCAGAGCAACATGAAACCAAGTAGCGGTACAGGTCGGCCCCAACACATGTTTCCAGAAAAAGTATTCAACCGCGGCCCTCTCGTCGAGAGGTAATTTATTCTTGCAAATTGGCTTCTCCATGGGCATTACTTATCGTTATGATAGTCTACGCGGGAACGACATGGTTATTGTGAAGATATACGGTCAACAGACCTGGACTATTCCTTACAAGCTCCTAGTCAATGTATCGACTTTTGCTCGAAATAAAATCGGCGATTCTGGTGTATTAAACTTGCCCCGGTCGATATATTCACCATATGTAGAAGAGCTCTTTTTCGAGTGGCTCTTTACTGGACTATACCGCGAGGATGGTTCCACGAGCTTAGTTCCGGGGTCGCCTGAAATCGTGGAGTGGGGCCATGAGTTCGATCCAACGGAGAACAACGGCCCACATACAATGCCTTGCTATGCTAAAGCTGCGTTGTATGCTTGGAATCTTGGAAACTACCTCGAGGCACCTGAATTCCAAAACTATGCTATGCGTAGGTTGTTCAGTGCATACTCCTCTCCCCACATGAACCCTATGTCTCCGAAGATACTTAACTGTGTGGACATTTACCCGACAAATTATGGGATTAAGCGATTTTTCCAGGACTATGTCCTTCGTAACTGGGGCGACGACTCGAAGATTCATCATGACGACGAGGTTTGGTCTACCATTCTCGGAAATGACAGCGAATTCCGCAAAATCTTTCTTCAAACCACCAGCAAGCCACTTCAAGAACGCAGGAAGGAACCAATGAACCTTGAAGATTACCTCATAAAGGTCTAAACTAGGAAACGATACTCAAAAGTTTAGACCTTTGACAAACGTTTGACAAACGTTGAGTGGACTATGCTTGGACTGTGTATCACCATCGAGAACACTGAAAACCGGAAGGCTTACATCTGATGCAATCACCTTATGTGCCTCTAGCTAACACCAAGTAGCGGTTCATCGCTCAAAAGCCGCTAGATCACAGTACATTCCAACCTTTCCGTGGTCATTAACAACTTTTAAGCACACGATTTCTTCTTACATATGCTCTTTTTCAAAGAATATATATCCATTCATTCGTCTGCAGGAAGGAAAGCTCATAGTATGGGATGCAACAGCTTACTCTGGAAAACATCGGCCCTTATTAATTGCGTTCAATTTCTAAAAGTGGTATTTCTTCAGAATAGGAACCGTGGAAAATAACACTCCAGTGCATTTAGAATTCTTCAAATGGCTCACTTGTGCGCAATGACGTGCGTGATATGTATTCAGAAGTCGCGAGAGATTGGAGCAAGCGCAATGCTGGAGTGACGTTGGCTGCCGCGGTCCACGCAAAATTCTTGCTCACATTATCTTCTCTCGCAATCGGATTGAAGGCCCAGCCGTTTATCGCTCATATTAATATTATCTGCCAAATTCTCATCCAGCTCTCCATAACATTGACAGACATTGCCCTTCCTTCACCCGTTCGCTCGTACAGCCGAGTCCTCCAACATTTATCCGGCGATTCACGGCAACAGCAAATCTCACTAGGAAGATCTAATCCATGACCATGTCTCTCTTGATCGAAGAATGCAGATCGTCTGACAATCACTATCTTGATGGGTCAGCGGGTACCGGAATCGATGAACTGGGCGCTCTAGTCACAGATGTAGCGGACTCATCAACTACCATGATGCTCGACTAGTGAGCCCATTTCAAGCACCATATACCCCTAGAACGTTGCTGATTTTGCTAGCATTCTTATAAATCACGATAAAGCACCCGATGAAGATATGGACATGGTAGTCCTCACGGTCCCATCAGGAGAGGCATGGCTCGTGCCTCGCTTTATCTTACAGGACCATTCACCCGTTTTCAATATTTACTTTGGGGACCGAAACAATACTGAGTACATGATCACGGGGTATCTTCCCGCCGCCGTAGAGATTTTTGTACAGTTACTATATGTCGGACGGTACTTCGAGTGGGGTACCCTAGTCTACGACTTTTCGCACCTCTACGATCCTTCCGGGATCACGACATCGCTTAATCTGTGCGCTGAACCAAGTATGACATGGCGGGTGAAAGCAGCGCTCGTGTTATGGGTTATGGCTCATGAATTTGGAGCACACGAGATGAAGAATCATGCCATGTTGCGCTTGT
The DNA here is from genome assembly GCA_001007845.1 of Nigrograna mackinnonii. NCBI lineage: Eukaryota > Fungi > Ascomycota > Dothideomycetes > Pleosporales > Nigrogranaceae > Nigrograna > Nigrograna mackinnonii. The sequence continues at coordinate 295,141 of JGVQ01000149.1, forward strand.
TTGCTGCAGGTTCAGGACAAGCTTTCCCACGACTCAAAGTTCACAGGTCCCTGTATAAACTCATCGTAGCGATCACTGAACAATATCACGATCACACTGGCAACTTGCGGACGTTCTTCGAACATTATATCATCCGAAACTGGGGCGATCCGTTGATCGTTGAGCATAGCCACCTTGAAGATGCGTGGCCTATTGAACTCTTCCAGGACGAGACTGTATTTCTTAAAGCCACGCGAGATCCGCTAGAGCAACGCCGCAAGTACCCGATGGCTTATACTGACTACATATACCTAATAACCGATAGGTCCGTGGATGATTTCAGCGGGGTACAAAGGGCTGAAGAAATTTGAAAATTTGCAGGACCAGTCATAAGGAACAAGCATGTATGCGTGCATTCGCTCGTCCTCCTTATGGGTTGTTGTCTTTTCTAGATGGCGGAGTAATAAGTTGAAGTCTCATTACATTGCTCATCTGCTTCACAGTGCTATCTCTTTCTATATCAGTGCCTCGAAGTCTCCTATAATCTAACAGTCTCCGGTGTGCCTACCAAAGAGCTTCTCTACGTATCCGTGTCATCCATTTCATCCCAGAAGCATCGCTTGATGCAAACAGTGTTTGAACTGCAATCTGTATTTGGACTCTGTAGGTATTAACCAGAGCGTCTAAAACCATCTAAGGATTTTCAACTAATATGAATCATTCCACATGTATTGATATTTAATGTAGTTGGTAAACTTCCACGAAGCGGAAGGGAACATTTGATTACCGTGTATGAGCGGCATCTCATTGGCTAAGTGTTATTGTTAGATCTGGTTGGAAGGTTTGCTAGCCTAGACATTGTTTGAGATCAACAATAGCAATGACAATGTCGGTGAAAAGTATGGTATCGGGGCGAGGAGTGTATATGCTATTAACTGCGATATTCAAAGAGAAGGTCTCATTCACCGCTTCGGTCTGAGATGTTCTATTGTCATAATACACTAAATGTTGGCCTGTCTCACCGCATCTAGGGAGTTCCCTCTATATATTCCACCCCAGGCGCCCACTCCAGACTCCAAACCATCCGAGGATAACAACCTCTTCTCCTGCCTTCATTCCCCTCAGTCAGGCTCCGATTTGGGTTGACTCGGCAATATGTCCAGCAATAGACCGAGGCAGATCGGTAGCACCGGCGGTTTGGGAGCGTCCGGACCACAACGTGAACCTCATCAAAGGTGCGTATGATTTCAATTAGATGCATCTGCTAACTATATTTCCAGCTCGCGATTGGTTACGATCAGAACCGAATCAGATGTCAAATATAAAGTAGCTTATAATTATCTTCAAGCTGTATCCCCACGCCTCAAGAAACACTTTGAGGATCCTAAGGTTACGGAGTTTACGGTCGAAGCATTCCCGCCGAGTGTTGTGAAACTCTTCTTAGAGTGGGCGCACGCTAAGCAGTACAAGGAAGAAAATTACATGGTCGGAGGGATGCCAGAGGAGAATGCATTCAAGGCTTGCGAACTTGATCCAGTACCGAACAAGAACTTTGCAGTCATGACATGGCGTTCCAAAGCTGCCATCCTTTCTTGGTTGCTGGCTGATGAGCTAGAAGCGGTCGAATTCCAAAATTACGCTATGCGCCGACTCTTCCATTCATATTCAGCAGCAGCCAAACCCGCTCCAGTGACTCCAGACCTCTATGAATGGGCCCGTGATTATATAATTGCCTATTCAAGAAGTGAGGAGATCCAACTACTCTTCTTCCTCGAAGATCACGTCATTTACCATTTCGGAAACAAATCCTTGGTGAAGATGGACACTAGCCGCTGGGATGATCTGCTTGAAGAGGGCAGTAGATTCAGGCTGGCTTTTCTGGAGGCGTATGAAATTTCATACGAGGGTCGCCCTCGTGGACATGCATTAGATCTTGATTACTACTGGCGGCGCCCTGGACCTGATCGATCATGAAGCGACAGGCGTGATCCCAATTCAAAACCTGTCAAAACCTGAAAGCGTAAGTATCATGTGCATATGCTGAATTCGATACTAACGTCTTATAGTCCTTCTACGGCATTTATCTACAGTTTCCAAACACTGGAATTGCCGCAACACTCCGATATTCATGTTCATAATGCGCCTGGATCCCACTCCATCTGCTCTTTTTCCTCTGTGGTTTCTATCTTGCGCTTTTTATCGATTTATTCAAACAACGATGACAACTGCTTCACTGTATTGGTATCTTGCGAAGGGTTCTGAATGAAGACATGACCCTCAACTGTCATGTATGATCTCATTTACACATATGCACTCTGGGAAGGGGAGCAGCATGTTCAGTCCTCATTCCGACTTAGTCCCGTAGGTCGAGGCGCAAGCCCCACGGGTACTTCCATTTCAATCTTGCGTATTTGCGTGTCAATCTAGGGGCAGTCTACACAGCAAACAACGAATCATCAATAACTGAGATCACCTTTTTTCAAGTGATAGAGTGATCATGCTTAGTCCATTAAGTTTGTCGCTAATCTCCCTCGTTAAATCCAAGTAGATAGCACATGACGTACACTGATCGAATCGCAAGTGAGAGACACCAAACAATCTCCACTTGAGGATAAGTCAAAACAATTCCCCACCACTGGCCACCGCCAACACACCTTTCCAACACACCTTTCCAACACACCGTTCCAACACACCTTTCCAACACATCTTTCCAATACTCTTTTCCAATACATCTCTCTGATTTACCTTTCGGTAATAACCTATCGGACGCTCTCTAAGAATGTCTAAAAAGAGGAAGCTCTCTGGTACGGGAATCGCCGATGAGAGTAACCCATGGTCAGCCGCAGAAATTTCTGCATCCGATATTCTCCGGAAAAGGTGATTACCGAATTAGACTTGTGGAGACCTTCCTCTAACTAGAAACGCAGCTTAGAGGGAAACGACATGCTTCACATTACTGATAGCTCTTCTGGTACTTGGACCGTACCACGGCTGCTCTTTGAGTCTGCTACACAGTATAGGGGGAAGGATTATGACCAGACGGCTAGAACGCTAGAGATACGTTCTTATGACAGGATAAGTGTTGGACAATTCCTGGAATGGTTGTTCACACGGAAATTCACAAAGTCTACCGCTAAGGTTGTTTTACTCTCCTGGAAACTTGGAGAACACCTGGTCGCTCCAGAATTCCAGAACTATTGCATGAAGCGGTTTTTCCAATCTTTCTCGGTGAACTCCTTAAGTTCAAGGGTATCAGCGGCTCTTTTCCAGTCTATATCAAACCTGTCTCCTCCACCTAGTCGGCTTGAGAGATTCTTCCGCGATTACATTCTTCGCAACTGGGGAGATAAGAGTGTCATAGATGATCAGGACATTCTCTGGTCTAAGATCCTGGCTAATAACGCTGACTTCAGGATCGCATTCTTAAAAGCCGTGGGGACACCAGTCACCGAACGACAGGAAATGCCGATGGATCAAAACAAGTACCTCGTGCCGGAACTGACGGCCTCAAAACCAACTGGAGAAGTCGAGCATTTAAGGACAAAGCGCGCGAAACCGAACACTTGATATCTCATTTTTGGGTCTCTGATAAGGGCCTATGGTTTGGGGGATTTCCATCTTACTATATTATCTCCTTATCGACCCAAGTACACTTGTATTCTAATACTTCATCTACCTCGGCTATGACGGAATCATGAGGCTTAATTTAATGCAATGCTAAAGGTCACCGAAAGCATCTGGAACTGGTTTGTTGGCGTCTGATCATTCTGGGAAATTCTTGCGTGGGATATGCGATAGCTTGGGCATTATGTACTTTATGCATTTTGACATCAATGAGGATTCATTTATATTATTTCTTATGACGCCTTGAGCACATATAGGTATGAACATCACTTGCGAACAGCTTCACTTCGCCGAGGATTTCGTGTGGATTCTTGCTAAAGGTGGTAGTTAATTATCACTTCGTTCCATTACCTTTGCCACCCACCGATACAAGAATTCCACTACGTACGCTTCATTTATCTTTCACTTCAGATTTAGCCTCGACTTTCCATTGTCGAAACCAGTAGCCCTTTTAGTTCGCCCATCTTCCAATCGTCGGGTTCAACTCAGAGTTTTCAACCACATCATTTTCCTGTCTTACCGAGATCATATCACAGTTTAGTTTCACTTCTTGACGATCAAATGTCAAAGAAGCGAAAGATTGACGAAATGATGCCAACGATCGTCATGGAAAACAACTTGCCACGACCGCGCATTGGACACAAAGACTTGATCCAAAGGTATCGCTGCTCTTAGCCAGCATTGAATGGTCTGGCTTATATTTATTGCAGTCTAAGTGCAGACGACAATGTGTATCTCAAGGCAGCCGGACACAGTACCAGATGGATGATACCCCGTCAACTCCTAAGGTCAGATTCCACTGTCCTGATCGAATTCTTTAGGCATTTTGAAACCAAGACCGGCGTGATTAGAAATTGTGCTCCCAAAACCGTGGAGCTATTCATAGAGTGGCTTTTTACACGTTCTTATGAGGAAAAGGAGGATCGAGTCCGGCCATTCGCGACTGACTGGGATATTGGAGACAAAGGCGGCCTCGACCCTATTCCAAACACGTGTCCAGAAGCCATACTTTGGCGAGCAAAGGCAGCAGTACTTGCATGGTGTCTGGGACAGAGTTTAGGAGCAGCCAAATTCCAGAATTACGCTATGTCACGATTGATCGCAGCATACTCGAAGGAAGCTTGTCCAATCAAAATCACGCCCAAATTCTTCGGGGAAATTGGTCAAGCGCTCTGCGGTCCTTATAAGCCACTTGGACGATTTTTCTACGACTTTGTTGCCCAGAATTGGGGTGATTGGTCTTTGATTGATGATAGCGACAAGGATAGCTGGCTCAGCACTATTTTGCGCGACGATTCTTTCAAGGTCAAGTTTATCGAAGCTACTTTCATAACTCTAGAGGATCGCCAGAAACAACCTCTGAGGTTGAGCGACTACCTGGTGCCGGAGAAATGATTGTGGCATGAGCAACGCAATTCTGCAAAGGATTAGCCAGATCTCAAAAAGTTTCTCTTCCTGATCGTGTTCAATTCAAACAGCGGGTTCGACTTCATTACACAACTCTATAGATAGCGAGGCCGAGCATCTCCATCCTATTCCCGGAATTTTCAATATGCTCTTCACTCCAGGCATTATTCGAGTTACATTAGGCTTTTTCACCGGGAAATTGGTATCGGCGTTTAAATTTGGAACAGCGGAAAAGTCCAACTACACTTATCGAATTTGGACGCGACTCGATGGCAAATCAATGCTTATCAAATCCATCTCATACGTCCAACTTAATGTCAAACTCGCCGATGAACCGATGGGTTTTAATTATATTCATACTTTCGATAAAGCATTAGATTGCCATCTGAGCACTCTCGATTCTGTTTTCCATTGATAAATTACATATAGCAATGATAGAAAAGTTACAATACTCTATTGAGGGCCCATCAAGGCAATTGTTATGTTTTGAATCGCAATGATATCACCCACCCTTATTTACGATTTACGCCTTACTGCAGTTTAGCCAACGTCGAACTTCATTGGACAAAAGTGTGCACTAACGGAGCCCCTCCACCTCGAATCTCAACCTCTCATGAACCCTACATCCAGCATCTGAACATCAACCCCATCACACGAAGACCCAATTTTGATTCCACAATATCCTAGAAAAGTTAAGGCACATGTCGTTCCCAAACACACTCCTCACACCCCCGACCTGGCGGCTCCTCGGCCTAGGCATCGCCACAGCCTTCACATCGCTGGGTGTGTGGTCATTCCTCACACCCATAACGCCAGCAAACGCCTTAGGAATTTCCACATCCGACCCATCCACATACGACACAATCTCAAAGATGATGGCGTTCCTCGGAGCCCGCGACCTCGCGCTCGCAGGTTCAATCTTTGGGCTGGATTACCTTGCTGAGAGGAGGGGTATGGGTCTCGTGATTTGTAGCTGCATCGGGGTTTATGTTGTTGATGTTTGGATTGCTGGAAAGGGGGAGAGAGGGTGGGATGCCGGCGTTTGGGGGCTGATGGGTGGTGCTGTTGCGGCGATGTTTGTGGGGTTGGGATTGGTGCAGTGTCCTAAGTAGAGCAGGACGTGTAGGTCGAGATGGTCACAATGTACGATATCAGAGGCGGTCCATGTTATATATTCATATGCATTGTAATATTAAGAAAACTCTACTCCGGAAAATCCATAATTTGCACTCGATGTTTTATACCAAATGTGTAGAAGAACCGTGGTTCTCACGACCAACCCCTGTTCTTACCTCGTACTTTCTGGTGCTCCTTTTGTCCAGTGAACTTCAAGAAGAAGTCAAATCTGGGGGACTTTTTTCACAGTCATTCTGCACGATTCTTAGAGAACTGCTCTACCATGTGACCGTTACCTTCTAATAAGCATCCGTCATTGACAGTATGTGCACGACAGGATATCTATTAACGCAAATGCACTGTATCTACAATGACCGGAAAGGCGTCGAACGGATCAAAAGGTTGGTATTTACATGAATTTGTTTAATATAGTTCTCTAATTGCAAAGTCCTCAGGAAGCCCACTCCATTCACAACAATCACCACCCGCACACCACCCTACTCCCTCTCGCACACTGCCACAACACTCTACAATGCACATCTCACACCTGACATGAGTGACTCATAGCCTCGTATACCCACCCAGCACCCCGAAAACCCTCTCAACCTCGGCCTGGCTCGACTACGCCGCACTGCTGTGCCACACGATAGCGCCCCCTCAACCTCAACAACCCAGCGCCAGCCAAACAACCCCTATGCGCTCTGAAGCATCAAACAAGCTCTCAAAACTCCGTCAAACAGACCATATACCAGGTTAGTGGATCAAAGGGGTTCGCATGAGCGCGCGACTATTCCCTCCTCTACCATCGCCGCAGCGCTACGCCTGTTCTACCGTACCTTGCGCCTGGGAATCACTGGGCATAACAGCATGTCTGGTATGTACCTAAAGACGGATATGTGCAGCGCGCGTAACGCTACCCATCTGGGTATGCAGGTACGCACGTGCAGCGGGCGGCCGGTCTCGGTTGGGCTGCATGTTTTGGTTGTCGGGGGCTGAGGGCGAGAGATTGGATGAGGTGTGCATGTACGTATGCATAGGGCTTGAGGCTGGACAAGGAGACGCGCAATGTCCGTCCGTTGCATGATTCTGGAAGACAAAGGAAAGAAGTGGCGCGTTTGCCTTTTTTTCTCTTTGTTATTCCTTGATTCCAAGTTTTGCAAGTTGAGGTCGGTTGGAACTTGGTGGGTGGTTGTTTCGGAGGGGCCGCGCGCTGCTCGGGGGTTGTAGGCGAAGTGACGGATTAGACATCGTTGGCTATGAATAGAGGGGGGTCAAGAACTCGGACGGGGTTGTCGAGAAGAGCCGTCTGGGGCGATTGAAAGAGTGCGGTGCAAGTATACGCGTTGCCTATCTAAACATAGCCAAGACAAGAAGTAAATACTCTATCCGCATCGCAGAGCTCCAAAAAGGGGGTGAAGAAGGATAGTCATGTAACCACTGCGATACTCCACGGGAAACCCCCAATTGCATACTCACAATATACTTCAGATTTCAGATTTAAGCACCTCTCCAAGTCCCCGAACACTCCATCTTCCTTCCCCACACGAAAGAATCCTCCCAGAATCTCCCGCAATAACCTTCTCACTCAGGCCCAAGACCCAAAAGCCATCACACCATCCCATCCCATCCCTTGCCCCCTTCCAACCGTCTAGTACCTCACTGCCAAAGCCATCCCTACTACCACACCCATCTTACACCAGTGACGCGTTCCCCATACCAACTTCCACACCCATGCAATGTCTCTTCTGGCAGAAAAACCACTTCTAATTCGTCGCCAGTAGGAACCCAGTCCCGGTGTCTGAGGCGCAAGATCCAACGGGCCACTACGTAGGTTGGTCAGTATTCACGGGTAGGCTAGGGCATGGTTGGGGGCTAAATATAAATAAGGCTGGGGGCCAGGTTCAGTTGGCTGGTTTCAGACCGGGAGGGCATGGGATGTCACGTGAGTGGGAGGTTTGGCCCCCAAATGAATTGGGGGGTGGTGGGTTCTAAGCTCAGCCTTCTTTTTGATGAGAGGGACGTCGGCGAGACCGATGGATGGGATGGGGCTGAGATGTAGTGTATTGCTTGCTTGAACGGTGAACGGTGAGTGTCAATTCTGTTTGATGTATTGTGTCGTAGTGTATACAAACGGATTGTTCTCTATGCTATGCACATGCTCTACAACTATGTCGGAGGTAGCATAGCACAGGACGGGCCAATCAATGTAGGGAAGGTCTTGCCTGCTAGGCGAATTAAAATAAGTACTCAACCACGGGCGTAGAAATCCTCCTAGACGTACCGGAGAAATGCGGTTTAATTGGATACATAGCATTTACGACCACAAAAGCCCGAAACCGAATCACACACGTTTTGCACAGCCTCAGCCTCCCCGTACGCAATCTGTTTGATTCACCCACCACAATCACGTGTGCGATAATGCGCCATCAATCAATAGCCCTGGAAGATGTGGCTTGCTTTGGGGGCCCCCAAGCCCCCGTACGTTCACAGCCTCAGTGCACCCCCCAACCATCCCATCGAACCAAACAACCCCCTGTCCCAATAGTTGGATTATTGGTATCATCGCAAACACCTCCCAGCCCTACTACTATACTCCGTACCTACCTTGCGATTTCCCCAAGCGATCCAATGCGCTTCGGTTTTTCTGCCATTTTGTGTGAAACCTGCACTGCCCGGCGCCACAGTCTTTTGTCGCACACGAGCGAGCAAGCGAGTGCGCTCACAACCACCCCCCTCACCCATAAGCAAGCATTCCAGTGATTAGATTAAAAGTACAGACGGATGTACGACATGTCAGGGACGGCAGGCTCCATGGAGTGGGTGCGATCTTGTGCTACATACAGCATATACCGGCCTCAGAAGTCTGTCCGAAACGCGGTCTTTTCGCCTTTGTTTGCGTTGCCTTTCGGATTTCAAAGCTATATGCTTTTTTGGAAGGGCGAGCCCGCGGAGCTTTGCATGCACTCGCTCACTCGGTCTGTACGGAGTGCTGTAAGATGCGGTGCGAGTGAGATTAGATAGTATAATGGCATATACGTTTGCCAGACTGTCGGAGTTTAGATGGACTTTTGGTCGGATTAATCATGGCGTGATGTCTTGTCTCGTCTTTCAGCAGCAGAACAAGAGCTGAGAAAGAAAAAAGACGGACGGCGCCGAGATCATCGCTGGCTCGCTTGACCGCGCACTTGGACTGGCTGGGACTTGGGTTAAGGTGTCCCGATTCGGCTGACCACTTTTTCTTAACTCTTTGACCGGTGAGGCTGCAAGATGCGGGCTGGGTAGAGGTGCAGTAGCCCGCTCGCTGGGCGCTGTTCGGCAATGTACGCCGTGCAGACCAGCTGTGCAAGTAATGCCCCAACGATGTAATCGTAATCGCACCGGTGACGATGGGCATGGGCATGGGCATTGTTAATTCGCTGTACAACTACCGTCGCAGAGTCGGTCAGATGGGGAATTAAAAAAAGCAATTGCATTGCGTAGGATAAGTTAGGGAGATTATTAATTGGTGATATCTCGGTGTACAGGAAGGGGTGATTTGATTGACTGCTTTGCGATGGCAAATTCGCCATCATGCTGATTCTGCCGCTGCTGCTGCAGACGCGTAGGTACAGTAAGATGATCGTGCAAATGGACTGGTGCTGCTGCTACTTGCTACTGCACAAGCACAGGCATACCCCTTTGCTAGAGCTTCACCGCAACACCAAATGTAGGTACTGGGACCGTCCCTGAAATTTCGTGCGCTTGGGTATGTCGGTATTGTAGCGGGATGATTAGGTCAATTGCCAGCTGTCATTGATCAGCGCGAATACTTACTCGACCGAGGTTGGAGTCTGGAGTCTGGAGTCTGAACTTGCCGGACCCTTCTAATGCGACTTTTCCATTTTCAAGACCGGCGACAAGGTGTCACTGTGTGCCTTTGGAGCCGCAATCCGTGTAGGCGAGAGTGCCAGACGCGACTCTACCGTGTCTACCTCTATGGTCCAAGTCTATCCTCTTTGCGGGCAAACCGGACCAGAGTGCCTTTACGAATGCGGGAGGTTGCAAAAGTCAATTCAGGGACAACACATCCCACCTATCCCAATTCCATCACCGTCTTTGCGCTCAAGCCCGCATGGTGTTGAGCCCTGCATACCGGTCCATCTGCTTTGCTACCCAACGCCCACATACCTACATAGTCACATAGGCACTCTGCTGACCTGAAACGGCCACAGGTCCCACCCACGTGCCCGAAACCCACCACAACCTGCTTTTTTCCCCAGATTCCGAACCTGTCAATCTGCATCAGGCACGGCATAGCAAAACACCCAGAAAGCCGAGCCGAGCGTTTTGCGAACAATTTGAAGTTGGTTGCCAACACACACAGACATACGAATCTCGCCACTGATCTACCTCCGAAATATCCCCAAATGCAAATTGCCCAAGATTGATGCTGAGTGACCGCCTCATTTCTCCAATCCCCAAATAAGCACTGACACGCTGATTTCCCGAAAACACCGCGGATGTAGGCGCACATGTGAGGAGGAAGCCAGCCATCGTTTCATCTCGTGGCCTCACGCTGGCCTTACGTGTCCAGTGCAGTGCACCCAGCGATCCCAAAACCCAACGCCAGCCCATCAAAGGACCATCCCGTGACAACGTCTCCACCCTTGGACATACATGGACAATTCGCAACCGCGGGTATCCATCAAACCCGCCACCTCCAAAATGAAAACCCGATGAACTACGTATCTAATCACCCAACGGCCCAGCAACCTAGCGCGTGTCGCTCAGACCTCTCCTCGCCACCTTGCCCTTGAGTGAGGCTTCTATTACAGGCAATACCCCGGTATCCTTACACGGCATCAAGGCCTTTATACCGCTCATCTATGCTGAAGATGTCTAGAGGGAGAATTCTGCCATGATGGGTATCCTGGAGACGAGTGAACTGGAGTGGGTTTAGACGGATTGACGTGTTCGTCGGGTTGTGTGTAATCTCGTTTGAGATGGATGGGGGTTGGGAGTTGGGATGGGACGAAGGTGCCGGTTCCGGGGAGCATGGACTCGTGAGAGAGGAGGAGAGAGGAGAGGGTAGGAACAGCGTGTTCAGTGCCACGGGCTGATCATCTTCCCCCCCGGGGTACTACGGTACACATCTCCATCTCGCAATTCTGGAGTACCACAACCAGGCGGCCTAAGATGAGCGGCGTAGTGCAGTGCAGCGTGGACTTCCGACTCCTCACCATCCTACACAGATGAACCCTCTGGCCTCTTCAGATCAAGGTTCTGACATACACAATTCCTTCTGTGCCACAAGTGTACATGTAAACTACATCATAGATAACATATTTCACACGTATCTCATATTCGATCAAGGGAAACGTGGAGCAAGCGAAAAATAGAAGTAAGGCATGGTGTTGGAGGCAGACAGGAGGAGGCGTGGTAAAGGCTGCGAAGGGCTAGTGTGGTGTTGAGTGAGACCTGCGGTGGTGTTTGGTTCAGTTAGTCAAGGCAGTCTGTGGCGGATCGAATGATAGGTAGAAAGAACATGAATCAGGATACCAAAGTCATGATGATTAAGGGCGACGTTGCTCAAAATGTAAAGCATATAAGTGTGATGTTTTAGTAAATGCCTTGCGCGTGCGTGCTTGACTTGTACGTTGGCAGGCCCGTAGATAGGCCTCGCGTAGTGCAGTACGGTGTGGTGCAGCGTAGGCGCACATCTACCTACTTCCTAGATCGCAATTCCTCCCAACACCCACCCACCGAAGACTACACCACCCATTGCATCCTATGACTCCCCATACAGACTCACACCTGTCTACCTCTTCCATTCTACGAAGAGTAATCCCCGCATCTTACGACCAAAACGTACCAAACAGCAGACCCTGTCCACCATCTATGAGTCCTCCTCGCTAAACCCTACACAGGCAGGTACCGAACCGTACCCCGTCCCGTTCAGCACCCATGTCCACCATCACAAAGTGCAAAACCGTACTACACATTCCCAATTTACACTCTACTGGAGTGAATTGCACATCAAACACCCGCAATGACTCATCCGATTACACCCCCTGCATCACAATCCGATCTCGTATCCTCCGACCCTCCCCATACAAACGAGTTCCAGCGTTTACGCCCGATTGATGCTAAGTCCCGATGTAACGGCCCCATACCAGCTGCCATCCATCCACCACGAACATTCGCAAACGCAAGGACGGACTGCAAGGCTGGGTCCTACATTGTTAGATATGGGGGCTATCCATCCACCTACTCTCCCCATTATACAAACCGTTCACAGAACATATTGGACACAAGCATTGAGGGTTTGGGATTGGGGCTGAGCCGGGTCGTTTGGTTTGATTGAGACGTACTGGTTTACTGGCTTGGGGTTTGGTTGATTGATAATGTGGGTTCTGGAGCTCTTGGGTGTGTGGTTATTGATACGTTAGGGGTGCTAGACAAGGCTAGATATGTGAAGGATTCATGAATATGTAGTTAGTAGGTCTATGTATGGGTTGCGAGTGTGGGTGACTAGGTATGTGACTCTCCAGAGCTACCTTTGCGATCTTGCGCATCGTGGAGTAGAGTATAGTATCGCCATGCTCTCCCCACACATACTCGTCCCACGTACCAAGTTGCTTCGCTCCTTGCACAAGCTTACCTCTACCTTCTAGACTCACCGATTTAATCATCATGGCACCGGATGGTATGTTTCACCCCATCACATCTCACATCCACCGACCGCATACACAGAATCCAAACATTTAATGCCTAATCCGTCATTATCCCATCGCCTACCGATCTCGCGCGACAAAATCCGAGGTCTGGGTCCTCCATGCCGACATTTTTCCAAAACGAGAAGTAAGAGGGGTGTGATGCATGGATGGATTGTAGGATGGAAGCTGACTGCTGGGCTGGCACGCTGGGTCGTGGGATTTTCGGGTGGGAGTGGGAGTGGGAGTGGGAGTGGGAGTGGGGCAGAGAGTAGGCAACAAAGCAAAGCCATGCAACATGCACAACACCACACCACACAGAACCAGATCAGAGCCAGGCAGACAACTCGGCTACCATGCGGTATGCGGTATAACCCACCACCACAAGATAGTATAGAAATTTCCATAAGGAGCAAATATTTATCAATTACCCGAATTGTAATCATGCGAAGAACGCGTGAAGATAACATCTGCCGGCTTTTGCAAAACCTCTACTCTTGGTTTGCAATGCGCGTTTGCGCAGTTCTTCCTTACGCATCCAGCACATGCTCCAGCTGATTTATTGTTGAGTCTGGTCTAGCTAGAAGGTATGCCTCCTCCGTGTCCCCCCACCCCCTCCCGACACACACTATACATGCTACCTTCACAAACACGCAACCCCCAGCGACCCGAACCGAGTACTCCGTAAGTAAGTAGGTAGGTACGGTACGGTATGCCTCCCGCGTCCCCAAAATCCCCAGCACATAGATTGGTAGGTATGCCTCCGTAGCACAACGCAGTAAGACTCAAACCTCCGCCTCCGCCTCCGATCCGAGTCACACACATACACCCGTTCACCCACCCACCAGCCCACGCCCGAGCTAGAATGCATCACCATCATCACTATCAAACTCCCAGATAAGGATGTGCAAGTACAAGGTGATGAACAAGGCGCTCGCTACCACCCTTGCCTTCCCTTCCCACCCTTGCCACCACGCCCAACCCGAAACCCCCCAAAAAAAAAGAAATCAAGATTAGATGAATAGGGTGCCGTTCAGATGATTACATTTGTTGTGTTGTGTTGTGCCTGGGTAGATGCGCGAATGCCTGGCTTCATGATGTCCTGGTAGATAGATAGATGGCTTGGCTGGGGTGTGAGTGGTTGGATTGGATTGGATTGGGGTGAGGTGAGGTGAGGTGCGGGGCAGGTAGGTAGGCAAGGCAAGGCAAGGCAAGGCAGTGAGTCAGGAGTAGTCCGACCTGACATGTCCTGTCCTGTCCTGTCCAGTCCTGGCCGGACAGGGACGCGGTAGGGACGGGGATGGGGAAGGGGGACTACGAGCATTCCCCGTACTTTTTTGCTCACTCGTATGTAGATACTTGTGTTTTTAGAACGGGGTGATGAGACACAGGCAAGTAAAGAACAAGGCAAAGAGGAGAGTTTTTTTTTTTTTGGTTTGAGAACGAATGTATTCAAATCAACTACTAGATAAGACGAGGCACCTCGTTAAAACCTGCGCAAGTCCTGTCCGTACAGGTGTCGCGTTGCACGACATGCTGCCCTGCCTCAGCCAGCAGCCCCCAAGGCCCAGAGCGCGCGCGCGCCCGGAGACGTCATCACTTCAGTCGTCATCTCATCCCAATCCATTCATTCCAAGTCCCCAAATCCCAGTTTCCCCAGCGTCCATTCCTCTCTCCCTTCAAATCTCAACACCCCCCTTTTTTCAAAATGGGAGGCGGAGTTAACCATGAAATATTTCCATAACCAGCGTGCCAAAAAAGTTGTTTTGGGTTGGTGTTTTTGCACTGCCCTGCTTATTCCTGCAAGCAAAGCTAGAAAACCAAATGACAAACAGGCAAGCTTCTGACAATTCGAGCTCGCTTTTCATTTCAGTGTCTTTGTGTTTTGCAGTTTTTTTTTTGTGCTGTGGATTTTTCGATGGATGGGTGGCAGCTCGCGCGCGGCGCATTCAATGCTCATTTTCCGCGGTGCGGCGCTTGCGTGGAGACGTATCGTGGATTTTTGTTCGCATCGATAGTTCGTAATGTTGCATAAACTTCGTAACAGATGGTCGTATACTAGACAAAAGAAAGTGGGTTTAGGCCCTTCACCTGTAGTAGCCGGATCGGCGGTTCTCCCGAATGTCGCGCGCAGAGGGTTCGCGGACCTCCACATTGTAGCGCTTCTCGTTCATTCGTTGCTGTGCCATGTCCTGGACATAGAGGGAACCCCGGCGGGCGTTGACTGAGTTGTTGATCTCTGATAGGGCCTGCTTGGGGGTTGTTGCGGGCTCCTCTGCGGGCCAACCAACAACCTCGCCGTATCGTGGTCGAGTGGGTTGCTCAATGACCGTCCTCCTGCGCTCTGGAAGGCGAGCTGCAACGTAGTAGGTGCGGTCCATGGAGACGAAGGGAGACCGAGATCGGTGACGGAGGCTGCGGTCAATTGCCTTCAGCAGACTCCTGACCTGCTTGTACTTGGAGGGGACCTCGACACGGACGAGCTTGTGGTCCTCCTCGACAGTGCTGTAGGTCTCACCCTCGGAGTTGTAGATGTAGCGAGCGACCTCCTGAGCAAGACGGTGGCCTTGCTCACAAAGCTGCTGGCGGTGACGGTATGCCTCATAAGGGTCTTCGCAGTAGACGCACTTGCGGGCGTGCTCTTCAAAGCCCCAGGCGGCCCAGCTCTCAGCTTCATTGACGGGTCGTGAGACGGCGCTCACGGGGTCCCTGTCGAAGCCAACAACGCGGTCCTTCCTAGAAGATTTGGAAGAAGCATTGCTTTTGGAGCTGGATGTGGAAGTGGTGCTCTTGGTAGAGGAGTGGTAGGATTTGGAAGAAGCGTGGTAAGAGCGCGGGCGGCGCGACTCATAGACCGTGTAGACGGGTCGAGTCAAGGACGGCATGTTGGATGTTGTGGGAGAGTTCTTCAGAATGGAGCGTGGTTGGGAAGCCGTGGTGATGTAGGGTGCCAAGGCCGGCTGGTAGTAGTATGGTGAAGTCACCTTGCCGGTAGTAGTAGTAGTGGTAGATGTTGCTGGTGTGCAGAGTATTGTTGGTGGAGTTGATGATTGTTGCAAGTTGGGGTCAGGTGGGAGGGAGCCAGGTGGGATTTATAGGTTTTGGAGTGGTGGAGTGGTGGAGTGGAGTGGTGTGGACGATTGCTGAAGCCATGGTGGGTGTGGCAGGCGTGTTGAATATAAGTGTCTGTGTCTTGCACACGCTCGCAGGGAGACATGGACTGGGGTGGTGGAGTGGTGGATGCCTTGGGGCGCGGGTGTGAACAGGGGTGTGTGGGCGCAAGACCTAGAGACTAGTGGGAGCGTCTGTGTCTGTGTCTGTGAGTCCCCTCCCACTGCCTCCCCCCTGCAATGCCTGCCATGCCCCATGTCCCATGTCGACATGTCGAGGCCGCCCTTGTGCGTGTCGAACTATCCCCATCAGTAGGGCGGTGACAGGGGTCCGTCGAGGTAGTCGCAGAGGTCAGAGAGCAGCAAAGTGCAACTCTTGGGCTCTTGCACTCCTGCTCCGGCTCACAAGCTCAGCACAGACCCCGCCCGCCGCGCCCACCGACAGAAAGAGAGAGAGAGAGAGTAGATACTGTGTAGAGGTAGAGACACCACCCCATCCCAACCCATCCCATCCCATCCCATCCCTCCCCCTGCCTTGTAGTTACAGTACGCGCATGACGACAAAAGGGCTCTCCCGGCGCGCGCTAGGGTAGAAACACCGTCGGGCATGCGAAGCAGTCAGTCAGTCAGAAGAGAACCCCGGCGCACACCCGCCGTGGTGTCTTGATTGGCACCCTCTATACCGCGCTGCTTCAAAACGTCGCGGAAACATGTAGGATCCAGCGCGTGTCCCAGCAGGCGCCTCTGTGGTGGTGGTGGTGGTGGACAGATGGCAGAGAGGCGCACCGAACAGAACAACGTGCTGCTTGACCGCCAGGAATAGCTCTGGCTCCAATAGGAGCAACAAGAGCAGGACATTGTTTCTGTACACGGTATGCCTCCATTGTTGCAAGACAGGCCACAGTGCGTGAACTGAGGGCAGGGTCGGCATGGGAGTAGGAAGAGGCGCCGGGGGGCCTGCGATTCGCTAGTAAAGCCCATCTGGTGCGTGTTGGGTCTGGCGGTGGGATGGCACGATGGGATGGGGTGGGAGGGGTTCGTAGTGAGTCGGCAGTGTAGGGGGAGGGGGGGGGTGGACCAGGCAGCGTGCGAGTTGTGAGTGGTGAATGGGCATGGGACAGGCCGATGGCTGATGGCTCGTGGTGTCGTTGCCTGAAGATGGCGTCCGTGTCTGCTTCTGTCTCCCAGTGTCTACCAGTGTCTACCACTGTATGCCTCCGACATGACCTCTCATCAGTCGCATCGGTCGCATCAGCCACGCCCGTCGCAGTTTAGTGCGCCCGCCGCTTGAGTGCAAACCCATGCCCATGCCCACCATCGAGTATCCCGCTGCTGCGCAATTCCCTTGCTCACCGCACTCTCCAATTCTTGCACTTGCACTTGCACTTGCACTTGCACTTGCACATTGCACGACACCGCACTGCCACCTCTGCCACTCTGCCACAACCCGTCAAGCATCACTTGGCCCACGGGCGCCACGGGTGGCTTACAATACCCTCCATCCACTCAGCGTACGCCATTGCTCTCAGCTCGCGCAACAGTAGCCCAAAGTGCAATCTCCTCAACACGAGCAAACTACTCGGTCATGGTTCGCTCGTCGCATCCACATGCTTCAACGTGCCCATCACCCAAGGGGCGGTGCTTGTCGATAGTCTGCTAGTGCCCGCCCTTTCATGATGATGTTGATTATGATGATGGATGGACGAATGGCTCCAATACGCCACGGGTCCATCCAGATCCACCACCCGCAGCAAACTGATCCTTCTTCCAGGTGCAGACGCATGGATCGCGGCAGAACAAAGAGTCACTCTCCCATGATCCACCACAGTCCCACCCTGCGTCTCTGACCGTGGACTCATCATCGTCCTCGACCTCGCTGGATCGGGCTCCCGTTGGCTTGCAGTTGACTTGCAGTCTTTTACTGCATGCCTGCATGCCTGCACGGTGGGTATTTTCTGCCTGTCCAAGCCAAATGTGTCTGACCGGAATTCCTATAATGCTCGCCTGTCATTCGTCCATTACCTCCACATTCCCCTCTAGCACGGCCACGCCTTATAGGGTGCGTAATCAATTCACGAGCCGAACTGCGCAGTTCACGCACAAAGCAGACTCTGCTGTCCACCCAGCTGAACCCGCCACTTGGCCGACTGCCCCTTAGCAAGCAATTAAAGGCAACGTATGGCCACCATCATAGCCATGACGCACTTGCTGGTCGGCCCTGCAGACTGGCTTCCACCTTTTCCTCCGGCTTTCCACGCCAAAACATGCGACGTAGCGATCTTTCAGCTCTGCAAGGACTGGATCAATCTCAGACGACTCCATCATCCCGCTTCCTTGACCACTTCCTGCTCCTCGTCCCTGTGCCCGTTCCTATCTCTTCCTGACTGTTCATAGCCGATGTCGGCCAAGGTGAGTCAAGGGCATCTGCTCGCACGAGACGAACAAACATGCCACAGGAACCCTTTTTTGCTATGACTCTACAGGTCAATTGGGACGTCCAAACACCAAATCGGCCCGCCCCGCATTATGACCAAACTGCTACTGCTGAAGACTGCCCCTAACCAAGCCCACCACACTATACCATGCTACGCTACTCTTCTACCCTAGATAACCGTTCGTTAGCCCGCAGGTCTGGATCGCTGCACCTGCTGACACCCCAAGTCGATGGCTTCTTAGCTGTTGAACCGCGCCTCATCCTCAAGGCTACACAACCGTCACGTTTGCTCTGACATCTGCATCACCCACGGATACCGGTTCGTCTTCGTCGCTGTGCCAGCCATCGGAACAAGCAAACATTGCCCATATCTTCTCAGGGTCTCTCGTCAGAAGGCCTCGGCATTCCTGTTGGAGTAGATCCACTGATCCAAGCCCTGGGCAGCCACCCTGCTGACGACTGCCTCATCCGGTGTCCTTTCATGACCTGTATAATGCGATGAAGAAAGGCACTGGGGTGGTATACTAGATCCACCCCCCAACAAGAACTACACCCCTTCGTGCAGCATTGCTATACGTAACCCTCACTCCACCATGGTGTCTCAGTTGCCTTGTGGCTTTCCCTAGCCTAGGCAAACAAATTCTCTCGGGAGTTCAGTTCCCAGTGTGATGACATGCGTGGCCAATTCCTGGAGTATTATCCCGGCCATGTGGTCCGCTGACGCCTGGCTGATCTTCCGCCATCCCGGCTATCCATGGCCATTGTCCTACCACAGTCGTTCAATGGCAAGGCAAACATAGAGAACGCCTCATGTTACCACAGTGCATCTTGACAGGTGCCGACCCGTGTCCACATTGAGTATATCCGGGTCGAGGCCGTTATCAATGTCTCTTTGCGCCCTTCAATCGAATCCAAAAGATAACGATAGAAGTCTTTCTTCGTATTTCTGCTTGTGTTGTTGTGCAACAGCAAAATTGTGTTTGACCTCGAAGGCAAAAAGATCCAGACAACGCAGATTACGCGTGGGCTTAGTTGTACATTTGCCTTAATTTCCATCTTGGTTCTCACCCTAATTTGAGCCACTCGCCACACTTCGAATGATGACGAGGAATTCATTAAGTGGTGTTCTTCAACGTCTTTCTCGTTTCGTCATGAATGCCCCCATTCAAGAAGCATCCATCTATTTTTGATGTATCGGGGGTAACACAAATAAATTTCCTTGAATTTCTGTCCAATCCATGTTGGCTTTCCTCATTCATCAGACTGGACTCTACCAGCGTGGTCTGTTTCATCGTCCTTCAAGTGACAAATCGCACTTGCCGGGCTGGACGAATCCAGAACAAGGCAAAATCCCAAAGCCAATCCCGAAATTCCAGAATTTGACGTCGGAGAGAGAATGAGGAGCATCCTGTTTTCGCTGGCAGAGGCAGGTAGGAAGCCGCCACTCATGCCCGGAAACCAATGAAGCACGACCTCTCGCATGCACACCCACTTCAAGCTAATCCGGCTACATCCTCTCCTCCGTCCGACGCAGCGGCACGTAGCATCATACGGCATCCCATTAGAATAAGGCTTGAATTATCGTCGATTTTGGTAAGGTTTTAGAGCTTATTCGATAGCGCCGATTCCGTGCGGACTCAGATCTGACTCAAACCCACAGCCGTGATGGCCGCCGCTATTCATTCTTTGATCATTCTATGATTGAAGTCTTAAATTTTCCTCAACAGGTACATTGCAGCTTGTAGTTCCGCACGGCTATACCACATTGGATTTCCCGGGCATGACCTGCAGGAACAGCGAGAAGGCCGCTTTATATACGTGCATTTCTACTAGGCACCAGTGAACCTATTGGCGCACCCAGCCATGGCTGCCTATGGAACGACCCACAACTCCGATCTGCACAACCAACATGTGTAACTTGGTTTCTTTGGACTCCCATTCGACATGGCTTGTGCGATTCCACACTTCCAGAATCAGGGCGATGTTCCTGCAGGAGGAAACTAGACATTCTTTTGCAACGGGACGTGTTGCCTTGTATATGATGATGATATATCCGACAACACCAATCTTGGTTAGCAGCCACCCTCTGCGCAGTCATCGGACGTCGTGAGATAAGAAACGGCACAGTGACGTGCGGGAACGTGGGTTGAGCTGTTTGGTTATCTCCACAAATTCTCTGACGCTGTGTCACGCCCCTTCACGCGGCGCTCACCTCGCTGACCTCAAAACAGGTTTGCCTCTTTCTTGCTGTGCGATAGGACAGTTTACCGTCTAGGTAGGATCGTTATCTACGATTCCCCCTTATAGGTCATCCATATCCAAGGTTGAATGCATGACGAAAAGTGTATACATGAACATGGCCCCCTGGGGTAAAATCAAAATTGAGAAACCGACTTCGTTGGGTTGTTTCTTCAAGTGGTGCTGCCATGTGTTACTGTGATCAGAAAGCCACCGTGACACAGGGGCGTTTTGATTTGCTGGCAGTGGATAACATTTCAGCCCTGCGATACAATAAGCACCGGCCTTTTAGCCTTAGCGCAAACCTTTTGAGCAATATGGCGGTATGAGAAATTCAGCCGAAGTTCCCTACACGACTCTTGCACGCGTGCGAATTCCCAGTCAAAACACCGGCACAGAGTAGAATTCAATGCTTTCAGCGCACCCAAAGCAAACCGGGTCCGTCTATAGATAGGGAAACATCAGCTTACACGTGAAAAGTCGAGCACATGACTGCGCGTTCGCGCATGAATTCAGCTGGAAGAGACTAGCGTGCACGGATCTCCGCTGCACAGCTGTTAAACCTCACACCGCTTTTCACACACCCTGGAGCCGCATCTTTAAAAGCCTGGAAAGCCCACAATCACACACTCTACTTTATAAATTCCCTCCGCCTTTGCTCCCAACAAGAAATTTCCTTCCTTTTTCATTTTACGGCGTCTTTGTTTTCCTAATGCCTGCTCGTTCCGTCCTTCTAAATGTGTCAATCACCGCCAAGAGCATCGGGAAGGAGTCGGTCGTAGAGTCGGTCAAGGAAATCACTTTTGATCATGAGGCCCAACATGAGGGGTTCGAAGAAGGAGCCTCGAGCGGTGATGAGATGAAGTTTAGGAAGGAGCACAGAGTCGATTCTGTCGCCAATTCCATCCCTTCTTCTGCTACGGACTCCAGCCCGCAGTCTCCGTCGTTTATCAATCATAACATCTCTTTGCCAGCGGAGAATTCGATCGCTATCTCTACAGAACCTGAGGATATGTCTACAATCGCTACTGCAATGTCTCCGCGAGGTGAGTAAATTTGTGAATCTGGACTTTCGCTCCTTCCAGGCAACCATTGTGCTGAATGGGGCTAACTCGGCTTCGATAGGTCAGAAATGTGAAGCATGCAAGAAAAGTCAAACACAGCTTCCAGGCCCACTACTGCGATGCTCCCGCTGCAAGGCAGTGTTTTACTGTTCCAAGTCCTGCCAAAAGTCGCATTGGAGATCTAATCACAGGATCATTTGTGGCGCTCCCCTTTCCAGGTCTCCTTCTGGCGAGCCTATGAACTTTGCATCGAATGCCGGACCGGCCAACACGCCAAGATCTTTTGAAGCGGCTGCAACAGAGGCAATTCCAACCTCTGCGGATTCTTTTTTAGCCTGAAGCTGATTCCTGAGCAGGGGGAACCAGCTCATGGGGTGGACCTGCCGCATTCGACCCGCTTTGTTCCGACCGATAGTGGAATTCCAAGACAGAGTGGAACTCCAATAGACACGTTGCGTCCATCCAAGACCTTGAACGACTTCACTACTGACGATGTTTCCCTGCCTGCCATCCCTCGACCATCCTGGATGAGTCAACTCAATCTTTCCAATCAACCCAAGATAACACTCTACAAGTATCTCACTTACGCCTACCGTTTCTCTCCCACCAACTCTCCTGGAGATAGAGTAGTCACTCCAGCTGCTAGCCAGCTTGACTCCTTCCATACCTTCCTTTCAAGAGCCGAAAACATACCAGGTCTGCTTCCGAAATGGTGGACCGCCGCCCATGTCGCCGAATGTGAGGAGATATGCAAAGATTCCTATCATCGACCGGAGATTTGGCAAGAGCCCGATGAAGACCTTCGACCATTGCTTGTACATCTGGCTACCCGGATCTGCGACACTCCAAATCCAAAGGAAGACATGTTGGGTGCTAGACCTCAGCACGACATAACGCCCATCAGGGAGTCATAGACTGACTCCAAGCGCCCGGCCGTCCCATACCGAGCCAAACATGCCAAAGTAATCAATAACCAACCCCAAGATGTGATTCTTTCAGCAATTAATGGGGATGCGGTTCGGCAGTCCTGGCGTTATGGGTCGCTTTCTTGGCAGGCTGGAGAACAGACGCGATCAGATCGAATAGAAGGGGATTCGGGCTCTATGTTAAGATTGAGCCCGAGGTCAGAGAATGAGGAGGAGAGACATCCCAGGATCGAGATAACCCGCAAAGAACCCGGACCTTGCCCACTGTCCGAGCGAAGTCCGGAACCCCAGATCGATAGAATAGAAGCATTGAAAGGTCCAGCGTTGAGTGAACAACTTCGAGAACGGGGATCGTGCGAACTGAGCAGTGATCCATCGAGGCCCAATTTTTCCGACGTTGAGGCTTGGTTGAATGAGGTCGGGAGTCGCGAGTCTGCTTGCAGCTGGTGGTGTTGTGGTTTTCGTGTTTGAGTCTGTGGAGGTATCTTCTTCTTCTTGTGAACATTTTTATAAACTCTCATACTCCCTTGAATTTCAGGATATAATTAGGGGCCGACGCGGACGGGACTACAAAGACTGAAAGAGCAAAGTGCACAACGGGAAGCGGAGGTCTAGAAATTGGGAAATTGTAGAGCGATGGATCGCGATGGGAGTGTACGCCTCACCGCATCACACCATATTACATGTACGCGTCCATGTACCATGGGAATTCTATACATAAAACACTCTGGCGAGCTTGGGAAGGGGAAAATGGCGTTTCTCCGTTTTTTTTCCTTCCTAGGAGTTTTCGGGATGGCGAAGCGGCTGGTGTTTTGATTGATTGTCGGTCTTTTTTTATGGGACTCGACTTAGATATTAGATTGTTAGAAATTCAAAGGGCATTCATTTGCATAAAAGCATCAAACTTATATGTATTATCTTGATTTTGAATCGATCGATCGTGCTTGGCGTGGCTTGGGGGTTTTGAAATTTTGTTTTGGGGTGGAGATCTGGTGTTGATTTGGGGTTGATGGGCTTTGTGGTGGATATGGAGGGGGGTGGATATGGAGGGGGTGGGATAAGGAGGGGAATGGATATGTAAGAACCTTGTCAGTGGGATGGTAAATATATACAATTTATTCGAGGAATCCCCCCATCTATATCTACATATAATAATCAGTGAGGTGTAGGTGTGGATCCCATGCCACCCATCTCCCCAAACAAAGTAACTATACTAGAAAACCCTATTCATCCTCGTCTATTCGTTTGACTGTTTCAACGTAATGACTTGGTGTGCTGGGTATATGATGAGAGTAATGTCTGTGAGCGGTTGGGGTTTAATCCAGGGTACCATGGAGATTCAAAAAGGGTGTGAAGTAGGTAGTTGGGGGATTTCAAGAAGGTGTATAAGTTACAAAGATAAGGTAAGGAAATTTAGAATTGGATTGGGATTGAAAAAAAAAAAGCGTGTTACGGAGGGGGGKGGGATGGACACGTAGGTAGAAACTGTCTGTGTGGTGTGTCCTGATGTGCCTGCCATTCATTCGTTTCAAATCAAACGTTCGTAGCTGGTGATTTACTTTTGGTGGTGTGTACTTGGCGGTTCAAGAGCGGGTGGAGGATTTAGTCCGTGGGATAGATAGATAGATGGGTAATATATCCTGCTTACGAACCTTTGGGATCATAAGTGTACTAGCTAAGCTATGGATGAGTTTATATTTTAATTGGTTCGATGGTGTATGTGAGTGGTTTTGATGGCCTAGGATCGCGTTTGGAGGGTGGTGGTATGTGCAGCTGTATGACATGTAAGCAATGGCATGTGCGTTTGTCGTATCGTATTTTATGTTTTTTGGAGACGGGCTCGGGCTCGGACCTTTTCAATGTTGTACAGGGGTAAAGGCATCTCACGTAGACTTGATTCTTAATGAGGGGTTTGGGGTCGTTATTTGACTGAGATTTCTACGGATTCGTATCGAAAAGTGTGTAATATGAAGGATGGTTCGAAAAGTATATGCATCGCTTTAATTGACCTCAAAACGGTCTTTCCTCAACGCCGAATCCACGAGTAAATGCCCTGTTAGAACCGCATGCTCCACCCAATTTATTTATTCCATAGCAATAGTATCTTCCTGGATGACCTCCAAACGCACCTAAACAGCGCTCTCAGCGCCATGTGTGTCCTCCCTTTCCTCCTCACCACTAGCCCCTGGTCTGCCCTCACCGTCTAAAAGCGGTGCATAGCCTGCCCTCAACCCCTTGGTTGTGAATGGGCCGAATTGGCATTGGGGGCATGAGCTTGGGTATGGAGAACCCGGGAGAAGTGACTCGTAGAGAGCGTTGAGGGTGAAGTATAGGTGGACGCAGCTGATAAAAGTGTTAGTCATGTATCGCTTTGCGATTGCGAGGAAGAAGACGACGACGACGTACAAGTTGATGAGCAGGAAATTGGTGCAGTATGTTCCCAACATAATCATACCCCCATCATTCCACCCGCTCTCTCTTGGCAAATTGACCCAGGTTAGAATGAGACAAACCAATAATCCAATTCCAATCAAGAGATCGCAGACGAGATGAATCGGGGTACCTGTAAGTCCGGAGCCCTGGCATCCGCATCTTTTTTCGTTGGCGAGCAGGAAGGCTGCGAAAAGAGCAGATGTAAAAAGCGGGAGAATGCCAATAGCTGGATTTACGCGGCTCGCGCCGATACCGTGGATCAAGAGGAAGAGAAAGCCAGGAGGGAATGTTACGATGGAGAGTGCCCGCAGAGTATGAGGAATAGATTTAGTAAAGATGTTGAGGTTGAGGAAAGGGCCAGCCATGTTTGCAACGATGGAAACCTTTGGGCTCTAATTGGGTTGGTGATCAATGGACTCGAATAGTCAGTATTTGGAGCTCAAATATCGACTAGAATTTCGGAACAGGAGCCCAATGTTGATTTTGGAGACTGCGAAATTGAGATCTTGAGATGAATGACGTTGTGATGA
The DNA here is from genome assembly GCA_001007845.1 of Nigrograna mackinnonii. Taxonomy (NCBI): domain Eukaryota; kingdom Fungi; phylum Ascomycota; class Dothideomycetes; order Pleosporales; family Nigrogranaceae; genus Nigrograna; species Nigrograna mackinnonii. The sequence continues at coordinate 320,694 of JGVQ01000149.1, forward strand.
TTGAAATCGAGATAACGATTGTGTATACAGGCTATTCAATCCCGCAATCACCGTGCAATGTAAAATCGAAGAAAAATCAAGCACATGACGCTGCCGGAGCTCCAAATGTAAGGTGTTCTTATACTAGGCATCAACCCGCAAACCGCCCGTGCCACGCCATAACGGCGCAGAAGCATGGATTCCGAAACACGCCCAATTGGGCTGTGTGGCGCCAACCGCCTTTCCGGATGGAGAATGGGGAGGATTCGATGGATGGCTGCGGATGGGTGGATCGGCAGTAGGCCTGAGGCGGTGCGCAAGGCTGTGGCCCGGGCAAGGCGCATTCGAACCATTAGAGCACTTGCAAGCTTAATTTATAACTTTATAAAGCGGCGATAAATGTTCCGTCGTCTCAGGCTACTTTTCTTTGGTTGAAATTTCCCCCCATTTAGAGAGTCATGATCCGATTGCACCGAAAGTGGATGGCTTCTGGTAGTACAATCTTACCATAGCCCAATTGTTTGAAGATCAATCAGAGGCTTTGTCATTGAGACACCGAGTAGGGCCGGCCTCCTTCTAGGCATCCAAATTGATGGGCAATCGCGTGAAGATGATACTGTCGAATATTGGTAGAATCGTGCTGGATGGTTGTTAGCTAGTGGGTCACATTCAGGAGGCATAAGACTTGCCTTAGATAACACCGTGGGCGTCCTTATCAAAAGTTGTCTGGGACCATCTCCTTGACTGATAGACCTTGGCGATGAATATCGGTGTCAAGGCCTACAGAACCTGGATATTGCTATATTCATTTTGTCATGCAAGATTCAATGACAGTTAGACTCAAAGTTAGACCCATGGTTGGAGACCAATACGAACATACTATAAAGAATGGACAGTGCTATAATCGGACTGAAGTCATGCGCGATGGGCCGTATATACCCAAGGAAGGTCAGTCTGAGCGTGGACATCTAATCCAGGAAGTCGTGTGGTTGTTGTTCATAGAGAGAATCCAGAATGAAATTTGATTGGTCAGATATTCAGAGATGCTTGTGCCGAAGAAAGGCCGAATCCAAGTCTGCATCTCCAAAAACCTCAACAACCATCACGATCCCCATCAGCACAACCGCGCCTCACTATCCGACCACCGGAATGGCAAAAAAAGGTATGAAATTGATTGCTCTTCCCTCAGCCGCGTCTGGCGAGGTTTTAGGACCTCCAACTGCTCTCCAAAACCCCATTCTCTATTTCATCTCAAAATTTTGGGACCGCTGCACCAATCGCTAATACACGTTAATGTACAGCAAAATCTCGTACCATAATGGTGCGCCTCGTATCAATGGCCATGACGGGCTACTATCGAACCTTAATGAGACCCCGAATGCATCGACCGCTGAGCATGCTGAAATATGATCCGATCGGTACGAATCCCCTGAACGTCGAGGGATCTCCTCCAGCTTTATCCCTTCCCACCCTCTATCAAGCTTGAGTGCCTTTTCATGAGACTATAAGATTATATGGGAGCGGTCGTGGTGGAGGGGCACGCAAGGAGGAATTGGTTTCGCCAATCTCGTTATCGTCATCAGAGGCTGACATTCTGCAGTGCGAAAACAGGTCCTTTTCCTGGAACAAAAACGAGGCAAAAAATAGTTGCTACAGTTAGGGGCAAGCATACTCATATGGAAATAACTGGCTGTAGATTAAAGATAACGCCGGCATATTGAAGCAATGGGGTAGAAATCTGAGGCCGCTTGAGCCGAGGGATGAAGGATTTCAATGATGTACAGATCAAATCTTTCATTGCATTTGTGTCATGGAATAAATGGGGAGTGTGTACATCTACTGTACCATAGTGCATGGGCTGGCGTTCAGAATCTTTAGGCTGGGAATATACATCTCCAGAACATCAACATCACATCCAAATGTTAACTAAATAAACTTACTGAAGTGAAGAAAATATATGTGTTTTGACTCACACCTTTGCACTTTGACACTGAGATTGGTCCCAATGATTCCTCTGGTTTGCAGATCCCCACGTAGAAGCAAAAGTTTTACATGAAACCACCGCCAAAATCGTAATAATCATGAGATTCTGAACATGGAAAGTGTTAATCAAGCTGAATTGCAGAAGTATGGGACCGACTAAACCTCGAGAATCTACCTCTGGCATATTGAATGCAGGCGTTTCCTAGAAGTGTGCAATTGCTCCGCGATTGCGCTGTAATGCTAGTGATGCCTGGCCAGGGTCCGCGTAAATAAAACGGTGCCCTGCTGGGTCAGAAGAATTATCCTCTTAAATGTCCCGGAACCAGGTCCATAGTTCTTGAGAGCGATTGCTGTAGTGCTAATGAGGCTGACAGCGCCATCATGACAATGTGAAAGACTGTCTCCCAAGAAAAAGGTTGATCGTTAACTCTGTAGCTCCTCGAAATACTTGGCCGGAAAATGGAAGGCAGCTCCCATGATCAGAGCGCCAGATTGGCTGGTGATCCACGAGCAAGTTCAGATCGTTTTTGCCCCCATAATATTGATTTCCGATTCCTAAATTGTGGAGGTGCGAATGCGTCTTCGCCAAGCGGGCATAGCACCAAGGCAAGACTGATCGAGATCATTACATACAAGCAGTACTGCGCTGCCCGGGGGAAAAGGCGAATTTAGCATAATTACTCTTCTTTTCAGACTATACGAAAGCATTCAATGGCAAGCTCTAATGTTTGGCGGTGCATATGCAGGTGAAGGGTGCATTATCCCCTTTTGCTGCTCTCCGCGTAGTTACCACGCAATCATCCTTACATGGACTCCAATTTATCAAGGCAAGTAGATTCAAGAATGGGCCTCCAGAAACAACAGCCTAAGTGAATTACCCCTAAGGTGGAATGCAAGGATTGGCTCTGAAATGTCCTAATATGTTATAGCATTGGCTTGAAAAAATGCGCTACAGTAAGTGGCATGCATTCCTCATAAGCATTGAAAGTATGGACAGCTGACGGGATTGGTGCGGGATAATCTTGGGCATAATCGCCCAGACCCTAAGGTTCATTGTCATTCAGATTTCTTGGAATCGCATTCCAGCAGCACCATCGTAATGCTTCGAACATACGCAAACGCCATACATTTTCAGCAGAACATGGAGCCAGACCAGAGCGAGCTGTGACAGGTTATATGGAAGAAATCAACAACAAGAGAGCCTAGGGGACTACCGGTCATTAACGATATATGCTACAATGAGATGGCCACAATTGAACCAGGTTCAGAATGCCGTGATTCCCGAGAATCCTCTAATTGTAGGTGCTCAGAATACATCTCATGACCTATACCTTGACTGGACCGCAAGGGATATCAAAACACTGACTCCTTGTCGGTTCTCCCTCCTTGCTTCATAGACCCACATTCTCTCCAATAACTTCCTGTAGCTGGCATAGAGTGCGGCAACCACTCACGCATTTAAGCCAGCTTGCCCCTTCAAAACTCATGTCTTCACCAGATACTGTCTCTTACAGTGAAAGTATTTACCTTACTACGATCGCTTTATTTTCCTACAAGAGCCACAACACAATATCTATACCGGCAGGCTTGTTCATTATGTTCAAGACTCGCCCCGCTCGTTTGCTTCTATTTGCATGTATTTTGTCCTCTTCGGCTGTAGCTTTGCCGAAAGCCGGAGACTCTCCACTTGACTCGCTCAATAAGGTGGAGCCAATCTCCAGATTTGATGATTCCGGCCTCCAGCCTGGATTATGGAACTACAACGACCCACTCACGACTTTGAGCACTGGGCACGACTCTTCTGACTTGCATTTACTGGATTTGGACAACCAGGACGGACAGGACAAGAACTCGGTCGCTGCGGAATCTTCACCGTACACGGAGCTTTCAATCAAACGTAGAGCACTGACCACAAGCTTGAATCCTGGGAGTAGTTTTCTGACAAAACGTCAAACGGCGCAGGTTTGCAATCCAGGACAGCAAACTAGTACTACTGGGTCTATATCATTCGACGTTGCATGCGGTGTAGATCATTCGACGGCCACCACGATCGCGGCAGGTTCAGGTCCGCAACCGTCTCTCGATGCTTGTATCGAAGTATGCGCTGCGAATGCCCTTTGCGTAGGTGTAACTTATGCACCATCTTCGACTACCACCGGAACCTGTACCCTCAAGAGTGATTATGGAACTGCAGCGACTACGGCAGGCGTCAACAGTGCTTTCAGAAGTAGTATTCCCCACATTCCCGATTCTAAATCGTGCTAACATTTCAAATAGGTGCTCAACAACAAGTAAGTACTGATTTCATTTGCTCTATTTCGTTTGATTGAAAGCTCCGTGAGTATACCTGGATTATCCACAATTGGTTCAACTATTCCTGGACAACCTGGCTTTTCTGAATGAATATTTGCACAGGAATCCGAAATTTGCCTAAAACCTGGGACGACACCTACCAGAGGAGGGTTCTACAAGGTGAAGACATGGAATGAGATTGTGTTCTTCAAGATCGTGTGTGATGCAACTACAAATGGTGAGCAGGAAATCTCTTTTTTGTTTCAAACTAACCAAATGCGTCTAGATGCGCCGTTGGTAACGAAACAGCCCGTTGGTACGGTTCAAACCGTAGAAAAATGCATGGAATATTGTGCTGGAGTAGAAGCTTGTGGTGGGGTTCGATACGACGAGGGTGCTACAGGCATCGAGGGTGATGTCCAATGTGAATTGACGGTGAAGACGACTACTCCTAGTAACTACATGTTCGACACGGGTTTGGTCAGCTCAAAAGTCATAAAGCGGATACCATTGTATCCTCCCGAGCCTGACAAGCCAAATTACCCGGAAAACAAGTATTATCCCCCTCTTCTCGACAGACCATTAGGGGGTTATTCAGCGGGTGATGGAGTCTATGGCAATGGTTATGATAACGGCTATTGGGATCTGTTGTATGATACAGACTGGTCATGGAAATACCCAGACGGAAAATACTCAGACAAGGGGAAATACGGAGGCAACGGATATCAACGCGTTCCTGCTGAAGGAAGCCCGACAATCGCAACCGACGCAAAGACCGATTTGCCGTCCGCGCCTACGATTAGACAAGCACGACACGTTCTTTCCTGATACTTCATGCGATATTTCTAGTCTGGGATGTCCTCTCAAAGCCAGACGATGGGTGGAGAGCGTGGTTGAAATATTGTTTTGAGGGTATTTGTAATGGGAGAGCTGCACGAGGGGGCGATGGCAGGGAGTTTTTGACTATGCGTATGAAACGTTGATGATCAAGTAAGAACAAACTCAGACCCTTTCGTACACTTTTCACTTTGTATTACTATTTAAGGATCCCACCGGCTTGACTTTGAGAGCCACCCTGGGCTTGGGATCCATAGTCGAATGGGGTCTCCCAAATCCCTGAGTACAATCTTTCCAATACATCAAGTTCGGCTATAAATTCCCCTCTTTTACTGATTCATAATTGAATTTATACATGAAAATAAGGTCCTCCAGGACAATGTGAACTTGCTCAGTGGGATAGACCTTTGGATCAATAGGAATGAATTCTTGCAGACCCCAACTAAACCAAGACAAAAAGGTCCGAGAAGGAAACGAATGAATTAATAGACTATGTAGAATGTATGAGACCAGCCAACCACTGAAGTGTCAAACGTCGTCGCGTACCGTACACCAGGGTTCCGACTGTCGTCATAGTAGGTCTAGGCAAATGTATGAATGGACGCGACAAACTGTTCATGTTCTCTCTGTATATAGCGACAGTGCCTCCAAGCCTCCGAGGACCTGGATTCCCTCCAAGCAACTGCCATCCCTCCCGCCAACCTACTTTTGCTTTTTATAGGCAAAATGCTGCAAGAGCATCGACGACCATCAATATCAATGGAATGATTATAATGTCGTGCTGAATTGCCATGAACAAATCGAGATTCTAATTTTAAACCTGACATGACCGCTAGAAGATTTGAAGTCCTGAAACTTGAACAGGTAATGTATGAGACCAGCTACACCACTAAACCGGTACGAGCTCCGCGTGCTCACCCCGCCAGGGTTTCGACTGTCATCATCGCATTGCTACGCGGGCCCGCTAATGCATGCGGATAGCGGCGTGTAAAAGGCACGTGTAGTTCACTGAGTGTGGGTTTCGCCCTAATATTGCAATGCGCTTTTCGTTTTTCTAGGCAACTGCTAAACACAGCGCGAATGTAACCATCGAAAGCAATAGATAGTGCTCGAGGTTAATTCATTGCCACGAGATCTTTTGTCCAAACAGTGAGTCTGACGTAATTGAGCTTATAAAAAAGACGGTTTTGGATCGATCGGTGAGTCAAAACTGTTTCCTGCTCTTTGTCATTATTGTGCGCCGTCATATAGGTAACTTACTCATTGTGTAAAAGAAAAAAGAATGCTCGGATTCTCGGGGAGGAGTAGTATGGGTCGCTTTCGGTGCCGGGTTGCGGATGTGATGGGTTTCAGGATCGTGGAACTACTGGAATATTTCAGTCATTGAAGAAACCTTGACTCATTCTTGAACTTAGCTTTATTTAATGTTCCCCCCACACAGAGTCAGCATATCGCATCGTTTCAGTCCATAGTTCAACGGAATTTTGCTAATCTTGGTCGGAGTCATCGGCTGACATCATTGATTGGATGTGAAAACTGTCTGTGATTAGATCCATCTTTTACTATCGGTAATGAGCTGAGAATGGCTTGTAAGAATATTTACGTTGTTGTATGGCTTGCGTGTATGTGTATTAACATGGGAGACTTAGCTGTGTATTTTGCTATCCATCCCCTTGCCTCGTTCATAAACAAAAGAGGGTATTGCGGACTTTTCATTCTAAAACGGAAAGATGTCCGAGTCTCTGTTCCCGCCCCTCCACGAGTATAAGAGGTTTGGTCGGTTAAGTTGGTTTGTCTCGGTACTAAAGCCCGTGGGTAAGTCCAGAAGAACCACATGGAACGCCAAAGGCACACCGAAGGCCCCCCTATGGCAAACCCGACTGACGACTGTAGAATTGATCTAGGCGCGTTTTAAAGCATAGGTGATCGGGTGAGAAACACCAACCACCACTGCTATTACGCCGATACTCGCATGAACACCATACGAGCCAGGAGAGAAATGTATCACATTCAAGAAATATAATGACTTACAGGGATGTGCTCGAGGTTAGTGCGTCTTCGGTATTCGTTATGATATGATGACTGGCGAGACTGATAGAGTATCATTGCGTAGCTGAACTGGTTAGTAATTGCCAATCCTGATGAGAGATACAACGATATAGGGAAAGCTTCCATGACCATACCGAATCTCTTGGAGATTTGAACCTGCGCTTCTCGATATTCGTGAGGAACACATGCGCTACTTTACCCAGTCTTGAAGCAAGCTACAAGAACGAAAGAAGTAGCCCCAGGAGGATTTGGTTTGATGTGGGCATCTAGTTTCCCATATCAGCCGGAGAAACAAGTATCGAGAAGATTAGTTGAGGCTGATCATTATAGTAGAAAGCGGGCTTACCACTGACATTTTAGTAGTCGAAGGACTTATGTGATGTCTGACTGTTTCTTAGCAACATGGCTGCAGCCGAAGCGACTATAGTTTGATAGACCCTAGAGGACGATAATGTCCGCAAATTCCTGTGGAGGATGACGAGGTTCCCGGGTTGAAAGATCTGCTTTGTAAACCTGCAGTCAACAGTCAGTAGTAATCGAAGAAGTATGACATTCCGGACTTACAAGTTTGGCGTGAGGCTTTCAATATTGCAGACAGGCTGTTTCTGTCGTATCTGTGGACATATTAGCACATGAACTGAACAAGACAAAACTCCGGCATAATAAAAAGGGGAGGAATAATAGGCGACTTGATACGATGATGTCCTAGGATATGCACGAAGGGCGTGAGATGGATGCTCAAAAATAAAATGAATCGCTGGAACATATACGCTTCTTTCAAACACCTATCGGACACGGAATATCCTCGTGGTGCGAGAGCTTCGAAGAAGCCCAAGCGCAAATGAGGCCCCGAAGGATCTGTGAGAAGCGGTTTGCTCTGGGTCGCCATGCAAGACAAAGACCATAAAGAGGCATAAGCCGGTCTTTATATGTAGCTGTCAGTCAAGTCTCAGTGTATGGGTGACTGTGATGACCGCGGAAAGATGTAGGCTCGTGAAAACGCTCATGGGAGACCCTCGTAGCCCAGGAGCCGAAGCCCAAGCGCTATCAAGGCTCCGATAGGCCCTTAAGCAAGCCATTGAAATTATTCTGAGCCCCCGTGCTATTAACAGACCATGGAAAGGCTTAAACAAGGTAAGCCGATCTGTCGTTTTAAGCTCAGCCCAGGATAAAGTATGCTGCGGGGGCTTTGAAACGACATGTGTGAATCGAATAAGCAGATATGCTCAGTGTCACATCTTTGGGCAGTCGAGCTCTGGAAGAGCAACCACTCAAAGGACAAAGTCACAATGACAGAGTCAAAAGCCACAGGGCTATGTGCTTCTGTCGGAGCCTTCTGTCTGAGCCTTCTGTCGGATAGAGTCTGGTGTATGAGCCAGTCTCTGTGGACTGCAGGCAGTCAAGCAGGCCGCTAGGCCCACAGATGCATCTGTAATGTACTGATGTTAGTGATAGACCATACGATAACAGGAAATACTTTAGCCATTTTGATGCAAGCTTAGGGCTAATGGCGCTGTGTAAAGACATCGCGCAAGCTGCGCGATGCGCATTTGGGGAGATGTGGTGGACGACAAGCCATCCAGGCAGTATTCGCTCACACGCCGAAGCCGCTGGGAAGAGTTAGGCACTGGTCGGCTGACAAGGGAGGAAGACTTAGCGGAGGAGAAAAGAATGGCAGCAGCTCTGACGTTGCTGCAAGAGAGTGCGGTGATCAGATCTGGAGGTGCAAGCCTTACGAGACGCGGAGTCTGTGGGAGACGAAGGAGGGTAGAGCAAGGTCCCCAATGATGGCAATGGTTAGCAGTCTGTCTGCAATAGATGCATGGCTTACAGTATAGCTATGAGAGGTCAATATGGTGTAGCGGGAGGTGTTGAAAAGAGCGACTGGTGCTGGCTGTCGTAGGATTATTGGCGGCTGGCGTCGAGGCGCGGCGCCGGAGGGGGATTGATCAAAGAGATGGAGAGGAGAACTATTAGAAGACAAAGATGGAGATGAAGAGATGCTTTTCTACGAGATGAGCGAGGAGTTGTGGTAGGAGGTGTTGACTTTGAAGTGGAACGAGGCAGTGAGGAAGAATGGGAGATGGAGGGGCGATGGGGGGATTTTGTGTTTTTTGCACAAAACAAACGAGTAGGTCAAAAGTGGGTGGGTGACCAGGCTACCGCTATTGGAGCAGGGGACTGGCAGCTTGTGACGGCTGCCAGAGGGGAGGACGGGGCGGCGGCGCCTTGGGGGGCTGGCTGCGGCGCTGGGAGGGGAGGGTGAAAGAACACGACGGCTCCGAGTTTGGGGCCACTGATCAGATTGATTGTGCCAGTGCGAGGGCGACTATGGGATATAGGCTTTTGTTGCGTATTGACAAGACACCGGTTATATTGTGGGTGCAGGGTATTCTCAATGATCCCATACTCCCTTCGCCTCTCCCAGCAGGACAAGCATCATGATCGCAAGGACTATGCTCTAGGCACAGACACCCTTACGAGCGTGTACCCTCTACACAGTAGACAGATTCGAATTCAAGGAGACAGCTATCTGACTTATGAGGATCGGCAACACCTGAAGAGACTGCAATGTTCCTCCGCGCTGTTCTATGGTGGGGTGGGGAGCGCCAAATGGGCAGACAGTAAGCTGTCGAACGGTGGCGAAAGTCATAAACAAGTGTGTTCGGGGATTAGGGCACGGGGACCGTGTTTTCAAACTCAACACCAAGCCATTGTGCTCGTTGTGCGTTGTATACCAAGGCACTGAGCTCAGCGCGGAGGCGCTGGGAGACGCGCGCAGAGCGAGGCGAGAGGGAACAACACTAAAGTAGACAGAGGGCGGGAGGCGATCGCGCAGTCATCTTCTTTGAAAGCTCGGATAAGCCGAAGCAGTCAACGAAAACAAGACGACAAATAAAATGTTATCATCAAGAAGATAGCCATCCACAACGGGTAATGTGGTGACTCGCAAAGATGATACCCCATAGCCATTAATCTGATTTTACATGCTCTTCTTGAGTACTAGCCAAGAACCATTGAAAGGGTTAACAGCTAGCACGAAGAACATGGCAACGATGGAGAAAGGGAAGGGGAGGGGGGGATCTCTGTTAAATACCTGGGCGGTAGACTGGCACGAAGAACCCACGTGATTCACGGGAAAACACCGGGTACCACGCTCCATTTGGCGCTGATTGGGCAGTTGAGGGGGACAGACGGGCTTGGAGGGCGCCTGGGCAGTGCTGTAGGCGTATGAGAATGGCTGCCGGCGAATGAAAGGCCCCCCAATTCACCTTGTACGGCCCTGCGGAAGGTTGAGATGCTAATAGACTTTCTTTTCTTGACCCTGAGAGTGTATTTTGGCTGCTATAGTTAGATTGAGCGGTTCAGCGAGGCCTGGGAGCGCCTTGTGGATCATTCTTGCGGTGTGAGGTAGTTAGAGTACGCTCGGCGAGCAATCATAGCACATGAGCCAGCGGTGCCTTCTTTGAGCATTTGAGATCGTGAGAATATCTGGACCATTATAAAAAACGTCTGCATGGGTTCAGGCATCCTGGCCGCAGCATCAGGAACTACTTCGTAGCCACTGGGGCACTCTTCCAGAGTCGCCTGCGTGAAGTTTTCCGCGACCCGCCGTGGCAAAGCACCAAGCGAACAACAACATCGACCGCATGACAAGAGCAATCACACCCCAAGGCTCTCTGAGCCCTACCCATCCCGGACACTGTTTTCGGGGACAACAGAAGAGTTTTTAGGCGTCCGTCACATCCTGAGCGTGAACTGGCAGGATCTGCGGCTCTTAGCGGGGACCTAGTCAATTCGGTAGGACTGACTACTCCAAAGGAGACCTGGAAGATCAAAACAGAGTCATGGTTCCAACGGCCTGACCTCGCAGGATCCTCTACACCAGGGGCAGACAGACTGGCGGCAAGAACAGCTAGGCCTCGGCGATGGCGAAACCACCAGAGCTTGCGGCGACGGTGGAGGCAATACTTGCAGCAAAGCTTATGATAACAATGAGCGCGACGACGAGCCCGAGCTGAACGACAAGACCCACGATCCCAAGTGGGAGCACGGAGGATCATAAGCATGAGAAGAACTCAACACAAGCGCTCAGCTATAGCGTTGGCAGATGCGATAAAGCCTGACACGTATGGACCCTCACAACAAAGTCACCGTTGTTGGAGTTGTCTGTGTTCCCCCATCCAGCCTCGGTTCGCGCGGTCACCAGAAATTTCACCGGCTCTTGCTGGATTCTTGCTTGTGTCCTTTGGAGAATAGGAGCCGATGTTTGCCCAATTGTCCAGAGCGCGAAGGCAAACGAGTCCGCCACGAGAAGCAAATAACCATGGAAAAGCACCACCAGGACAAAAGGAAGGGAAAGATTATCAGAATCTATAATTCCAATAACAGTTTACGAGATGATCGACGACGAACAACTTGCGGAGAAGCATGGACGGTAAGAACACACATAAGGAGAGACAAGCACAGACTGGAGCCTGACTTTGACAAAGAGAATCTTACATACCTGCCCAGCTTCTGTTACGAATCGAATAACCTGCTGATCCTCAATGTCCACGCCGGGCTTGTCCCAATCTCGATAGGCATCCGTGCCGCACACATACGATCTTAATAACAGCACTCGAAGACGAGCAGGGCGATTATACAATAGTGTGGATATGCAGGATCTCGAAGGACGCTAGTTGAACTTGCGCAGAGCTGAACATGCAACTTGTCTAAAGCTTAGAGTCAAATTGGCTCTCAGTCTGCGGCTGGGATCGCTATGCATCGACAATCAACTGCATTGACGACGGCAAGACACTATGGAAGCGAGGACGGGATGACTCTGAGGCTCAAATATACCTCGAAGCTTCTACAATACTATAACAACATTATTGATCGAATTCAGCGGCTCTGGGTTGATTATGGCTTCTTGAAGCATTATGGATGTAGGGATGTGGTGCATACCATGATGTTTCTGACGTCTGAGTTGCCGACATCACGCTTCCCCGCTTCGTACCCCTGGAACGCCTCCGCTGCTCGCGAAACGTTGATCCCACGACCTCCTTACTCCTCTACAACGCGTGCAGAAAGTCTTTGGAGGGTCTGCGGGAACCTGAATAACGTTGGAGTATAGTTCAAGGGGACTTTGGACAAGATTCAGGATGGCTCAGAGTCCTTTGTCGCTGGTTCTGGCAAGCGCGTTGGAAGAGGCCGTAAAGAATGCGAGTCCGAGAGACGCAGTCATGAGAGATGATAAGAACGTTTGCAGACACGGACACAACAAGATGTTAAGATTTTGGCTCATTTGTTCCAAAATGGAAGGTGCCGCTGGGTGGTGCTGTGTATGTCAGCAAATCCGAGAAGATACCTGGGAAGCATCCTGACGATCGGAGCGGCGACATCCTTGGATTCATGCGCGTTATCAGCGTATACTTACTAACCTAGCCCACTTGGTTAGTAAGGAGTTATACGGTGTCAAAAGTTATCAGACCACATATTTTATGCCGCAAGAACTCTATTCAATTGGGAAGATCTACAAGCATGAACCGCCCTTACGGCAGCATAAGCCGTTCGATTCGAACTCAACTCCAAGCGCAGGGAGATATCATCGCGCAAAAACCAACACAAGGACCATAGAAGAACCAGAATAGCCACTTCTGATTTTCCGGAGCAATCAAACAACAAACAACCAAGCCGAACCTGCATTTTCATAAGAACAAGGAAACCTAGAGCACCCACTTTGTAGGGGTTGGCTCTCGTCTGAGAAACCTCTGGCATATCGACTACAATAAGCTTCCACTCCTGGTGTAGGGAGAACTTCCCTGGAGATCGCACTCACCTTTCTTGTGGAACTGATGCATTGTAAAGTTAGCTTTCCGTGCAGGATATCCATCATGCGTATTATGTTGAAAGGAATTTTCAGATTGCAGAATTCTAACATCATGAATAATCATACACAAGGGATCGAAGATCATCACATGCGGGAAAGAGTGGGGAGCATCGATGTTCCCAGTACTTACATGAACCTCGAAATTTGCTTGCTCGGAAGCAGTTGCAAAGAGTGGAGGTTTAATCGAAGTCCCACAGGACGCCGAATCGTTGGAGTCCGACCTTACATGCGAACACAGTTAGCAACAAAACTTGACGATGTGGTGGATATCCTAATCAAGCGAAAAAAAAAAGCTCAGTGCAACGATAAAATTCCTCATAGGCAAACCCACAAGCCGAACAAAGTCGACTTCAAACCCCACAGCCTCAGGAAAGCGAAGAGATTTATCATCATAGCGGAGAAAGGAAACAAATGGACGAATAACTTACTCGATGCTATCGCGACAATACACCGTATGGTGATCTGTTCAAAAAGTGTCAGCCAGCTTCCTGCAGACGGTATATGCGAACGTTTTCAAACAGTCTCAGCGTTCAGAAAAATGAGATTGTAACGAAATTTTCTTTCCTCAAAGCGCCGTGCTTTTAGGTCATACAGAAAAGATAAAGAATTGTCATCATTACAGAATGAGGTGGGAAAGAACTAA